>CM034149.1:210306496-210886496 GCA_019776745.2 Taxus chinensis
GATTTCGGGTAGAAATGTTTGTTGGCAGTGAGCTCGATTTGGGTGTTTTATTTCATTCTGAGCAAATGATGGTTTCTTACTGAAATTATAGGGAAACTAGTTCTTCCTTTCTCTGCTGTTTTAGATTTCGAAAGAAATAGTAACTGGGTTTATTGAACCTTATAAGTTCGGATTGTTGGAAGTGACAGTGGTATTTAGATTATTTTTCTGAGTGCTGTGCTTTCTGTACAAATGAAATATTTAATTGTTTCGTGTGGTCTTCTGATCTTGGCACCGTCATTTAGAAGAAATGAAATCGGCCTGAACAATTCTTGTTGAGTCTGAAGAAAATGATTGTTTTCTTAGTGAAAGGTTAAAGGAATGAAATTTTCTCTTTTTGCTGTTTGAATTCTGGAAATAGCATTGGAAGCCTTACTGTGCTCTATGATTGGTCTTGCTGTAGGTAACAGCAATGAGTAAATTGTATTTTGAACTGTATGCATTCATGGAAATAGAAAGTCATGTGAATAATTGATTTCGTGATTGTATAACTGTTATTTGGTTAAAAATACAGTGAAAGAAATATGGATTCTTCTAGTACAGTAAGTACATAGTATGCATTCTTATACTATTTGTTCTATGATAAATATGATGTTGTATTAACCTGTTTTTGGGTATTCATATGAGCCTGATTTAAATGAATTATTGATAAGGACGATAAATTCTTCCTTGTTTTCATTTAAAGTTGATTATGAATGAAATTATTCTTGCTGCTGGAAAGTGAATTCCGAATGGATTTTGTAAGTTTCACTCTGAACTGTTATCTTGAATTGTGTCTCGTTTGGATTCAGTTTTTAGGACAGTCATGAGGAAAGAAATAGGAATGTGGATGGATAACTTGGAAAAATGATCTTTTCTTCTTTCATACAGTTGGAAATCTGTAATCGTGAAGAACGAATTTTGTATCGCTTGGGTATGAGCAACTATATGCATTGTTGTTTGCTTTCTCGTCTGTGCGTGATTGCTTGGAATCAAATGTGTTGCATGAACTGAAAGGAAAGTAATTGGTTACGTTTCAGTTAGTTTTACCCTTTGCATTTATTACTAGTGAAAGGAATAGAAAGAATAACAGTTAAGTTATATCAGCAGTATGCTACTTGTATTCCTAAACTTTACAAATATTGTAATTTGGAACTTGTAACGGTTATGTGGAAAAATAGGACAGCAATTCTTTGGCTGATTGGGATGGTATTTTGATGGTTCAGTTGTTATGCTGTCCCTTCTTTTGATGCTTGATTTTTGATTGATGTTCTTACTGTCGTTTCATAAAAGCAGGGTTCTTTTATTGAGACAGTTAATTAAAGCACCTCATTTTAATGACAAGTGCTTAATATGCTCAGTTCATTGAACTGACCCGTGCAAGTAATTTTGCAGATGGAAATTGATTAGAACGAAGACATGGCTGTTTTCTGATGCTTCTTTTGATTATCAGAAGATGAATTGTATTTGTTAGTTGTTATTCCTCTACGAGGAATTGTGAAAAGAAGAAAGTACATTCTTCTATCTATGAGTTGTAACGATGTTTTATATAAACAAAGTCCAGTCAGTTGGATTGGAAAATGTATGGATTATGAAATGGATTGATGAATACAAGTGTGATATTTTAATAACTATATCAGTTTGATATTGTTGATTAAATTGGAAATAAAATGTTATTTCTTGATTTGGATTTATTTAATTGTCCTTGGATGGATGTTAAAAAGGAATTGATATCTATTCTTACCTAAATGCAACTTTTAAGTTGAAATGTGCAATTAGTTCATACTTGGGTAAAGATGAATTTTTAATTGACATTAAAAAGGATTAGGAAGAATATGATTCCATAACTGATAGGTATTCAGGATTAGCTTGGAAGCTAAGGAATATCAATTAACTTAGGAGTAAATGAACTTTGTTTCCGAACTCCATTAATAACCTCGTATGTTAAATTCAGAAAGAAAGGATATGGGATAAATATATCCATAGCTAATGGACCTTAACTATGTAAGGTTAAGGGGAATAAATGAATACATTTATTGGAAATTAGACCTCGTTTAGATGACGTTTAATAAGCTGGAATTCTAAATTTAGTTACAGTTGTAAAAATCTTGGATAAGTTTAATAGGTTAAACTTATCACGTCCGTCGGTAACGGGCTGCTTAATCCAATGATTAAGAAGAGAACCAAGTAGGAAAAACGCAACCCTTCGGTAAGAAGGAGAAGATGTAAAGCAAGCTAGAAGACGGATTTAGTCTCTCTTAGCTATGTACAACTGTAACGGGAACGAGGATAAAGGATCAGCATGGTTGCTGAAAGTTGATCTTAAATATTAAGATCATATCCAAATCACTTGAGCAAGATGTGTACTCTCGATGGGAGGATTCCGTAGGACATTGACATACGCCAGCTACAGCAAGGTGTCTTCATGAAGACGGGGTCTTCATGACGACACAATGTTATAGCTGACATATTACAATGCCCTCCCGAATTAAAACATCAAGAATACATAGGCTGAATGTGAAGTTCTTGGCTGGGGATAGGAGTATGATCACGTATACGGAGTGACTCCAGAGGACTAAAGATAACTAGACACACGGAGTCGTGGGGAACGACATCGTATGTCTGCGTATCTTTAGTTACCAGGAGTGCCTTCCTATACTCGTTCATATTGCTAGTTGGAAATTGGAAGTTTAAATCTGACCTTAATTTGAAAGGACTGGTAGGAACCAGGAAAGACCATTCTAGATAACAGGTGAAGTGAAGTGAAGGACGTATTCCATTGATGTGTATCACATCCAGGAATATGATCATGCAAAGCATGTGAAAATCTTTGGCCAAAGTATCGCAAGTGCTGGTTGCGTTGTCCTAATCACTTAATTTAAGATGCAGGATGTCAGATGAATATCAGTAACAGATATTCAGATAGGCTTCTTAAATGGATCACTTCGATAACCGGTAACGGTTAAGAGAACTTGTATATATAATATACTATGCATGAACGAACATGAAGGATCGGTTGTTGCCGAGTCATGAAATGAAGGATCGTTGAAACTCCGAGCCATGAAAATGGGAGATCGGCAGTTCTTCGAGTCATTTACAGCAGCATATAGAATCTGTTATAAGATTGAATGGCATTGAATGTGTGTTCCATATTGTAAATATGCGAACAGGGAACATTAGTTTTAAAAGGAAATTGTGTGTTCCAAACTGTGTTGTTTGGGCAGAGAACAATTATTAAAACTTGAACGTGTGTTTGAATTATATAATTCATAACAGAGAACGAATGGGGATGTTACAGTTTCAATTGTCAATTAATAAATTCAACCAAGGGAATCATATAAATACTTAGATATGTGATCAAAATAAAGTAGAAATCTCTAAGCATACTTACTATCACCTTAGATTGCATCCAAAGGCGTTCAAAGCACTCAAAGGCATCCATCGACCATCCATTCAAGGGATAAGGGACTACATTTTTTGCACTCATTTCATAGGAACGAGAATTTCATTCTATTCCATACACACATTTACATCTTTTAGCAAATCTATCCAGTTATCTAATGCATCTTGCACAAGGGCATCTTATGGCACAATTTCTACACACACTCATAAGAACTACAAGGAGTATGAGATGTAGTGCAATTATCGATCATAATTTCACTCTATCAGGTGACCGTCGAGGTCATTTTGACTCCCCATATTACATAACTATTTTTTATATTTGATGTAGTTTTTTGGGTTTTACAGGTGAACATATATTTTATAGGTTACAGGTACACTCGGTGATAAAGGTGTGACATACAGGCGACCAACAATGAATATCAGTGACACATGTGCAACATAACTAAAATAAAATTTTAACCACTTTCGCAGTCACTAGCACCTAGAAGAGGTCTCTGGCATTCAGGAACCCTAGCTCCAATCCAGGCGTCCTAGTCTATCCTTATCTGATAGTTCCATAGTTTACAGTGCGCAGTTACGACGATCTACCTTTTCCATTCACCAGTTTTCCCATTCTACGCCAGTCCCAGATCAAGCGCAAATAAGACAAGTCCTTTCCTCTTTTTATTGCACTTAGGGTTTCATATTTTTTTATCTTATTTATTGTGTCATAGTGCATCATAGTATTTGTATTTCATTGTTTCTATTAGTTACTATGTAATTAGGGTTTTACAAAATTATATTTTAGTTAAATCATTTGTGAACCCGCATTCGAATACTCTTAGATCCTCATTTTTCTTCTCTCATGAATCTTAAAATTACTCAAATGTATTTGCATGATTTACTTCAAATACATCCCAATTTTAAGGTTATTCTCCAAAAATCTCTAGACACTATGTATCTCCCTCACAATACGTCGCCCACTCAAGTAAGTGCCATTTTTTATCGTCTACCTAACGACTATATTACTCCTAATCCTCCTTCCAATAAAATTATCCTAGAGTCCATATAAGATTTACATTCTTTATTTCAAGACAAATTTCAAGCTATGGAAACAACAATTACATCTCTTAAATCTGGAATCCAACATCTCAAGGATGCTTCTCAATTTTATGCTAGTTCTCCTTCTACATCTCATTCTCCTCATCCTAATTATATGTCTTCTACATGTTCTCATATTAGTTAACCTCAAGGCTTACCATTCCCTACACCTCTTAATTTTGATCAAAATGCTACAAAAATTGATATTCTTCCTCAGCTCCTCACTCATCAATTGATCAACTTACCATCTACTAGTTATCATCCTTCTTATCGGCTTGCAAAATACCAAGGTCATCAATATTACAATTATCAGCAAATAAATGGACATAATGACAATGATTGTTATGCTCTAAAATGAAAAATTAGCCACCTTAAGTGTTATGGTCTCATTTAATTTAAACAAGATATTGTTACATGTTCATCTCTAATTGCTAATCCCACTGTGTTCCTAAATCTGGTATATCTATGTCTAGTGAGCATCATTCCATACTTGCTAATGTTCCAACTCTGGTAAGTCAAGAGCTTCTTGTTCAACCCATTCTGACTAATAAACTTCCTCTCAAAATCAATCCATCCCCTCCTCCTCTCAAGTATTCTATGGTATTGTCAATCCCAAATAAGCAACCACTCACTAAGCAAGACCAAAAACTGTAGACGGCCTCTTTTGACTTCCTCCTTTTGACCCAAAATCCATTCCTGATCCCACTCTTACTCCTGCCTACCATTGTGATAACAGTATCATTTATGCTTTCTTATGATACATTTCAAAATTCATTGTCATCGTTATATCTCTCTTGCATCGTCAGATAGCTCTTCATCATTAGCACACTTAGGGGGAATTTCACTCCCCCCTTTTAACACTATTAGTTGTCTCTAGTATCTACTATTAAACTTCAAGTTTCATGCTTCTTGTCTAATATTTCTAATTACTTCAAATATTTTGATGCGCGTATTGTATCATCATTACCCTATGACACACTCTCATGTTACGATTCACACTTGAATGTTGAGGGAATACTACATCAATGAACCTCTCCTTTTGTAACTCATGTTTTGTGTTTGATGACATATCTTTTCTAAGCATCTTCTTGCACATGACAAAATTAATTTCCCTATGATGCACTTTAGTTCCATGGCTCATACTCAACTTCTGAGGGTCTAAATCTGAAATGAACATCATTACATTCACTCGTCACACTCTACGCTTCATATTCTATTCTATCTAGGGCACATTTTCTAACCATTACCTTATGATGCACTTTATTTCCACGGTTCATACTCAATTGTTAAGGGTATAAATATGAAATGAACCTCAACGCATTCACTCTTCACGCTCTATGCTTCATGATCTATCTTTCTAGTTCACACCTTCAAACCATTACCCTATGAAGAACTTTAGTTATACTATTCATACTCGAATGCTAAGGTTATAAATACAAAAATAACCTCACATCTTTCACTCTTCATGCTCATGTTTCATGATCTATCTTTCTAGCACACATTCTCAAACCATTTCCTGATAATGCACTCTTGCTTTATGGTTACTTCTTGACTGTCTAGGGGTATTTTATAAATGAAACTCATCTCATACATACACATCCACTAGGGGTCACACTGATCCTATCATTCACATCTTGCATATCATCACATCACTCATACATCATTTGCATATCTTGGTTGCACAAACTCTTGCTTGCTTATTCTACTGTCATGTACACTTTATGTTCCATGCTAGATGGATACTTATTATGTCAATATATTTCTATATATACACATGCACATTCACTTGGTATTGTGGAGTGAATGTAGATCTTTTACATCTCTTTACAAGAAGTAATGATGCTTGGAACTGTACCTTTTACCAATCCCATCGAGGATCCTAGGAGCATCTACATTTACTACTCTCACACACTACAAGTGTTATTGTTCCATTATTTACTACTTATTCTTTCTAGCACACTACTTTCCATCTATACATAAACGCTTTGACATGTTTTCTATCTTTCTAACATGATAATGGGTGGTTCATGTCCAAGATTTTCTTTGCAGGACTATATTCCACCATGGTTGTCTATTACACTTTTTCTTGACATTGTTTGTCATTGTATTTTATTGTTTGTGGGCTATGCCCTTTTTCTTGTATGCACACTATATACTTTTGGCCACTTCGACCTTGATTGTCTTGTGACATTGTGAGTGATGTCGCATTCCTAAAAATAACTTTTCACATTCTATCTTGTCTTCTTTCTTGCTTACACATTGTATTATATATGCATATTAGCTTTGATTGCACTAACACATGTTACTAGCCATCTTGTTTACATGTGCCTTGGTTTATGGTATGCACATTCCCTCCCCCTGTAGGATATTCATTTTAGATCAGTTTCAGGTCCTCTTCTTTAGATCGTATGCTCCTATTAACGTCACATGCACCCCAAATGAGGGGGGCATACATTGGGTGAAAAAATCACCCCATATAGAAGCTCAAAGCTACAATAAAGGCCTACACAGTACAAGAAAAAAGAATTAATACATGTACAGAATAATCCAAAATCTAACTTAGGTCTTCACCATAGTATAGACACCAGCGCCTAACACCAGACAACAGCATCTGGGCACCCATGTCCTCCCTGGGCATCTATGTCCTGGGGGCATACACAGTAACTTTATCAGATCAAAAAAGTCTATAAGAGTTCATGGAACAGTTTTACAGTATCAGACCCTAGCCTCAAAACATAATATAGTCAATCTCCTACAATCATAACTAATTAGGAACTAATTCAGAACAATTGGTACAATAGGAACAAAATAGGGGTGTACCATCTGTAGTGGTTCTCTTTCGGGAAGCAGTCATGGAAAGAGAGTAACACTAGACCTATCTCCCCAACACTATTTTTCCATGGCATGAGATCCCCCAAAAAACTCATATTTGGCATGAGATCACCCAAAAGAATCACTCTTCACAACATTTTCAAGACATTTTCTATTCTTTACACTTTTATACATCAGTTAGTCCTTAATATGCAAAAATAAAATGGCCTACATCCTAAATTCAAGCACAAAATTAGGTACAAAGAAAAAACATATGCTTCATCCCTAGCTTCACTTCCTCTTTCTTAGCTTCCACACTTCATTTTTCATTTATTCCACACCTCATGTCTCTTTGGCGCACTATCATCATCCCTCTCTGCAAGAACAAAAGGTACGCATCTTCTAACTACTTTATTTTATCAAGTATTCACTCATTAACATAAAGTGGGGGAAAAATGTAGACACAAAATCATGCTCTTACATACATTTCTAGGTCCTAAAATCATACTAGCATTTAAATGATTCCTGAGTAATAAAACTAGTAATTGACAGCTATCTTTGGCCTCTTTTATGTGTTTATTATTTTCTATTTAGTCATACACACCCTACAACCCAGTTAGAGCTTTACTTGTTTATATTTTATGGCTTCAAACACCAATTCCTAGGCACCCTCGTCCCCTGTGGGTGCCCCTAACCCTTTTCTATCTTACTCACTTCTTTTGGGTCTCTTTTATCATTTGGGCATTGTTAGTGCAAAATCACAGCACCCCTGGATATTGATCAGATTTCTAGGTTGATCACTAGCATCCAGTGTGATTACATAACATTGAAACCTTCCTCCAAGTGTGGGACTTGCAAGAATGAGAAAGGAATCTCCAAAGAAGGCTGGTTCCTGCTCCTAAACTACCTGCCACAAGCTATTCCAGTGCAGGCAAGCTAATCTAATCCTAATCTAACCATGCCAAGGAGACAGAGAGAGAGAGAGAGAAGGGGAAAACAGCAAAAGCCTACACTAAAACGGTGATACACCAGAGAAGGAGAATGTTGAACATCTATCAAAACTGCCATGGAACAAGAAGAGGTGAGCAATGGGAAGGATGGACAGATGCATCACAGGCCCAAGGATAGATTTCACACAAAAAATGTCCCAAAACTCCATGAACACAGCTCCAGACCTGTAATGAACATTAGAACATGCACAAATACCTGCAATGAAGAGAGGCAAGAAGAAAACAAGTGAAAAATGAGCAAGGATGGACAGATGCATCACAAAACACGTTTTTGTTGCTTCAGAAGTTTGCACAGAACATCATTTCAATAGTAAAAGGAAAAAACACCATTACAGAGCAAGGGAGGAGGTTCGAACTCCATTTTCAACCCTGGAGAAGAAAAGAAGGTAGGGAAGAGCCGAAAAGATGAACAACTTGTAATTATGAGCCAAATCTGGCTTTTACATTGCATGGGCCAAGCCCAGGAGAGAGAAAACGTACAAAAACATGGGAGCCCATTCCTCATTGACTACAAATGCATTAAATCAGCATGGAGGACCTTACAAACCCATACCCTGTCATTTTTACCAAATGGGAGGAGAGTACGACCCATTCTGTATTAAATTTGGTCGCTGAAATGTCACTTCTGGCTATGAACACGTACCAGAAATGTTTTTGAATTTTCTCTCTCCAAACTGAACCAAAATTAGAGATTGACCATGGAATCCTATATCTAATTTCATAAGATTTCCAATGATATAAATAACATGCAAATCCGAGCTCTGGATCAAAAGATATGGGGGTCTGAAGTTTTAGGGCAAAAACGGCCCAAAAAACGGATCGGCGGGCAAAAATTTGAATTTTTCCGCGCTCTGCTGGTCGGACGCCACGTGGCAAGCACTGATTGGATGAAAAATTCTCTCTCCTCTACCTCTCACAGGTTTCCCTTTGAAAATTTTGACTTTTCTTACACTTTGGAAAAAAAATCATTTTCCCCCCGCGCCCCGTCACTTGGGACACGTGGCATCATTTGGTTCGTCGACAGGGGCGCCGGGAAAACCTTTACCTTTTAGTTTTTCGGCCAAAACTTTTGCTAAATTTTCTAAGTCCTCCCCGAGCTCCACATTTCCCCTTGTGACATGCGTCACATTCTAATTCGTTGGCGGCTTTTCCGGGTCTTCGCGTCCCTCGCGTATTTTTGGCCCGAATGTCCCAAACCGTCTGGGACAAGTTTCTCTGATCCACCCGATTCGGGCTTCCCTATCCCTCTTTGAGATGAAGACACGTGGCACATTTCCATTCACTCTCGGATCTTTTGGCTCTCCGCGTCCCGCGCGTACTTTTGTCCCAACTGTCCCGGACTGCCTGAGACAAATTTCTCCGAACCGCCCGAAATGGACTGACCTGCGCCAAACCGGCCGATCCACGTCTTTCGCGTACTTTTGTCCCAACTGTCCCAACTGTGTGAAACAAATACTTAGGCAATTTTTTCCCTTTTTTGGCCGAATCGGCTTTTCGCGTCCCGCACGTACCTACGGCCCAGATGTCCCAATTGCTGCGTGGACCGCCTGGAGGCTTTTCGGCCGGTTCGCACCCCGACGTCCCAACTGTCCCAAGGACCACCTGGACTAGGACTTAGCCAATTTTCATGATTTTTTCTGCCCCAAGCTTTGTTTTTTGCAACTTTTTCACCCTTTTTTAGAACTTGCTCTTTTCTTCTTGGACAGGAGAGTTAGAGAAAAGCCGAGGGGACCCCAGAAACATGATTTTTTGCCTTGAATCAATCTATCTTGCTCGCGACCAAAGAATTTAATGCATGTTATCAAAATTACCCTGGGGGGTGAATTTTGGATAACAGGCATCTTATTTTCTTATGGGTTGGCCTTCCAGTTGTCAATTACGAAATTCAACCAATGGAATCATATAAATACATAGATATGTGATCAAAATAAAGGAACAAGCTCTAAGCATACTTAGTATCACTTAATATTGCATCCAAAGGCATTCAAAGCACTCACTGGAATCCATATAGCATCCATTCAAGGGACAAGGTACTACATTTTCTATATACACTACATAAGAAGGGGAATTTCATTTTATTCCATACACACATTTGCATATTTTAGAGAATTTATCCTGTTATTTAGTGCATCTTGCACTATAAGGGCACAATTTATACACACACTCACAAGAACTACATGGAGTCTAAGATGTAGTGCAGCGCTCGGTTGTAAGTTCACTTTGTCAAGGTCATTCTGATTCTCCATATTACATCTTTCTTATTTATATCCGATGTGGTTTTATGGGTTTTGTAGGTGAACATATATTTTGCATGTTATAGGTACACTCGGTGATCAAGGTATGACATACATACGACCAACATTGAATATTAGAAAAACATGTGCGACATAACAAAAATTAGATTCTGACAACTTTTGCAGTCACGAGCAGCCATTAGAGGTCTCTAGCACTCAGGCGTCATCACCCCGATCCATTCACCCTAGTCCAAACTTATCTGATAGTTCCATATTTTATAGTGCACAGTTATTGATGAACTAAAATAGATATATATTTTAGTGTAATATAAATACTATATGATAAGTAAAATGACTGAATGATTGGAACAACAAAATACTGAAATATACCTAACCAAATTAAACTAGAAAATCTGAAACCCTAATATACAAGAAGAGTTAACAAAATCCTTAGTTGATTCACAGATGTCACAGGATTATGTCGCAATGTAGACCAGGTGAACTGGAAGAGGAAACGACTGCACAGAAGCCTGAAAAAACATAGATCTGAACTATTTAACTGTATTGGGGCACCTAGAAAGGGATAGGGGCACCCTTGGGTGCCCTAGTATAAAATCTAGGCACCATGGTCTACATAAATGGCCAAGAAACCTCCTCTATATTTTCGTTGGATGTTCGCTTGTGTTCACTTTTATTCATGTGAATGTCACTATATGATCACCAATTTCATTGTAAGACCTACAATAAAGAATCACCTATAAAACCCCTGACAAAGCATCAAAACCCTAAAAAATAAAGATGCATATGAAGGGGTTAGACAATCCTCAGCGGCCACAATGGTGGACTTACTAACTGAGTGTTGCACTACATCTCAAACCCAATGTAGCTCTAGGTGTGTGTGTGTTTGTGTGTGTGTGTGTGCGCGCGCAATTGTGCCCTAGGTTGCTCTTGTGTCAGTCACACTTTGTGAAATAGTGAGAAAATAACTAAATGTAGAATGTAGTAAATGTGTGCATGGAAACAATCGACTCCCCTCCTATGAAGTGTGATGCAGTTGAATCATCCTTGTGTGCCTTTTGATGGAGCTAGATAGATGCAAATGTAATTTTAGATGTCTTTGATGGATGCAACCCTAGATAGTGATAGTAGATGCTTAGTGCTTGGTCCCTCATTATGGTCACATAACTTTATATTTATATGGTTCTCTTGTTCTAATTTCGTAATTAACCCTGAAAAGGACAACCACCAAAAATATAGAAAGCTCAAATGGCTAGAAAGTTCCCAACAGGTGAGAGTAAAGTGCAAATAGGATCAGAGTGCCCCAGAGGGGACCAAGGTGCCTAGGGCGCCCCAATCCTAGATGGGCACCCTAGTTAGAAATAGGAAAAATGTAGAATGACAATACAAACTAGGTAAGTGCAGGTGTAAGATTGAACATACGATAACAAACAATGTAAAAATGGCCAAAGGCATAGGTTAATTATTACTCTTTTCACTTAAGAACCATATGAATAGTACTATGAGAGCGGGACTAAATAATGACTTAAAGTGTGTGATTTTGTGTCTACGGTTACGATAGTATTCCCTTTCTATTCATCGTTTTTCCCAGTTTGCACTAGTCTCAAATCAAGCTTGAATCATCTAAGTCCTTTCCTCTCTTTCTTGCACTTAGGATTTCATATTTTATCAGCTTATTGTTTGTGTCATAGTGCATTGTAGCAATTGTATTTCATTATTTCTTTTAGTTACTATGCATTTAGGGTTTTACAATAAATTATATTTTTGTTGAATCAAAATTATATGGAAAAGTAATTTGTTTACTAATTTAATCCTATATTAAAATTTTATAATAAATAAAACCCTAATCTATGGTTTAGTTTTGGAAAGGATGTATATTTATATGGTTAAATTTAACAATAAGTACAAATCTAATATGGGAGTAACTAACAAGATATTTGATAGATTAGGGCACATGCTAAATATAATAAAATAATGAGAAAATAGTGCACGTATATTTTCTATTCTCTAATGGGTTAATTTAGGCTTGAAAATAGGAGGAACAAATAGAAACAAAAATAATATTAGATTTTTTATGAAACTAGATACATGTTTTCCCTAGGACAAAATAAATAGGTGAGGGAGAAAATGAACATTAAATTATGTCTTTCATTTGATGGTTTTTTCCTATTATGAGGAGTGGATATATGATTTTATAACCTCTTGCGGATTTTATATATGTAGCTTTGTGTGAAATCCTAAGTCCAAAAAATGTGCATAAGTTTCCAAAAATAGTTGTCTCTTCTCAAAACCCTTGGTTCTTGTAAGTCCTATGAAAATGGGTTAGTGATATGTACTAAATTTCCATTACACCACCTACATAAGAATACCTCGAGATGGGATCAAACCCCATGTAGTTCTCCCACATATTAGAATTACCAATTTTCTCTTTTAAACTATATGTATGCAACTAGAATTTGTCTCTTTGACATTCAATATTGCTTATTTGACTTCACTTTGAATGTTTTAGGATTGATAATGTTTACTATTGACCTGGTTTAAAGTGCTTTAGATTTACATAGGGGCTAATCCTAGTGTTTTCTATTGTAATAGGAAAGAGTAGTGGATATTTCTTTATGATTGATTAATATTTCTATTTGAACTCTTGATAAGTTCTAGGTGAACTAAGTTTGATTAAATCATATTTATACTACTCCAAGAGAAATGTTTCATGTTAATTATAACCTAAAGGGGAAAGGTTGAATCATGAAAAGGTTTTGATTTGAAAATTTTGACCATTAGAGTGCTAAGGATATAATCGTCCAACAAGGGAAGAAATCAGGAGTTGTTTTTGTGCTTACTTGATGGTTTTGTCCTATAGGGTTGATAACTAAAATAATGGTTTGGAGAGGGTTATACATGAGGCATACGATGTATATAATATATAGAAGTGATCTTTTAGGTGATTTAGTAGTAGGATGAGGGATTGGTCCCATTATAAGCCTTTGGATGGGATAGAATAATGAATTTGAGCTTAGTTTATATTCACAAGTTACATATGATGCATATAAGCCAAAAATGATATTACCAAGTGCCAAATAACCAAATTTAGGTCTCGACATTTATGTTAGGTTCCATAATGGTTAAATTTATTATGTATTTATTCCATGTTATAATATGAATGTGTGTTGTATAGGGTGACTAGCATGCTAACAAATGTGATATGAAAAGGGACTTGAATTTGGTGGAATATTCAAGTGTATTATAATAATTAGTCTATGTTAATTCAACAATGAAATTAAAGCATATTTCTTACTCGTGAGTAGTAAAATCTTAAATTATGATTATGTTTTGGGACTTAGGGCACAAAGGTAGGATCTAGGATGTATTCTCAAGACTCTTCAAAGAAACCCTCCTACTCCTAGCCCCTTTCTATATATGGTTGTGTATTAAGATAGTTGTGTGTGAATTTATGAAATAGTCTCTTGAGTTAGTGTAGACATTGAGATATTGAAATTTCAACGTAGTTTAGAATGACTTGGAAAAATTATTATTTGTACATGCATTTTCTTTTCATAATGTACCTAGATGTATGTGTTTTTGGAAACCATTAAATAGTGGAGTATACTAGATTTTTTTGGTTGATTTGTATGTAGTAATGCTAGTATGAATTACACATGGTTTTCATTATCTGATATGTTGGGGTTTGAATTCCCTTATCTAATTCCTTTTTTGAAAGGAATGGCCTCCACTCACTTAGGGAGGTGAAGGGAGATCCCTCCTGGTGTGTGATTAGAAGTAAAATGCCAAGATGGTGTTCTCCCTCACTTGTAGCTACACTAATTGCTTCAGATACATACATGGAGATCTTATTTATCATTTATTGATGAGTTATACTATTTCACGGCTACTAGATAGGATTGTTTCCCATTCTACTCTTGACTCAAATAATGTTAGTGAGATGTAGTTAAACATTGATTATTGTTGATATTTCTAGTGAACAATGATAAAAAAAAATAAGTGTATATGGTACTTTAAGTAATTAGAATATTACTAAGTTTTATGAATAAAATAAAGAATTATATGTGATTATGGATTATCTTATTGTTGTAATAAAATTTTGATTTAATGAGGTTGTTGTGACTAGATTCTAGTATTGTTTGAGTTGTAATTAATGGACTATTTTCAATATAATAACAAGATGAAACATTACTTTATTTAGTTCTCACTGGTTTTCATGATTATGAGAATTTATATTGATGAAAATTAATCAATGTTAATTGTAAACTTAACTTTAAACAACATTGAAAAACTAATTAGTTAACAAAAAATTATTGCACATTTTTTAGTAATCGTAGCAAGAGGTTGGTACATGATTGATACATTCCAACTATTATTCATTATGTTCGATTACATCGACCTTAGTCGATACCATTTGTTATAAGAGATTGTAATAACTAATCATGCTCCCTATTTACAGGAAGTGTTTGAGAGAATTTATCATCATCACATCATTTTGTCTTTGTATCATTATCAAATCAAGCCATTCAAGGTCTTAAAGGTTTAGGAGTTAGTTTTTCTAATCTTTGGAAGCCTAGATTTGGAGCATTGGGTCTAATATGTACTCAACCATATGAGTTGCACCAACACAGTTCACCAAGTTTTTGGAGTCCCCAAGTATGGTTTACTTAGGTCTTATTTTATCTTTCTTGTGATTTAAATAGCATTAGTGAGATGTAGCTAAACATTTGTTATTGTTGATATTTCTAGTGAACAACTGTTAAAATACTAAGTGTAGATGGTACTTTAAGTAAATGGAATATTGTTAAGTTTTATGAATAAAATACATAATTATATGTGATTATGGATTATCTTATTGTTGTAATAAAATTTGATTTTATGAGATTATTGTGACTATATTCTAGCATTATCTGAGTTGTAATTAATGGATTTTTTTCTATATAACAACAAGATGAAACATTAATTTATTTAGTTCTCATTGGTTGTCATAATTATGAAAATATATCTATTGATGAAAATATATCTATCGATGTTAATCGCAAACTTAACTTTAAACAACATTAACAAACTAATATGTTAACAAAAAAATATTGCACAATTTTTGTTAATCATAGCAGGAGGTTGTTACATGATTGATACATTCCAGCTATTATTTTTTATGGTCGATTACAAATTAACCATTCTTGATACTATTGGTTATAGGAGATTTTAATAGCTAATCATGCTCCCTATTTACAGGAAGTGTTTGAGAACATTTATCATCACCACATCATTTGTTCTTCTTATCATTATCACATCAGACCATTTAAGGTCGTAAAGGTTTAAGAGTTCATCTTTATAATCTTTGGAAGCCTATATTTGGAGCATTGGGTCTAGAACACTCAACCATACATGAGTTGTACCAACAAGGTTCACCAATTTTTTGGAGTCCCCAACAATAGTTTACTTATGTCTTTCTTCTATCTTTCTTATGGTCTCTCATGTAAACTCTCTCATAAGGTGTTGTTAATCCTAAGGGAAGTTATGCACCAATGTTGTCTTCATAAAGGTAAGTATTTAACTCTCCTTTTCATTTATCTTATTTTTTATTTCATTGATTGATTGGTGTGTCATGTACAAAAAATATGGTAGAGTAGCATATTCTTCTTTACTATATTATTCTATATTTACCATTGCCTTATAATCCACCCTTTGGGTATTACAACCTATCAATCTCTAAAAAACATGTTTACAACCCTAGCTTAGATATCTTTATGTTGTTTACAATATATTAATATATTTATAATCATGATACTAGTAAGATGCCAACCTCTATCCTAGATATAGTCTTTGAAACCCTATGCCTTTGATAGAGAGCGGATTACCATCTTCTAGATCCATGGCTCTTGTACTGCATTGTTAAATCTTCTTGTGTGTTGGCCATATAATGGTCCCTTCTTATCCTAATCTATATTATTGAGAAGAGAAAAAGGATATTGTATAGACCTTCCCCTTAATTTTAACACCATGAGGTTGTCAGTGGGTATGGACACATTGTTTAGGTATGCCTTTTGACAAGACTCGGCTAGCTAAATATCCAACCAAAGTAAAAGATTCAAAATAATCAAAAACCTTTTCAAATTGTGACTAAAAAATAATAATATTAGGCAACGGAGTTTCTAGGTTAAAACCACTACCTCATAGAATAATTTTAGGATAAATTTCATTAATCACTTTAAATCCATAGTTGTCTAAAGTTCTATTGGCACAATTTACACCAAAGGATACATGTGGCATGGAGGTAACCATTAATATACCAAAATATTAAAGCTCGTGGCCTAGAAAATAGAGTAAAAATTGACTCAATACAATTAAAACCCTATATCTTACCATGATCAACTGACAATTACGATTTTGACAGGCGATGTGTTATAGAAAAGATACAAAACCCTAGAAGTGTTCAAATGGACTCATTCCATTATCTTCTACATTAAATTTAAAACAACTTATAGTAAAGGGGGAAAAGCATCCTAATCACTTTAATAAATTCAACGATAGGTCTTTTTCAAGATTGAATGAAAGTCTATTTTTCTTGTCCTATGGCCTTTAAACTAAATATGCAATTTTTCCTTGAAATTAAGGGTTAATTTCATAATTAACCCTAACATGGCCGACTAGGAAAAATATAAGGATGAAAAATGCCTAAAAGAGGCCCAAAAAGAGGCGGGAAAGAAGAACATGGATTGGGGCGCACCATGTGGGATCAGGGTGCCCCAGTTTAGGCTAGTTTTTTTTGGCATGATGGCCTTTTCTTATGCATAAAGTGAGATGATAATTTTGTAAAGAGATAGCAAGAGAAAAGATATATCTTTGAGAAGAAATGGTCCATAAGATATTACGGATGTCAAACTATATATTTATTTGAATATTACATTCAATTCGCTAGATAATTATATATTTTTGAAAGAGCTAATTGAATAGCTAGTCAATTTACACATACTTGGATATTTTACCAAATATTAGCCAATGAAATAATGTTTTTCATCCATTATTCGCTGGGATATTATGGGAATTTATAAGGGTCCATTCTCAAAATCATCACTACTTAAAAATATTTTTTATAGATTAAAAAAATGGAGTTTCAAAATGTTGTCTTAACTTTCATCATATAGATTGGTAATATTTATATTTTTAAATAAGGAATTATGAAACCTATATAGATGTCATGGAAGGAATAAACGGGATGTAAGGACAAAAAATATATAGTTGTTATTATAGTTACAATGGGAATACATTCCTTTTGGATTTTTGTTAACATGTTATCAATAGGATATTCAACATGAATGTGTAGAAGTAGATGTGAAAACCTTGTTGTGGATGGAAGATGATTTGAATGTTATGTATGGCATTAGAAAAGAGGTCATTAGGGCCTAACTGATTTTGCTTGCTATAAAGAATGATTTTTTTTTATAGTTTTGATTTTGAAGTGCTTATTGAGAAGGGATGAATTGGACCCTGAATGTTTTATAAGGATGTTGTGATTGATCTTAGGCATGATTTAGAAATATGCATGCTTATATATACATACATAATGTACATGCACGCACACATTTAAAAAAGTATTAATAACGTAGTAAACTATTAGTGTGATGAGTTATTGGATCAGAGTTATGAATATCACCTATTTTTACTCAATATGGATAATTTGGTGTTGATTATGTTTATCATCTATCTATGACTTAGATATGGTTGATACTATGTGATGTTTCCTAAAAAAAATCAATATTAGGTGTTGGTTATGTATGATGAGGAAATTTGTTACTCCCAAACCTTATTATATGGAAAAATGAGTTATTTATTGATTTAAAACTATATTAATATTTTATAATATGTAAAACCCTAGTTTGTGGTTTGGTTTTGGAAAGGATGTATATTCATATGGTTAAATTAAACATTAAGTAAAAATATGATATGGGAGTAAATAACAAGATATTTGATAGATTAGGGCGCATGCTAAATATAGTTTTAAATAACAAAAAAATAGTGCACTTATCTTTTCTATTCTCACTGATATAGGCTTGAAACTAGGAGGAACAAGTAGGAACATCAATAGTATTGGATTTTTTATGAAACTACATGTATGTTTTCCCTATGACAAAATAAATAGGTGAGGGACAAAATAAACAAATTATGTCTCGCGTTTGATGGTTTTTTCCTATTATGAGGAGTGGATTTGTGACTATATAACTTCTTGCGGATGTTACATGTGTAGCTTTGTGTGAAATCCTAAGCCCAAAAAGGTGCATAAGTTTCCAAAAATAGTCATGTCTTCTCAAAACCCTTGTTTCTTGTAAGTCCTGTTAAAATGGGTTAGTGATTTGTGTTAAAGTACCCTTGTGCCACCTACATAAGAATGCCTTGAGAGGGAATCAAACCCCATGTATTTTTCCCACCTATTGGATTTACAAATTTTCTCTTTTAAATTATATGTATGCAACTAGAATTTGTCTCTTTGACATTCAATATTGCTTATTTGACTTCACTTTGAATATTTTAGGCTTGATAATGTTTACTCTTGACCTGGTTTACAATGCTTCAGATATACATAGGGGCTAATCCTAGTGTTTTCTATTCTAATAGGAAAGAGTAGTGAATATTTCTTAATGCTTGATAGATATTTCTATTTGAACTCTTAATAAGTTCTAGGTGAAAGTCGTGTGAGTAACTAAGTGTGATTAAATTGTATATATACCACTCCAAGAGAAATGTTTCATACTGATTCCAACCTAAAGGGGAAAGGATGAATCATGGAAAGGTTTTTATTTGAAAATTTTGACCATTGGATTGCTAAGGATATAATCTTCCAACAAGGGGCAAAATTAGGAGTCATTTTTGTGCTTACTTTGTTGGGATTAGTACACAGGTTGTACAAATAATATATTAGATATAAGAATACATGCAATAAAAGCGGATTTGCTAATGAAGCTATTAGTAAAAGATAAGTTGTAGCTACACTCCATTTTTGTTGGTCTTCAAGTTTGAGACTTGAAGAGGAAGAAACAAAGCTAAGGAAAGGGTCCAAGGATGGCGTTTTACAGGTATAGTGCAATAATTTATCTCCAAGTGGGAGATTATTGAGATGTGGAGCTCAATTACTTCAGTTTAGCATGTTATATCAACTTGCTGAAAAACACAGTAACCGGCATCGATTATGAAGGGATCGACATCAGTCACCTATGATCGACATCAGTCAAGTAAGTAAGAACCATCATCGGTTAGGGCTAACCAACATCGGTTATCTGTGTGTGAGTGTTTTATTTAATTCACGGGAATCATATCTAATTTTAGTATTAAAACAGATCTATTGATTGTAATTGCATGGCTAAGTGCCCTAAGTTTGTATAAGGTATTTATAAGCTAGAAAGATAGGGTTAGAAGAGAGAGTTAATGATTATTGTGAAAAATAATTGTGAGAGAGAATTCTTGGAGAAGAAGGAGAAGCTTGAGAGAAAGAAAGTATTGTACATCGTGAGAGGTGTGGAAGATTGTAAATCTTCATTGTATATCTTCTAAAAGATTTGGATAATAGATTGGCTTGTTTCTTGGTGGATGTAGCCCACATTGGGTGAACCACGTTAAATCTGGTGTTGATTTATATCTCTTTTTTTGTATATTTCTTTTGGTCGAATATCCACTTGCAATGCATGTATGCTTAGATCTGATATATTATCTATACAACTTGTGTGTTAATCCCAACAACTGGTATCAAAGCTTTGTTTGAGGGTTTTGTGTATTTTCATATTTACTCACAGAGGGTTTTCTGATTGAGTGGGAGCTACAACAATGGCAAAATAAAAATAATACAAGGCAAAGAAGTTTGACAGCTGAAATTATCAATTATGGAAGATGCAAATTGAGAATTATCTGTATCAAAGAGATTTATACGTACCGTTGGACGAAAATTCTAGACCTACAAAGATGACTAATGAAGAATGGAATATTCTTGACAGAAAGGTTTTGGGATCTATAAGATTGATCCTGGTGACATCTGTGGCTTCTAATATTACAGAAGCAACATTTGCAGTACAGTGAATGAAATCTCTTGCTAATTTATATGAAAAACCTAGTGCCTCAAATAAATTTTATTTGATGAAAATATTTAATTCTAAGATGCATGAAGGTGGATTTACATCTAGTCATTTGAATGTTTTCTTATCTATTGTAAATTATTTAAAATCGGTTGATATTTTGTTTGACGATGAAGTGAAAGAACTATTATTCTTATGTTATTTTCCTGATATTTGGGATAACTTTGTAATGGTTGTTAGTAATATAACATCTGCTAATAATATTTTGAATTTTGATGATGTGGTTAGTATAATCTTGAATGAAGAAATTTGTAGGAAAAGTACAGAGGAATCATCATCTAGTAATTCTCTAAATATAGAAAGCAGAGGCAGGAAGATGGAGAGATCCAAGAGTAAGAATAATGGGAAATCAAAGTCAAGGAATGGAATATCTAAATCCAAAGGTAAGGGAATTACTTGTTGGAATTGTGGAAAGAAAGGACATGTAAAGAAATATTGTTGGTCAAAGGATAAAGAGAACCAACACCCAGAAAAAGGTAAAGAGGAAAATATTACAGCAGAGGTAATGCAAGATGCTCTTATTCTTTCTTTGGATAATAGAGTAGAATCTTAGGTTTTAGATTCAGGAGCTTCTTTCCATGCAACCCCTAATAAGGGTTATTTCTGAAATTATGTCTAGGGAAATTTTGGGCATGTTTATTTGGGTGATGATGAACCTTGCAGTATTACTGGTAAAGGGGAATTTCATCTAAAATTGCAGAATGGAAATACACAGGTATTGAAATATGTGAGGCATGTGCCAAGCCTCGGGAGGAATCTTATTTCTATAGGGCAACTAGGTGAAGCCAGTTGCATGGTTACATTCACAACAGACTCTTGGAAAGTCATCATGGGTGCTTTTGTTATGGCAAGAAGCAATAAGGTATGAATGTTATATTTATCTACATGTGTTACTTATTCCTTTTCTGTATTATATACTTCATATTCAAATGCATGTGGCATAATCAGTTGGGCCATATGAGTCAAAAAGGAATGCAGATCTTAAAGGATAAGGGTAAGTTATCATATTTGAAATATTTAGATCTTGATTTCTATGAGCATTATATCTTTGGAAAGCAAAAGAGAGTGAGATTTCTCAAAGTTGGGGAAACTAAGAAGGAGCATAAATTGGAGCTTGTGCACTCAGATGTGTGGGGACCAACGTAGGTAGCTTCTCATGGAGGATCCCAGTATTATGTTACTTTCATTGATGATGCTACAAGAAAGGTATGGGTTTATTGTATTAAACATAAATCTGATGTTTTTTAGACTTTTTAAATATGAAAAGCCCTTGTTGAGAATGAATCAAATTCAAATTTAAAGTGTCTTAGATCTGATAATAGTGATGAATATTGTAGCAAGGATTTTAATGATTATTGTTCAATGAATGGAATATGTAGAGAAAATACGGTTCCAAGAACACCGCAAGAGAATGGTGTTGCAAAAAGAATGAACAGAACAATCATGTAAGGTGCTAGAAGTATGAGGATACATATTGGATTTCCCTTATAGTTTTGGGCAGAAGTAGTTGATACAGTGGTTTATTTGATTAATCGTGGGCCTTCAAGTTCACTAGATGGAGGAATACCAGAGGAAGCTTGGACTGGAAAAGAGGTAGATCTATATTTTCTTAATTTTTTTGGTTCAAAATATTTTATGCATATTGATGAGGAAAATAGAAAAAAATTGGATGCAAAATCCAAGAGATGCACTTTCATTGGTTATGGATCTGGTGATTTCGGATTCTATTTTTGGGATTTAGATAATTCTAAAAAATTTAGGAGTCATGACATTGAATGGAATGAAAAGAGAATATACAAGGATCAATTTTGGTACCCAAGGATGAACCAGTTGAGAAGTTTGTGAATGAAAATGAACTCTTGGATTTAAAATGCATACCTATAGGGTTATACAGTAACCGGTGTCGGTTGATCCCTGACTAGCATCACTCAACTGAACCAGTATCGGTTACAGAAGAGCCAAACTGGCATCAGTTAGCAAAACTGGTGTCGTCTACAGGTGACCGGCATCAGTCACTATCAGAATTGGAAACAAATGTCCAAGAGGTCCAAAATGAGCCTCTGATACCCCAAACTCCTGTGAGAAGGTCACAAAGGGTAAGTAAACCTCCAGAAATATTTACACCTTCTCTGTCTTATTTATTATTGACTGATAATGGTGAACCAAAAATTTTTGAAGAAGCAATGTAGAATGAGACCCACCTAAAATGGGAGTATGGCATGGATGAGGAGATGGACTCCTTGGAACAAAACCAAACTTGGGATTTGGTTAAGTTTCCAGCAAGTAAGAGGAAATTGCAGAACAAGTGGGTTTACAGGATCAAGGAAGAAGAGGGTAGACAGAAAAGGTATAAGGCAAGGCTTGTAGTAAAAGGATTTACACAGAAAGCAGGTATTGACTTTGGTGAAATATTTTCTCATGTTGTTAAAATGACTTCCATATGTATTGTATTGAGTATAGTTACAGTAGATGATTTACATTTAGAGAAACTAGATGTGAAGACAACTTTCCTTCATGGTGATTTGGATGAAGAGATTTATATTTTGCAGCCGCTTGGGTATGAAGTCAAGGGCAAAAAGAAATTAGTATGCAGGTTGAAAAAGAGATTATATGGACTCAAGAAATCTCCAAGGCATGGGGTTTGGTAGTTTCATGCATGAACATGGTTACTTGAGATGTGAATATGACCATTGTGTTTATTTCAAGAAGTTTGAAAATAGGAGCTATATTATTTTTTTATTGTATGTGGATGATATGCTTATTGCAAGATCTAGTATGGAGGACATTGGTGAGCTTAAGGGAAAGCTAGCTCACACATTTGCTATGAAGGATTTAGGAGCTACAAAAAGAATCCTTTGCATGTGAATACACAGAGATAGGAAGAAAAAGAAATTGTATTTGTCTTAAGAGGATTATATCTACAAGGTGTTAGAAATGTTTAAAATGCAGAATTCAAAACCTATAAGTACACCTATGGCTGGACACTTCAAATTAAGAAAAGATCAGTGTCCTTCATCACATGAGGAGGTCAAATACATGACACGAGTACCATATGCTTCAACATCTTTAGCAGTTGGGAGTCTCATGTATGTTATGAGTAAGTGCATGAAGTTGGGAGGCCAACAAGTGGACAAAAACCTGAAAATTAATGAAACGCGTACACGTTTTGCTAAACCGTGCTCGCATTTTAATTTGTTTGGCTTGGCAATCACCGAACCTATAACGCGTACGCATTATAAGTATAAGATTTATTTTATTATTTCTTATACTTTAAATTTATTTTAGTAAATATAAGAAATTAGCATCACTCTGCACCTTATGGAAGTGGTCTCGTAGCTCCAATAGTTATAATCTAGAAGATAGTTTTTCAAAATCTAATTTGGTTAGTACTTACTCATTTTCAGGGTTTCAGCAAATGACCTAAAATTTTAAGGGCATATATATTGTAGTCAGTTTTTGTTTTGGGAAAGCATATAGTAATTTTTTAGGTTTTTTGACCTTCTAAAATGGATTTTGGCCCCTACCACTCAACTTGAATTGGTACTAATTTTTAAATTTGGTCCATAATTCACTTTAGTGACCATGAATTACCTCTATGATGTTTGTCTACTTCTTACTAAAAAAAGATCCTCACTTTGTAGATAGAGGATTGTTCCCTGAATGGGATTTTTGTCCTATGGCCAAAATGAGGTGATTGTAATGTGCCTCCTCCTTAAGGTTTGATAACACTAATAGGTGTTTAATGAGTTATTAGAAATAGTACCAAGTGAATTACATCAAGTGAACTCAAATGATTGCTCATTCTTAGAAACATGTTGCTCCATTTAAATATCATGCCGTCACCTTTCCTAGCTCTAAAAGCATCCTTTCATGGAATCAAATTCATGATTATCATACATGTTTTTTATCATATGTCTCTTATGGAGACAAATAATGCCTTAATACTTCACAAATAATGGTCCTCGATAACTCAGTGACATGACTAGCTCATTTTAGCTTGTTCTGAAGGGTGTTCAATTAACTACATAATGGCCAAAAATGCCTTTTTAGGCCTTCAAAGGAAGTATTCTCTCATCAAAACTAAATGAGTCAATCGATCACCTTAAACACTATTCCCTACACACTGAATGATATTTTCAGGACTTTCCTTTGAGTGAGGTTTTATGATTTAGGGTTTAAGGTTTAGGGCTCAGGGTTTAGGGTTTAGGGCTAAGGGTTTAGGACTCAAGGTTTAGAGTTTAAGGTTTAAGGTTTAGTGTTTAAGGCTCATAGTTCATATTTTAGGGTTTAGGGTTTAGGGCTCAGGGCTTAGGGTTCATGGTTTAGGGTTTAGGGTTTAGAGTTTAGAGTTTAGGGTTTATGGTTCAGGGTTAAGGGTTTAGGGTTTAGGGTTTAGGGATCAAGGTTGAGGGTTTAGGGTTTAGGGACCTTGAGAGTTCAGGGTTGAGGGTTCAGGGTTTAGGGTTAAGGGTTTATGTTTGAGGGTTCAAGGTTTAGGGTTCTTTCTTAGGGCTTATGGCTTAGGGCCTAGGGTTCAAGGCTTAGGGTTTAGGGTTTAGGGCTCAATATTTAGGGTTTAGGGGTCAAGATTTAGGTTATAGGGTTTAGGGTTTAGATTTTAAGGTTTAGTGCTTAGGGTTTATGGTATAGGGTTTAGGGTTTAGGGCTCAAGGTTTAAGGTTTAGGGTTGAGTATTTAGGGTTTAGGGTTTAGGAGTTAGGGTTTAAGGTTTAAAGGTTAGGGTTTAGAGTTTAGGGCAAAGGGTTCAGGGTTTAGGGTTTACGGCTCGAGGTTTAGGGTTTAGGAGTTAGGGGTTAGGGTTTAGGGTTTTAGGAGTTAGGGGTTAGGGTTTAGGGTTCAGGATTTAAGGCTCATAGATTAGGCTCACACATTCAATCACAATTTAATGTTTTATGTCTTACCCATTCTTATAAGTATTGACAAAGAGTATTCAACTAAAAAAGGTTAATCTATTTCGTAGGCAGAACATTCAAGGGAGTCATCACAATTTGATGCATTGCATCTACTGATATTTTAAAGGAGGGAAATGCCCATTACATGCGAACTATTTCACTCACTTTAATGTTTTGTGTCTTACCCATTCTTATTAGTATTGACATAGAGTATTCAACTGAAAAAGGGTTCATCGAATTTGTAGGAACAAAACTCAAAGAGATTCATCAAAATTTGATGTCTTCCATCTGTTGATATTTTAAAGGAGGGAAATTCCCATCGAGCTCATAAATAACGTGTTGTAAAAAAAGAATTAATGATGGTTCTAGGTACAAGACTAGGAAATATGGTCCTAATATATTAAAAAAATGAACTCACTCATGAGACCTACTAGAAATATATGAGGTTTAGGGGTTAGAGCTTAGGGTTTTGGATTTAGTTTTTAGGGTTTACAACTTAGGAATCAGGGCTCAGGGTTCAAGGTTTAGGGTTAATGGTTTAGGGTTTAGGGTTTAGGTTTTAGTGTTCAGATTTTAAGGTTTATTATTTTTTCTTTAGGGTTTAGGGTTTATAATTTAAAATTTAGGTCTCAGGGTTAAGGGTTAAGGGTTTAGGTCGCAGAGTTCAGGGTTTAGGAGTGTTTAGGGCTTAGAGTTTACAGGGTTTAGGGCTTAAGGTTTAGGATTTAGGATTTAGTGCTTGGAGTTTAGTTTAGGGTCAAGGCTCAGGGTTTAGGGTTTATGATTAAGTTTTTAGGGTTCAGGGTTTACTGATGAAGAAATTAACATAAAGCTATTAGGGTTTAAGGACCTGAAAGGATTTAAAATTTAGGCCTTAAGGTTTAGGGTTTATGGTTTAGGGCTCAAGGCTCAGGGTTTAGGGTTTACGACTTAGGGTTTGGGGTTTAGAGTTACAGCTTTAAGGTTTAGGGGTTAGTTACAGGTTTAAGGTTTGGGGGTTAGAGCTCAGGGCTCTAGACTTAGGGTTTAGGGCTCATGGTTTAAGGTTTAGGGTTTATGGCTCAAGGATTAGCATGTAGGGTTCAAGGCTTTAGGTTTATGGTTTAGGGATTAGGGATTAGGGTTTAGGTTCATGGTTCATTGTTTATGGCTTAAGGTTCGGGGTTCAGAATTACTGGTTTAAGGTTTGGGGGTTAGAGCTCGGGGCTTTTGATTTAGTATTTAGGGTTTCAGGCTCAGGGCTCAGGGTTTAGGGTCAAAGGTCAAGGGTTTAGGGTTTAGGGTTTAGGTTTTAGGGTTTAGTATTTAGTGTTTAGGGTTTAGGTCTCATGGTTGAGGGTTAAGGGTTTAGGTCACATAGTTCAGGGTTCATCGAATTTGTAGGCATAACATTTAAAGAGAGTCATAAAAATTTGATGTATTTCATCTGTTGATATTTTGAAGGAGGGAAATTTCATCTTCATGACTATCCAATCCTTCCAAAGACCCCAGTAGTCCTCAATCCTTGGATGTATATGGAGATGATGTTAATCGGCTTCCATTTATAATGATAGAGATATTTGTAAATTCATGTTATGACCTCTAAATCTATATGAATTTCAAGTTGCTTGGAAATCAGATCACACCCTTCACTTGGATTGATGACTACCCCTATCTTTTTGTTCAGGGAATTTTGAAAACATCCATGGGTTTATCATTTAAGGAGATATCAATGAATGGAAAGTCACTAAGTTGTAGGCCAGGTAACTCCCATTTAGAACTAAACAAGAAAGATTTACTAGGTGATTGAGAACCCCTTAGTGTTCTTATTCATTCCCCTATTTCTATGCTTATTTTGAACACTTCAAGACGTTCTGTCAAATTTACTATCCATTCCAGTAGAACACTTGAACTTTATCTTTCTTTGAAGGAGAGGATACTGCGGGAAATTCAGTTATGATCCTACACCTCTTCATTGATATATTCTCTATGTTTCTTTTGTTTCCTTTAAGATTAATTTTTTTTTCGTGATGGTTATTTTTTCTAGCTTCCAATGGGTCATCCTGGCTTGCATAATACCATACATGGAAATATGAGAAATGTTAAATTTATTTCAGAGTTGAATAAATTTACATTCAAGAGCGCAAGTATATGTGGGGAGAAACAAGTTTGGAAGAGATGTGTAATATATGCATTACAAGGCACAAGGTAGATGTCATATCCATTTAGTTACTTGTCCCACCTCTCATAAACAAGGTAGTTTTATAAGTAGACTCAATGATGGTTCTAGGCACGAGACTAGGAAATATTGATGAAATATGGTTTGGGGTTTAGGGTTTAGGGTTTAGGGCTCATGGTTTAGGGTTTAAGGTTTAGGGTTATGGTTTAGAATTTAGGTTTTAGGTTTAGGGTTTAGTGTTTATGGTTAGGGTTTACAGATCGAGGTTAAGGATTTAAGGTTTAAGGTTTAGGGTTTAGGGTTTAGGGTTTTGGGTTAAGGATTTAGTGTTTAGGGATAAGGTTTTTTATGGTTTACAGTTTAGGTTTTAGGGTTTATGGTTCATGGTTCAGGGTTTAGGGTTTAGGATTTAATGTTTAGGGCTTAAGGTTTAGGGTTTATGGTTTAGGGCTCGGGGTTTAGTGTTTAGGGTTTAGGGTTTAGGTTTTAGGGCTTAGGGTATATGGTCTAGGGTTTAGGGTTTAGATTTTGGGGCTCAGGGATAAGGGTGTAGGGTTCAAGGCTTAGGGTTTAGGGTTTAGGGTTCGATGTTTAAGGTTTAAGGTTTAGGGGTCATGGTTTAGGTTTTAGGATTTAGTTTTTATGGTTCAGGGTTTAGGGTTTAGGGCTTAGGGCTTAGGGCTTATGGCTAAGGGGTTTAGGGCTTAAGGCTCAGGCTGTAGGGCTCACGGGTAAGGGTAGAATGTTTAAGGTTTAGGGTTTAGGTTTTAGGGTCTAGGGATCATGGTTAAAGGTTTAGGGTTTAGGGTTTAGGGCTCAAGGTTTACAGTTTAGTGTTTAGGTTTATGGCCTATGGTTTAGGGTTTTGATTGTAGAAGTTCAACGCTAAAAGCTTTAGGCTGAATGTTGAAATCCTGAAAAATTACCTATGTACTGACCAGTTTATACTTTAAAAAACTATCTCCTAAACCATGACTCATGGAGCTATGAGACTAATTCCATAAGGTGCAGAGTGATCCTAATTTCTTATATTTACATAAATAAATTTAAAGTATAAGAAATAATAAAATATAAATAATAATAAATAGAAGCATGTCAAAAGCATACATAATGTTTATATTACACAGAACGCGTACGCGTTATGTAACGCTTATGCGTTTTGTATTTTCTCTTTTTCCAAGCCATGCCTCAAAGCTTAGGATCTGGTTTGGATCCCCAAGCCTGAGGCATGGACCTATACAAACACAGCAAATAACTTGTTTTTGCAAGAAAATGTAAAAATTCCACTTCCTCTATGATAAATCAAAATAAAACAATCGATCCATTTTTTAAAAATTATACCACGACGTAGAGCAGAGTTTCTTCTTTCTAAAAATATAATTTTTCAAATTTTCTAACTAATATAAGGTTTCCATATTATTTATTTTCTAACTATGCCTTTTTATAGCTATTTTTTGAAGTGTAAATATGTCTATCTTTCATGGTGTATCTTTTTTTGGGTGATTGAAATTTTTAAAAAATTGTACTAACCCAAACTAGGCATAATTCTATACATATTCAAAAAACAAATCTAATTTTTGATATTTTTTGAGTTAGTTAGGGGGGGCACGATCGGAGCTCCGTTATTTTTCAAAACATAAAATTTTTGTACTAGAAAAATCATAAATAAAAAAATATTCGCAAAAAAAATCTATAAAAAAATGGAGCCCAAACTAGATGCTCCTAGCTATATTTCTACCAAAGGGTCTTCAAAAATACTAAATGGTGCTCAAAAAATGGTGGGGGCACGAAAGTCACTCTATTATATTTTTTAACAAAAACATGAGCATCTGTTAGGAATAGTTTAATTAGTGTGAACAATAATATGTGTGATGTAAATGAGTTGTAAATACAACTCATAGATCTAGGATAGTTGAGAGAATCATGGTATGAGAAAGAATAGGTGTGTGAGAGATTAGTGTGAGTGTTTGTAGGGATGTGAGGATCATGGAGAGATAAGGGGGATCATGATTGGAGTTGACTCCTTCTTTAGAACAATGCCCTATAAATTGTAACCTCCTTCTATAATAAAATATCCCGGATGAATTAAAGTATTATTATTATATTCGGTGTTTCTATTATGTTTTGCAAGTTTGATTTTTAGCAAAACTCTGACCAAATTTTCATTTGGTATCAGAGCAGGAATGGAATGCTAAGAATTACTGTGGGGAAAATTTGATTGCCTGTATCATGAAAACTTGAATTATCAACTACTGCTATGAGTCAATTGAGATACAGATCTAGAGAGCACGTTTGTTGCTAAGATGTTCCATTCAAGTTATGTAGCGAGATCAAATTAAGAGTGTAGTAATCAATGCCCATTTACTTGATTTCTTCAGTAAAAAAAAATTCTCAAACTATCATATGCAGATCTGCCTCATTGTTTAATGTAACATTTCCCTGAGCATATTCTCTTTTTTATTAGAATTCTATACAATCCAATTCGTGGTAGAATTTGTGTATATCCAGCATCTATTCACGTTACACGAGAACCACTCGACTCTATCCTACTTCAAATGAATTGATAGAGGCACGTTTTGGCTGCGTAGCATGAACGAATGTGTCAGACTCAAACCTGGACTCCCATTTCCTGATAGATCCACGTTACTCAACTCATCACATGTGCATTCATAGTTTGGAAAACCACGGTTCATTCTCCAGCGAATTACTTTGATCAATTTGATGATTGTGTGTTATGGCAGACTTTCATGGTATGTATGTTTTTGTCAAACATCCATGTTTAGTTTCAATTTCCAACTATTTATTCGTGCACGGTGCATACTCAATTCACAAAATAGTCGGCTCATATCTCTCAGATGAAGTAAAAGTTGCATGGGTCTGTTTTTTTTTTAAATATTGTGAGTTGTTAAGTCATTTAGAGTATTAGTAATTTCATTTTAATTGTTTAGGTTTTATGAAAACATATAGGATCACTTGAATTTATGTATCATGAGTCGATTAAGTTTCACTTTAGTTTATTAGAGGTGTTGGACTCTATAATGAAAACCAAAAAGAGTCGGTCATATGTTGAATATCCTCATTGAGTCAATATTGTGTCTATTATGTTTAATTTTTATGTCATTTATAGGTGATCTTAGGATTTTTATTGTATCATTCTATCATCAAAAGAGTCAAAAAAAAAATTGAGTCATTGTAAAAGTTTGTCAAAAAAAAATGACAAATGAGTGCATTTTCGGTATAATCCGACACTCAAATTTTAAGAGAAAATGCAAATGAAAGTCGTTCCTGGCTTCAGCGGCTCCGCCCCTCGACCCCACCCTGTATCACGACAGGGAACATGTATCGTTCTTGACTATACTTTATGCTGAGTAAGTAGTGAAAAATGGAGGCTGGAGGCAACGGAGGAAGGAGGTTGTTCAGGGACCTCTCGTCAAGCACCATCGACGAGGCCGCAACAATGATATGGTGGCCATGTTTTTTTAGTTGTGTGTTTGCTTTCCAGTTTTGTGTGAAAGAAAATAAGAACATAAGTAATATTCCTGTTCACAATTGTAATAGATTCCTATGTAATCTCCTGAAGTGTGAAAACTGATGAGGGCTGAAAATAAACTGCAATCAACATGATATTATTTGGTTTGTGGTAAACCACTTTGAAAACCACCATTTTGGTTGTTGGTAAACCATTGGTAAAACCATCCAGATCATGAGTCAACATCAGGTGACAAGTTGCAGTACAAGATAAGTTTTCCCCATGTTCACACTAAGGGGGTGAATGTTAGGAATAGTTTAATTAGTGTGAACAATAATATGTGTGATGTAAATGAGTTGTAAATACAACTCATAGATTCTAGGATAGTTGAAAGAATCATGGTGCAAGAAAGAATAGGTGTGTGAGAGATTTGTATGAGTGTTTGTAGGGATGTGAGGATCATGGAGAGATAAGGGGGATCATGATTGGAGTTGACTCCTTCTCTAGAACAATGCCCTATAAATTGTAATCTCCTTCTATAATAAAATATCCCGAATGAATTGAAGTATTATTATTATATTCGGTGTTTCTATTATGTTTTGTAAGTCTGATTTTTAGCAAAACTCTGACCAAATTTTTAGCATCTGTTGGTATTTTAGTTGTTTGACCCACTTAAACTTATTTGTTTTCAATAAAATTTAGTAGCTTAGAAACTAGACTCAAAATGCTACGATTCATATTTCTACAACATCTTCCAATTTTGAGTAACTATTTCGAAAAACTCGTACAAGTTGAAGTTTTTTTTCATAAAAATGTGTCCACTTAAGACCCCCTTTTGGCCCCCCAACTTGGTGCACTTACCCTTATGGTTTGTACCAGATCAAACATTGCATAGGCAGTGGGAGTTGTGAGTAGATTTATGGCCAATGCAGGTAAAGAGCATTGGAAAGTAGTCCAATGGATACTCTAGTATTTGAGAGGGACACCTATCATGCAGTTATGTTATAGACGATTTGGATATTTCTTTATGTGGCTATGTTGATTTGGATGTGGCTGGAGATCTGGATGGTAGAAGAAGCACTACTTGATATATTTTCACAGTAGGTGGGACGGCAGTTAGCTGGATATCGAGATTGTAGAAGGTTGTGGCTTTGTCTACTATAGAGGCAGAGTATGTTGCAGCTACAGAGGTTAGCAAAGAGATGATATAGATAAGTAGGTTCATGGAAGAGTTGAGAAAGGAGCAAGATGATTGCAAATTGTTCAATGATAGTCAAAGTGCAATTCATTTGGCAAAGAACTCAATGTTTCATTCTAGAATGAAACACATTCAGTTGAGATATCACTTCATAAGGCAGGTATTGGAGGATGGGCAGCTGAAACTGGAGAAGATTCATATGAGTAAAAACCCTGCGAATATAGTAACAAATCCATTAGCAAAAAAGAAGTTAGAGCTACACTTCACTTCTATTGGTCTTCGAGTTTGAGACTTGAAGAGGAAGAAACAAAACTAAGGAAAGGATCCAAGGATGACATTGTACAGGTATAGTGCAGTAATTTATTTCCAAGTGGGAGATTGTTGAGATGTGGAGCTCAATTACTTCAGTTTAGCATGCTATATCAACTTGCTGGAAAACACAGTAATCGACATCAGTTATGAAGGAACCGACATCGGTCACCTATGACTAGCATCGGTCAGGCAAGTAGGAACCGTCATCGGTTAGGGCTAACCGACATCGGTTACCTATGCATGAGTGTTCTATTTAACTCACGGGAATTAAATCTAATTTTAGTATTAAAACAGATCTATTGCTTGTAATTGCATGGCTAAGTGCCCTAAGTTTGTATGAGGTATTTATAAGCTAGAAAGCTAGGGTTAGAAGATAAAGTTAATGATTATTGTGAAAATAATTGTGAGAGAGAATTCTTGGAGAAGAAGGAGAAGCTTGAGAGAAATAAAGTATTGTACATCGTGAGAGGTGTGGAAGATTGTAAATCTTCATTGTATATCTTCTGAAAGCTTTGGATAATAGATTGACTTGTTTCTTGGTGGATGTAGCCCACACTGGGTGAACCACATTAAATCTGGTGTTGATTTATATCTCTTGTTTTGTATAATTATTTTGATAAAATATCTGTTTTTATTGCATGTATGCTTAGATCTAATATATTATTTGTACAACCTATGTGCTAATCCCAACATACTTGATGTTTTTTTCCTATAGAATTGATAGCTAAAATAATGGTTTGGAGAGGGTTATACATGAGACATAAGATGTATATGATAAATAGAAGTGATCCATTTTACACCAAATCCCAAAAAAAAATCCAAAATCACCATTTTACACCAAATAATACATGTGTCATAGAGGTAAACATTAATATAAAGCTCATGGCCTAAAAAATAGAGTAAAAATTGACTCGATACAATAAAACCCTATATCTTACCATGATCAACGGACAATTACGATAGCGACAAGTGATGTGTTATAGAAAAGATACAAAACCCTAGAAGTGATCAAATGGACTCATTCCATTATCTTCTACATTAAATTTAAAACAACTCATAGTAAAGGGGAAAAAGCATCCTAATCACTTTAACAAATTCAATGATAGGTCTTTTTCAAGATTGAATGAAAGTCTCGTTTTCTTGTCCTAGAACATTTTCCAACCTCGAAATTGTGTGATGCATTGTATTTGCTATGGGCCACTTAAGACTCTTAACAATCTAATCTTATTTTGCAATGAATTTTTTCAACTAAAATGTGCATGAAACTATGGCATGGCGTTCAGCTTTATCCACGAAATTTCCATATGGACTGCTAATATGTTAAAGTTTCGAAATGCATGTATTTTTGTAATGCCGCGTAGCCAAACAGAAGGTGTGGTAAACTTGGTATGATAAGGACTCGACATTCGTTATTCTTTGGCAGCAAAGGGAGTGTTACGTGTACCAGCGGGCAGTTTAAGCAGTTAGAAGCCTGGTCCACTCTCAGATCATCTCACCCTTTTTGTTCTTCTGTTTCTGTTCGAAATTGCCCCGTAACTGCAAACATGGAGTAACGCGTTTCACTCCTGCAACTCCATTTTTCTATGTAATAACAACTATCATGGTTGCTACTGTTTGCTTTTTTTTTTAAATTAATGTTCGCTCAAAGGTACTATTTTTGTTTCTACCTACGATTTCGTGCACCGAATTGTCAATTTACCAATAATTTCTTTCGATCTGTGATGTTTCTTATGGTTCCAATAATGCCAGGCCTACTTTTGTACTCGGGAGTTTGTAATGGCGGACAGATGTATGGTCCTCTTGGGTTTTATATTCCGACTGTTTTATTGCTGAAGGAGGTATTGACATGATCTGGATTCGAGTGCTTGAGCATAACAAGATAGCTTGACAGCCGCCAAAGAGAAAATGTCCATGTCTGGAAAATTTCTGTATTTGATATCTGATGATCCTCCCTTAGAAAAGACACGGCAGATAGGATGCATGACGGGACTTTTCAAGTTGTTTGATAGGCACCATTTTCGTAATTTGGATGGCAACAAGAGGATCACAGACGGTAATTACTAATTACCAGCTGGTTTTCTAAAACAAAATGTTGTAATGTAGTGTGTGTAAGATGGATTCAATTAATTAATTTGTTGTTTTGAACAGGTCGCCCCTGGTATAGTTTGGGGAGTCCAAAAAAGGGCATAGAATATAATCATGCGAGGGGTTCGATTGATTCGAGAAAGGATTCAGTACGAAAAGATGATGCATCGAGTTGTGCCGAGGTTGATGAATTTCCTTACCGCTTGTCGCCAGGGCTGAGAAACAGATCTCATTGGAGAGTGAATTCCACGGAGTCGATACAAATTCCTTGTACTCATTCTGCTTCCAGTAGTATTGCGAGGCACCGGTATTCCTGCGACGGGAGAGATCTTTCGAGGCCACCTCCCGCAGTTGACCACATGGATGCATACCGTAGCTCTTCGCTGAGGGCTTTAGAATTTCCCCGATTGTATGAGAGTGTGGATTCACCCGGTAGAACTAGACGTTCTTCCAATCTAATTGCAAAACTGATGGGACTGGACGACATGCCGGAGCCACTCTTACCCCCTGCAACACCTGCCCGGAAAGCAACGGAGGTAGAAAAGGATGTGGAAGATGTGAAGAGAGAGGTAGCTGCAGAAAAGGGTTTGGAAGCTCTGAGGCTTAAGGAATCTCTCCGCACTCCTGCAAATTCTTCCGATACAGAGCTTCTTGTGGCAACAACGAAGCCCCGGAGCTTTTTTTCTCCCACAAGCGCCCCCTTCAACCCCAACACGCCTCTGCAGAAGAATCTGCCCATGGAGGATCAAAAGCCGAGCAATATTCTAAGCAACTGTGTCACAGAAACCCTTAATTTCGGTGACAATGTGTCGGCTAGAAGATCAAAACCAAAGGCAAGCAAACTGCCAAAGGAAAAATCGGATACCACATCCCCGCGTAAGCCAGCAACGACTCGGTATAAAACCGAAATTTTACCGAAGAGCCCCCCTAAGATCGAAGCAAAAGAGCAGAGAAAGAGAAAAGAGATGCAAAAGAGACTAGACAAGACAAACATCAAGAAAGATAGAGATTCTCGAGGCAATTCTGCCTTGAAATCCGATGGTCAGACTGCAAAGACGAATCGAAGCCTGGATCTTCGGCCCAAATCGAGGGTAATATACTGCGTTTTTTTATGCGCTTAGTTTTTATTTCTTAGTTCTTTAATGAAAAAATATATTCTAAATAATGAATATCGGCTGTCATTGTGATTTTGTTGGCGACAGAGAGTAACTACTAATTTCACAAACGAAACCTGCAAGGCAGAGCATAAAAAGACTGCAAAACCCTGCGAAAAGGAGGTTATTCCCGCCTGGCGAACAGAAAATTCGCGTGAAGTTCCAGAGGAGCCAAGTCCTGTGTCCGTTCTTGACCAGTCATTCTGCTCAGAGGATAATTCTCCGTCGCCTGCCATTGAAGTCGCCCTTAATTTCGTAGGTAAGGGTTTAATTTTAACCTCGATTCTCTACAAACAATTAAAATGCCTTAATTTCATGACAGCAGCTTATTAACTACTATTTTCTTTTCTAAAAAAATGAAGGCAACCTGCCTGAATCTCTCGAGCGCACAGACAACAGGAATTCTGATGAAAGCTTGAATAAAGAAATATCCAAGCCCGAAGAGCCTGTAGATTTTATTCAAAATATTAAATCGCCGAAGGCTGAAGATCATATGGCCGGCAGAGAGCCAAATTTAATGGATTCCACACAGAGCATTTCGCAGAAATATTTTTTGTCCTGCAGCAGATCTCAGAGCAAAGACCGCAAAGTCGAAGAATATGTGACGCGGCTTTTCAGGGCTTGTGATCTGCTGAAATACGGCGATGAAGAAAGAGATGTAAGCATGCATTTGTATTCTTCTTGCAGATTCACAATAGATCCTGAAATTTTCCGTGAATTAGAAAATAAATATATAAATTTCAAAGAAAAAGATACAGAATGTATAAATCGGCAGCTGGTGTTCGACACGGTGAATGAAATTTTGAAAAGAAAATCTGGTGTGCCGCCATACTCGCGATTGCCACACAGACGCGGAGGTTGTCGTAATGGCAATTGCAAGAAGAGCGGGCGTGATCTTATGAATGAAGTTTTGGCGGAGTTTCAGAGATTAGCGAGTGTCGAATGGGTAGATGTTTGCAATGGAGTGTTTAAAGTTCCTGACAAGGATTTACAGACATCATGCGTCGATGTAGATGATGAAGTGGGCGAGGTGGTCTTGGATGTGGAACGCGCAATATTCAGAGATTTGATTGATGAATTTGTCTTCTCATTTTTGCCAAAAACCCTGTACATCAGACCACCCAGCTAAGGTTGCGTGATACTGTAGTTGTGATCAAATTTCATTAATTTTTCTCAATTCAAGTTGAAGGGTATATAGCCTAGGCCTTCCACATGATGTAAGAAAAAGTTGTATTTTAATTAACACGGGTAAATTAATTATACATTTTATTTAAAAATTAAAACTTGTTAACTAAATTAATGTTGATTAAAAATAATTCTTTTACAAGTAGATTTTTTAGATGCAAAAGACATGAGAACATTTTATAATTATTTATGAGATATGATGAGCTATAGAAACACAATCCTCATTTATCACTATTAAAAATAAGTTTGCATTATTATTGTGATTATATGTTCCATTTAAACAATCAAATACATTAGAAATTAAAAAATAATATTGAAATATTTGAAACCTAAATACATTCTCTAATAATCTCTAATTTGATTTATAATGGCTATTAGTTTGAAACTAATAAACTTAAATGACTCCACTGCAACTATCTAATACGAAATACAAATAGAACTATACAACTGAAAAATCAACACGTGACTTTCAGGCACACTCAACTTCCTGAGGCCGTGCTGGGATAGTCGATGTAGAAGATTGCGAAAATGCGGATGGGCAACTATAAGAGAATCAAGGACTAAGATTAGGTAGTGTGAGTTCTTAGTAGCTAAATTGGCCGAAGGGGTATTAGAGGCTATGTGCGGGTAGCGTAAGTTCCTTATCATTTGTTTGATTTTATCTAATTACTTGAAAGGAAACTAATTAAGTAAAGGGAATAAAGCAAATAAAATAGGATAACTAATCTAATCTAATATTTTTATATTTTATACTTTTTGGAAAACAGCAGAGGAAATTAACAGATGAAATACAAAGAAATATAATTGCTTCTACATTATTATTAACAAATCTAAACAAATAAATAATCGGATGTAACTATTTATCTGTGTTGAGTGATTCTAAACTATCCTAAATAAACAAAGCTTTTCCAAACTGTAATTGTGGATTTAAATCCTCTATTCCACCTCAAAGACGTGGGAAGAAGTAAAGGCTTTTCAGAAGCACTTCTTCCCCTGAAACTTCCCCAATAGAAGTAAAGAAGAATTCAATGGAAATTGCATATTGAAATGGAAATGTAATTGCTCTAAACAAAAGCAGAAGCTTTCCTCCAGACAAACTTCCCTTGCAAACCCATAGGGATATGCACGGAAGCAATCTATTAGCAGAAGCTTTATGCAAATAAAAATGAAAGCTACAATTATTATTTGACTAATGTAATTATTTGAATTGAAATGATTTTACTTCTCTAGTTAATATTTTGCATACATATCAAATGAAGAAAACAAGAAATTTTGAATAAATCCAAGTATACCCCCAACCTAGAATTTGCATAATAGTGCCAAAGTCAGTGATGGTTTATTGTGATGTCCCCTCAGCTTCTTTTCCAACTTTGTGCTCAGGTGAATCCAGGGAACTACGCTGGGTAATGTACAAGAAACAATGAAGAGGTGTTGGAGTAGTGGTGGCTTACAAGTAATATGGTAGCAATGAAAGTAGAATAAGAACAACACAAGAGAACATTGTTTGGTTGTGTAATTTCTAGCAAGATCATGGCAGCAAAATGGTGTAAATCACAACCAAAATCTCCAACCAATGCTTTCAGAAGAAGCCTGGTTTTTATAGAACATAGGCTAGGAAATGGTCTAATCCATTTGGCAACCATGGGGTTCCAGACCACAACAAGGAGGGGCAGTTAACTCTCAATTAACAATAAAAGAGGAAGAGGAAGTTGGTACAAATCTATCAAGCCTACAAACAGCCAATTTGACCAAGAAACATGTGCAAAAGGTGAGTTGGAAGAAGTTAATACACGTCCAAATCATGCCTGGGAAGTCTTGGTCAAAACACACATGACTGTCGGTCTGCGCAGACTGGCGGTTACGCAACCGCCGGTAAGGGTAGAACGGCAGTTGCATAACTGACATGGCGATTCCATAACTTAAAGTCAAGTGCTAAGGAAAAACACTACAAAATGATAATGGAAGGCAAGAAAAACATGGAAATGACTAAGGAAAGCATACTAAGCCAAAAATATACATTGCAAATAGGAAATATTACTCAAACACCGTTGGAAAAGATAGTAATCATCATAGGGGACTTTCAACCATTTTCTGACAATGTAGCATGTGCAAAATTGGGTGCGGACAAGAACCTTACACAAACATTGTTTTACCATGCAATCTCACAAAAAATAATTTCACTACTTGGACCAACCAAATCAAACATGAAGATTCTAGTTGAGCATATATCTTGGAAAATACCTCCATTTAACCTAGCATTAGTTATGTTACAATCTATCTAAAATACATATCAAATATTTGTGTATCTTATGATATGACTACAAGTAAATATTGTAGTGCCCAAATGTATTTAAACCCTGAAATGCAATTAAAAAAAGGCTTGTGATGTTATCAATGAGGGGTAGAAGATGATAAAATAGTCGACTCTGAATCATATAATTGGGTTGGTAGAATCGCGATTAACTAAAATTGAACTAAACTATGGGAAGTATAGCAAATTAGTTAATCTAATATAGGAGGACTAAAATGTTATAAACTACGATAAGACAATATGGAATATTTGTAAATAATTATAATAAATGAAATATTCTGGAAGTAGAAACGATCACTCAGGAGTCCCGTAGAGGTCAAATCTGGGAGATGATAATAGACTACAGCACCCAGGAAGGTACTAGGGCACCCCAAGGTGCCCTAGTCTAAATAATAGGTTCCCTGGTCTCTGCAAATGCTCGGAATCTAGTTTCAGCAATGTCGCAAGATGCCCTAAAATTCTCTTTATCTGTCGCACTGGATCTGTTGAACTACGCCAACTGTGTGAAATAATGCAAGATGAAGGAATAACCTGCAAAAGACAAAGAAGTATCAAAACCCTAAAAATAAAAGATGTAAAATGAATGGTTTGGACTGACCTCGGCTACCACAACAGTGGGCTTACTAATCTGAGCATTGCACTACATTTCAGACCCAAATGTAGTTCTGGTGTGTGTGTGCATGTCGTGTCGTAGGTGTTCTTATGGCAGTCGCACTTTGTGAAGTAGCAAGTAATAATAACTATATAAAATGTACTAGCATGTGTGTATAAAATAGAATAGAATCCCTCCCCCTATCTTGTGTGTGTGTGTTGATGCAGATCTCCTAGCCTTGATTCATGGCAATATGTGGATGTAACTCTAGATGGAGTGATAGTATTATGTGATGCTAGAACCCTCATTATGGTCTCATAACTTTGTATTTATAGGGTTATCTTTCTCTAATTTTGTATTTAACCCTAACATGGTCTACTAAGAAAAAGATAAGGATGAAAAATGGCTAGAAGAGCCCCAAAAAGAGGCGGGAAAGAATAACATGGATCAGGGCACCCCAGGTGAGATCTGGGTGCCCTAGGGCACCCTGGTTTAGGCTAAAATGACGTGATAGTTACGAAATAAGTGGATATGCATAGGAAAATATGCAGGAATGATGAAATAAAAGGCAAAAATAAGATGGCCAAAAGGTGGGATTGATTAGTAATTTCTTCACTTGAGAACCCTCTAAATAGTAGTACAAGACCGGGCTAAATAATGCCTAAAGTGCATGATTTTGTGTCTAGATTTTTCCCCCACTTTAAGTTGGTGAGCAGAACGCTCGGTAACATAAAATAGATAGATATGTGTACCTGATATCCATGTAGAGTGTAGAAGAGACGTGCCGGTGGACTAGACTCAAGCATGGAATGAAAAAAAGAAAAAGTGGAGGAGTGTTGATTCTAAAGATGAAAAATGTGCATAAAAAGTGATGAGAGTGAACCTAGGGAGGAACATGTGTGTAGTTGCTGTGGTGTGTAGTGTACCTGCATGGTTAATGAAGGTAAGTTCCATCACGATGTTTTGTCGTTGGTGTTGTTGTTGTTGCCCCTAATTTGACTGCTTGTTTCTCATACGATCGGATCTGCAAGGAGAAAACGATCAAGTAGTCAAATATATATATATATGTACATTTAAAAATGTTGTGTAAAATACGTATATGTATAGAAATATCTAAAGTACACAAATTTAAAATACGCGAAAAGAAAAGTGTAAATGGAACATGTGCACCTAATCCATGTTGAGAGAAAGGGTGTAGAAGGATATCCTGTACTATCGCGAGTTTTTAGGGCAATCTCACACCACCTTGGCTGAAGAAATATAGGGGGGAAACTCTCTATGTCCTCCAACCTTTAACTGCCTCTGCTGAAATGTGTGAAGAGATATTTGTAACATCCTGGTTTTTTTGGGCAATATGATGCCATTGGATGAAGTAGTGTAGGGAGGCACACCCGCTATAACCTCCAAGCCTGTAACTACTCCACAGAAATGCCAAAGGACACTGTGTCTTGTAGAGGCCGATGTGTATGGAGTTCATGGACTGGTCTGAACTCACTTGTTGTATGTAAACCCACAATGCCAAGGGCAGAAATTTCATTGTACTGAACCAGTGTAAATATGATGTGCTAGTATGTAAAACCCTCAATGATGCCCCCCTCTTTAGGGGCACATGCGACATCGTCAAAAGGAGAATGCGGCCCCAAAAGAGGACCTACCATACTCTGAAATGTAGAACTTTGCCCTACATGGGGGAGGGAAAGCACTTGGTAGAAACCAAGGTGAGCACAAAAGGGGATGCCTAGCCAAAACAAGTGTTAGTCCGAAAACACATGCATACAATAAGACAAGTGTATAATCTACGCAAACAGTGTAGTAAGCTACGAAGCAAAGTAATGTAAACACGCAAGAAAGACAAGTCAACCGCTACATAACGTGGGCTATAAACATGGGACATCACTCATGATGTCATGCAAGACATCACAAGGCCAACATGGACACAAACAACAAACAAGTGTGCACACCAAGTACATAGGGCAAGGCCCACAAATAAGAACAACCAATAGCATACAAGTAAGAACAAACAAGTATGGAAGTCATAGATACGTATAATCCTACATAACAAATGTTGCACATGGAAGCACCCGTTAGCATGCAAAAAAGATAACTAGTATGTCAAAATGCATGTATGAACCGAGTAATATAAGATGCTAAGTACAAAATAAAATAATAGCACCTAGATAAGACGAATGTGGATGCCCTCAGAGACCAGTATAGGAAGGGTAGAAGGCTAGCATCCATGTCGTGTGTAGAGTCATGTATTTATGATCACCCTAAACAAAGTTGTGCACACACGTGTTGTAACATCCCAAAAATTTCTTGTAAGTTAAATTAACTACGGATAAGTCTAATCAGGATTAGACGAGATCATCATTGTGTGTAAAATTCATTTGGTTCGTCGTGTCATGACCCACAGCTTCTGTTGCGCGGCATGACACTGCGGAATGAATAACCCCGCACCCACCTTGATGATCCTTCCTAAAACGTGATTAGGCCTTAATCGTAGGTAAAACGGTTCATAAATGATTGTGGATCTTTCGGTTATTTGTATTTCGGTTACTTTATTTTATTCGGTTTGGTCATCTTTTGTTTTGTTCGACTTTTGCATGACCGTGATGATAATTGCCTTTGTTTTATTTGACTAAGCTATACTAAGCCAGCTTTATGAGAATATTTAAATTATGATTTACAGACTTGGTGATTTTCATTATTGGAATGTTTTATATAAACCTGGAAATTCAACTAATTATTATGGTAATATATTGTGGGAGATATGTGGACTTGTATTATGAAGGTTAATTTTTACTTAACCATTAAGTTGGGTAACAACTAAAGTAAAAAAAATGTGTATGAAATATTAATTAGTATATATATTTTAGAGGGATTTGGCATGTAAGCCAAAAGTTTTTATTTAGACATTGAAATTTATGGGTTTCATAAAAGTGAAACACCTTCACATGGCACAAGTGTGTGGCATGCACTAGTACACGTACCAGCATTGGGAAGCCCAAAATTCTTCAATATGCCGCCCAACTATAGTCTCTTTCATTATATATTTTTTTTGTTATTTCTCCTTGGTCTATTTTTCATTCTCCCCTTCTGGAATACCTGCGTGAGTTTTGGAGGAAAGAAGGATTCAACTTGTTGGAGCTGGAAGAGTAGAAAGTTGTCGATTCTGGGTTTACTTCAGGCATGAATATCTTCTCCTTTCTCTGCTGCATTATTGGTAAAAAATGAGGAAATACACATTCTGTTTTTAATGGCAATCAAGGAATTTGTGGACAACTTTTGATTTAATTCATTTGGAGATGTAGTTTGAAAAGGAAATTGATGGATTTTGTATTCTTTTTAGTTTCTTTGTGTGATTTTAACTAAACCCAGAAAAAAACGCAGATGGGGTTTTGGGTTTTGATCTGCAAAAATAAAGTAGAAGAAAGGTTAAAAATTCCTTCATTGCATTATGATAAATTGTACCTGAAAGGAAAAGAGTTGGGTTTTTCCTGTACAAGAAGAAGGAAAAACGTTTTGTGAATTTGTGTGTTTAAAATTGATTTGTGCTTGTGGGTTTTCATTTTGGTTTACTGGAATTTAGTTGTGTGTTTTCTATAAACAAAAATCGAATCAATTTGGGTATAAAAATCAATTTGCATAAATGAATCAATTTGGATAACTCCATTGAAATGGGTATGTAACCGGTTGGGGTTTTCTATTTTTTATTTTTTTGTTGTTATATGCAGGTCTAATTGTTAACTTATTGTGATCTCTTGAATGATAATTGTGGATGTCAAAGCTCTTGCATGGGGCTATTTTTCCAGAAATTTTATCTTTATGGACATCTAAATCAGATCATGTATAAATGAGGGCATGTTGTTATGTGTAAAAAAAAGGTATTTAACCTGTAACTTCTAGCCTAACAATATGACTTGGATTTTTGTAAATTTGTGAAAAAGAAATTGCTTGTCTTGGTAAGGGCATGAAAGCCAGGACAACTTGACCAGATGCACCAAGGAGTAATTGGTGGCATGATTGGGATTTATATAATGATATCTTATGAAAGAAATAATTAGTTGTTCTTTTACTAAACAGAGTATGTTTACATGATGTAATCAGGGTGCTTCTATATTGTTTTGTTGGGGCTGTTCGTTTACCAGATAGAACATGTTAAAGTGATATAAATTTGGTGATATTTGTGCTAATTTGTAGAGCTGCTCATTGACTGAAAAGAAGTAAGTTTTATTTCCTTGGTAATGATGTTCTTGGACAATATGATGAGCTGCTCATTAACTAGAAAGAATATGTTTGATTAGTTTTTGGTAATGATGATTTTTGGACAGTTTTGTTAAGTTGCTCGTTGATTTGGAAGATAAGAGAAATAGTATTAAAATCTATACCAAATAAAGTATGATTTTCTTGTGGTCATAATTTGAATTCAGAGGTTGAGTGATTACGGTTTGATTATGCTGAAATAGAGATTGGTTGTTCTATTTGTATGCATCCATAGCTGTATCTTTATAGAAACCAGGGGGTAAATCATTTTCAGTTGTATTACCATATGCTTGTTGATAAAACAACATGTATATCCTTTCTTATTTTACTAATTAATTGCATCAGAAAATGGAGTTAATATTCATGCCAGTTCATTTTGAATTGACATCATACCACTACTCCAGTCTTGTAGGACCATTAGCCGTTACTTTTGGATGTGCGGAAACTCATGTTTTGTGAAGTTTTATCGTAGCATGGATCAAAATGAGATACTTGGATTTCAATTTGTAGAAGGATGAAATCCTAGAATTTTGACTGAATTTATTGGGATCTTGGACCCATTGTAAATATTTAAACCTCACTATGTGAGAGTTATTATACCAGTTATATAATTCGCCTTAACGACATATGTAATTTATGATTTTAATAAAGAGATAATTACTTTGTGTGTAATAATGTCTCAAAATGAGTAAATGATGAATACTTGAGTTGAGAAATCTTACTTTTCACAAATTGTTAAATATATTTATTTGATAGTAATCAATGTATGAAGCCGATAATTGGACAATTATTGTAACAATCATTTGTCTTTTAATTTCTAAATTTAATAGCTATTTAGTGGTGTAGCTAATCAAGGGAATATATATATATATATATATATATATATATGTGTGTGTGTATGTGTGTATATATGTGTATATATATATGTATTATATATATATATGTAATGTATGTATGTATGTATTTAATTCAGCCTTTCGGTAAACTTGGTATTATTATGTTAAGATTGTAAATCCTGTTGTATAGAGAATGGAAGAGTATCATTATAAAAAGGTAATTTAAAGTTAAAGAATCAAACATCAGGAAATGAGAAACTAAATGGGATGGTAAATAGATGGAAAGATCCATTAGGCATATTAAGGGATAAGTACATGCAGAATGCTGATATAGTTACATTTCAACATAACGAATGTACTTATCTCATAATGATCCTAGTTGGCCTTTGGCATCTATCACAATATAAACTCTTGCAAGATAGGTTAAATTGGAAATAAAATAAAAACAAACTATAAAGATCTAGATAACTATGAAAGGGATAGTTGTGAGGTGGCGGAAGACTTAAAACTCATAAGACTAGTGTGTTGTCTTGAGTTTAGCCGTAACCTGCACGGTGGATAACTTTGGCCAAAGTAATGCATTGATGGTTGTGCATTGTCTGATCACCTAAGTCCTCCAATTAAAATAAAAATTGTCTGTAACCTGATCATGGGAAGTTGAACACTGAACATGAGGTAGACAATGGTCGGATACCAGAATACGAAGTCAGGAAATTAGCTTCGTGGTAGACCCAAGGACTTTCACATAGTTCCCATGACCTTTAAAAGGTTGAGCTGAAATGCTAGTAAGCATTGTCACTCGAAGTAGTGACGAAGGGAGATCATGGAGATTTGGATACACCCTTCTCAGCCACACATGGATTACATGGATGTTATCAGATAGATCAAAAGAACCAATTTGATTTAATGAATTTGATTAAATAAATCTGTACGATTGCAGCTATGTAATTTTTTTTATGTTTAAAAAAAAACAATCCTCATTTTCCAGCTCTTGTAATTTTGAGTGTTACATGTGTGTATGATAATGACATATAAGAAAGTAGTCTAACATGTGCAATAATGTGATCATGCAAAACACTAGTTAGCGAAAGTAAATGCCCCTAAGAGAATGCAATATGTTGTGGATGGATGGAATGGAAATGCAAGATGGAATGGTAGGAGCAGCATGCCCCCCAAGTGGATGGAAGTGTATACAATGAGGTTCATTTTATTTTCCCCCTCAGTATTCAAGAATGAACCATAAATGAGATTGCATCATCAGGAAATGGTCGAGTAGTGTTTTTTTGTGTCTAGCGCGATGTGATGAGTGTGTATATGTAATGGTGATGAGATGCGACATATGGAGAAATGTGCGTGAACCCTATAGCCGAAGTGTATATCACAACTTGTTGAATGGATGAGTGATGATTTATTCCTAAGCGTATATCACTATGTAATGAAGGGAAATAGGTGACAATTTAGCCTAAAGTGTATGTCACTACAAGATGAATGGAGGGAGTGGTGATGTAACCTAAGTTGTATACCACTACAAAATGATAGAATGGGTGACGATTTAACCTAAGGTCTATACCGCTATAAGATGATAGTATAGGCGGCAATTTAACCTAAGGTGTATGTCACTAACGCTGGAAATGTCGCCTGATGAGTATAAGGTCCATTTGATTGGTAAAGCCTCGACAGTCAAGTATGGACCAAGGAACTAAAGTGTTTCATAGGGTGGGGATGACATTGCGTAGAAGACAACATAGTATAAATGACCAAGTGATGAATATGGTGTGTAAATACACAATATGGGCAATGCAATATAGGATGTGTAGCGTGTGTAGGATGTGTAATGTGTGAAGTGCAATAATAGGTGTATATAAAAATGGAATACATCATGATAAAATATAAAGATAGACCCATATGAAATGTAATCTAGCATAGTATGTAGAATTTATATGATGTATAAATATGTTGTGTGAACAAGGAAATGTAGGATGTGTAGAGTGTGTAGAATATGTAATACGTAAGATGTGGTGATAGGTGTAGTGAGGAAATAGAATGTGTAGTGATAAAATGTAAAGCTAGACCCATATATAATGTAATCTAGTGTAAATGTAGAATGTAGGGATGAAATGTAAAACTAGACTCATAGGTAATGATGACTAGTATAATATGGGAAATGTATGGTGTGACAATGTATAATGTATAGTGTGACTAAATGTGTAAGTATCGTCATAGATGTAATGCATAGATGCGAACTAGCATAATGTAGAAATAGAGGTAGAATGAATGGTGTACAATGCACAATGTAGGATGAAATGTAATATGTAATGCCTATGATGTGGTGTGTGGGGTTCAATGTAATGGTAATCCCTCAACAGTCAAGTGTGAACCGAAGCACAAGAGTGCATCATCGGGTAATGGTCGCATCGTGCTAGTCTAAGTGTAATACTTCTTAAGATGCATGACGTTTATCGGGTTTTTGAGCGGTTGTCCTAGAAGGGTGGTGAGGCAATACACACAACCACCAAGCTTGTCTATGACAATGTAGGGGCTAATCCAATTAGGCTTAAATTTTCCTTTTAGAGGTGCCTTAGGCTTTGTATTTTTTTGGTTTTATTTTAAAACCAAATCACCGATATTGAAATCTCCATTATGTTGGGAATTCGGGACTGCAGAATAGTGCTATGATTTAATAATAAACAAAATCATGCACACAGGATCCAAACAATTCCCCAAAATCTACAGTAGTGGAATTATAAACTAGAATAATCCAAATCAAAACAAAGTACACACACATAACACAGCATGTACCGTGGTTCACCCAGTGTGGGCTACGTTCACCAAAGATAGAGATCTCATATATAATACAACAAGAGTACAAACCAACTCTTAGATACAAAAGTATAACGTATCTCTCCAAGAGTATCTCCTCTCCTCCAGACCTCTAAACGGATCTCCATGAGTGCACTACAATTGTGCCTCTAAACACCACCAGAAAATCTCACATAACCAGGAACTACTACATCTCTGAAATGTTACCAAGTTCTCTGTGGATCTACAATCAAGACCTCTCATATGGGTCTACCATATGTGCAACTATGACTGTGCACCAAGAAGTAAGTTTGTCTCTCCATCACTGCATAACGTATGTAAACATGAAGACGACCTCCTCTACAATATATAGATCTACACGGATATATAATTCAAGATCTCACAACAACTTGTGGATCTAACAACATAAGACTAGATCTACATGAATCAATAATACATCTTGATCTCATGTATCTACAATACAAGACTAGATCTACATAGATCTATAATACAAGATCTCACCAACATGTGGATCTACAAGAAGAAACTCTATGTGCTTTGCATACTATGAAAGCCATTACAATGAGACAATAACTATACAAAGAAAATATAGTAGAAGATGTTACCCTCTTCTCACCATTCAAATGTACCTATTATTTCCTTCTATCCAGCTCCTTTCCATGGAGAATTTGCCTTCATGTAACCTGTTCTTTCTTTCTCGTCTTCTTCTTCTTCTTTGTCTTCATCCTCTCAATCTAGGAGAATTAAGGATTTGATTCAATCCTTCTCTTAATTCACTTTCTAAACCCTAGTTGTTATGCTTATATAGTCGTTTATAAACTTAGGGCACTTAGCCATGCAATTACATCCAATAAATCTACTTTAATGCTAAAAATAGATTTAATTCCCAAGAGTTAATTAAAACTTTCTCGCACAGGTAACCGATGTCGGTTCTGCCCAACCATCGCCAGTTCCAACTTGCCCTGATCGATTTCGGTCACACTCTAACCAATGTCGGTTACTGTCAACTTCCAATAAGTTCTATTTGCATGCTAAAACATGAGTAATTTAGCTCCACAACCTAACACATTACGAGTATTTTGATTGTAAGCCTAAGTAATGCAGGATTGGTATATGCAGAGGTTTTCCAGCGTTTGAACACGTCGCAATTCCAACATCTCTAGTTCATGTAAACGATTTTCACGATATGCATAGTCCTTTAAGGATGTCTTTAAGAAATATTTGTAAAGATGGTATTTCGAGATCTAGTGGAATAACATCCTCGGCACCATAAAATAATGAAAAGGGAGTAGCATTATTAGGTGTACGAACACTAGTACGATAAGCCCATAACGTGTAGAAAAATTGGTTATGCCAATCGGTTCCACTAGAGTCAACATTCTTACATAGGATTTTGACAATATTTTTGTTGGTAGCCTCAGCTTGGTCGTTTCCTTCTGGATAATAAGGTGTAGAGAAAGATTGATTGATTTTGAATTTAGCACAAAAATTCTTAACATATTTACTTTTGAATGAAGTTCCATTATCAGTGATGATGGTAGAGGGTACGCTAAAACATGTAATAGTATGTGTGGTGAGAAAATTACAAATGTTTATACCATTGGTTGTTCATAAGGGAGTTGCTTTAGATGTCATATTCAGTATCCGTAATGATGAATTTGTGTCCATCAGTCGACTCAGGGTTAATTAGACCAACTAAGTCAAACCCCCAAAGGGAAAAAGGCCAGGTAGGCACAATTGATTGTAGGTTGTAAGCAGGTGCATGATGGAGTACCATGTTTATGGAATTTGTCATAGCGAGTAGCATAGTCAAGGCAATCATGTTCCATCGTTGGCTAATAATACCCTTAGCGCAAGAGTTTTTGTGACATGGCTTTACCTGAGAAATGGCCACCACAGATGTTATCATGGATGTTGGAGATGCCAAAGGGAATATCAGTGAGTGAAAGACAACAAAGAAGATGACCATCGACAACATGTTTGAATAATTCAATCCCGATAATAACATAACGAGTGGTCTCATGGCGTAATCGGTGAGCTTCGTGAGGCTAGAGGGTATCAGGGATAGTTTGTCTATATAGATAGTTATAAATAGGGGTGAACCATTTGGCGGTGTCTTGACTATGCTTAATGATGCAAACAGTAATAGGTAATGCAGAGATGGAAGGATGTCGTAAGTGCATAATGATGAAAGTGGCTTGTTCATCGATGATGTCTTGTGGGATAAGTGGCGTTGCACTAGCCATAGCATCATTATGGTGATTATCGTTTTCAAGAATAGTAGTAATGGAATAAGACTCAAAGGTAGCTAAAAGGTCTTTAACAAAGGTATTGTATGGAATAAGATGCTCCTCCTTGGTATTATATTTATCATTGACCTGGTTGATGACTAATTGAGAGTCGTCATGAATGCACAAGTTACGAATGAGAAGCTTTTTAACGGTGAGCAAACCCAAAATGAGAGCCTCATATTCAATGATATTATTTGTGCAAGACAAACCTAATCAATATGTGAAGGGGAGTGGATCACCGTGGAGGGTAATAAATACAACCCCATCACTAGCACCAGAGTGGTAACAAGAACCATCGAAGTACATTTTCCATATATTGGATTCAATGGTATAGGTAGTGAAATCGTCACGCAAGGAATTAGAAATATGGGATATATCCGAGAGAGGTACGGCAATCAATTGATCAATGATGACTTGGCCTTTGATTGATTTTTGGGGAATAAACTTAAAATCAAATTTTCTGAGTATGACCCAGCGAGCCAAATGTCTGGAGAGGTGCATGTGAGATAAGAGATACCACAAGGGATCAAGTTTGGTGATAATATGGACCTCGTGGTTAAGGAGATAATGGTATAATGTGTCCACAATAAATACAAGGTCGAGGCACAGTTTTGCAATGTAGCTATAATTACATTCATAAGAGAGGAGAGTACGACTGATATAATATATGGCTCGTTCATGTTGAGTATCGTCATGTTGTGTAAATAACATGCCTAAGGCATGAAACGTAGCAGAAATATAAAACAAAAAATGTCAGTCAACTACAGGTGGAACTAGAACGGGTGGATTTAACAAGTAAGCTTTGATATGATCAAATGCTTATTGATAGTGTTCATCCTAAACAAACTTAGTGCCCTTCTTCATGATTCTAGTAAATGGTTGTGTTTTATCATCAAGTTGTGTGATAAAATGGCGGATGGCCTAAATTTTACCTTGCAAGGAGTGAATTTGGTGGAGGTTTTTCTATGGAGGCATATCAATAATGGCTTTAATTTTTCTTGGGTCAATCTCGATGCCCTGTTGGGAAATAATATATCCAAGGAGTTTACCTATGGTTACCCCAAAAACCCATTTTTTTGGATTTACACGTACACAATACTGGTGTAATCTTTAAAATAGTATGCATAAATCCTTGGTGTGGGAAGAACATCACCTAGATTTTGCTAAAATGTCATCTATGTAGTCCTCAATGATCTTGTGAATGTAATCGTGAAATATATGGGTCATTACGCTTGGTAGGTAATCCTTCATTCTTAAGGCCAAAGGGAATAAATGTATAGCAAAATGTTTCCCATGGCATGGTGAAAGAGGTTTTTCCTTGGTCAGCGGGATTGATCTTGATTTGATTATAACCCACAAATCCATCCATAAAGGAGAGGATGTCATAACCAACGGTAGAGTCTACAATAGCATCAATATGTGGGAGAGGAAAACTATCCTTAGGGAAAGCTTTATTTAGAATGTGGAAATCAGTGCAACAATGCACACAACCATCTAGTTTCATTACAAGGATGATATTAGACACCCATTCAGGATAATCAGCAGCGCGGATAAAACCAGCATCTATAATTTTTTGAATTTCTTCCTTAACTAAGAGGGCCACCTTAGGATGCATCTTACAAATTTTCTGTTGGACAGGTTTAGTGTCAGTGTTAAGAATAATGTTTTACATTGCAACAGAGGTTTCAATACCTGGCATGTCACTATAATCCCAAGAAAAAATATCTGAGAAATCACGAAGGACTTGCTAGATATCCTTTTGTTCAACAGGGGTAAGGGAAGCGGCTAATAAGACTATGCATGGATTTTCAGATGTTCCCAGATTATATTGTATGGTTTCTTTGTTAATAAAGGTGGAATGATCTTCAATGTATGACTCAGTTGGAATAATATCAAGTGAATCGGCTTGATTAGTGGGGATATCAAGTTCTCCCAAGTAAACCATGTCAGTAGGCAAGAGCGTATGGTGTCGTTTATGGTGGAAAGGGGGGAGATAGTCATAAACACCCATATAATCAAGTAATGCATTATCAGTAGAAAAAGTATGGAGATTGTCCTAAAATAAAGAGGCATCGTTACTAATAAGTTTAGGGTGTAACAAGGGCAGTGACGTGACATGACATGCAGTATATGTATCTAAATGAGGTGTAGAAGGGGGTTGGTATCATAGCCCAAACTTGTGAGTTCTTGTAGGGATGCCCCAAAGCTCTGTGACTTTATGCTCTTGGCAATGAGAGAATCCAAAGCGATGAACATACCCATAGCCTAACCCATATTTGGAGAGATCAGGATGAACACCAGAGGGAAAATATAGACCGAAAACGTGTTCAACAGATTTATAATATTCAAAAGGTGAAGGGTCAGTAGACACATCATAAACAGTTCCGTTATAATGGAATTTAAGTCACACATGTAGTGTAGAAGGGACTGCATGCATATCATGAATCCAAGGTCTTCTAAGGAGAATGTTGTAGTTAAGTTCATTGGGCATGATGTGGCATAGGATCTTAATTGTACATAAGTCAATGGTAATGGGTAAATGAGAAATGTCTAAAACACACTTTGGGATATTATCAAAACCACAAATATAGATAGATGAGGGAGCAAGAGACGTTGCAGACATACCTATATGTTAAATAAAGGTGATGTTACAAATTTAGAAGCCAAATCCATTATCGAATAAGGCACGTTTAACACCTACTTTGTTAATGCACACTTGGATATGTAAGGGAGGGTCATGTTCAAGAAATGCTTGTAGTGGTAGATCATCGGATGTGAAGGTTATTTGGTCTTCATTCAAAGATAGGGCCGAAATAATTTTATGATATACATATTCAAATGATGTATGTGGAGAAATATAATGGGTAGCTAAGTATTCCTTAAGGCCATTGAGGCAATTCGGGTGATTTTGTAGATACGCATGAATAGATATGTTCATTATGAATCGATTCTAAGACAACTAAGGAAACAAATAAAATGAAAGATGTTACTCATAGGTACATGAATAAAAAGGAAATAAAGAAATATAAATGTCATAATGGCTAAATGAAAATGCAAAACCCTAGAAGGTGCTATGAAGAAACGAGGGGTTCACCAAAATGATTAACTAAAATTGAACTAAACTATGGGAAGTATAGCAAACTAGTTAATCTAATATAGGAGGACTAAAATGTTATAAACTACCCTAAGACAATATGAAATATTTGTAAATAATTATACTAAATGAAATAAAACCCTAAATGTGCAAAGATGTAAAAGGAAAGGACATAGCTGATTGCTGGAGACTGTTGCGGGTTGTCACAGGTCTAACTGTATATCCTGGAAGTAGAAATGATCACTTAGGGGTCCCGCAGAGGCCAGATCTGGGAGATATAAACATACTGCAGCACCTAGAAAGGTATTGGGGTGCCTTGTGGTTCCCTTGTCTACATAATAGGCACCCTTCTCTCTGCAAATTCTCAGAATCTAGTTTCGGAAGTGTCGCAAGATGCCCTAAAATTCTCTTTGTCTATGGCACTGGATCTATCCAACTGTGCTGAGTGTGTGAAATAACGCAAGATGAAGGAATGACTTACAAAAGACAAAGAAGTATCAAAACCCTAAAAATAAAAGATACAAAATTAATGGGTCGGACTGAGCTCAACTACCACAATAGTGGGCTTACTAATCTGAGTGTTGCACAACATTTCAGACCCAAATATAGCTCTGGTGTGTGTGTGTGTGTGTGTCATTCCCTAGGTGCTCTTGTGCCAGTTGCACTTTGTGAAGTAGCGAGCAATAATAACTATAGAAAATGTAATAGCATGCGTGCATGAAATAGAATAGAATCCCTCCCCCTATGTTTTGTGTGTTGATGCAAATCTCCTAGCCTTGATGCATGCCACTATGTGGATGAAAGTGATGTAATGAATGCAACTCTAGATGTATTTATAGTAGTATGTGATGATAGGACCCTCATTATGGTCTCATAACTTTGTATTTATAGGGTTCTATTGCTCTAATTTCGTAATTAACCCCGATATGGCCGACTAGGAAAAATATAAGGATGAAAAATGGCTAGAAGAGGCACAAAAAGAGGCGGGAAAGAAGAACATTAATCGAGACACCCCAAGTGGGACCAAGGCACCCCTGGGCACCCCGGTTTAGGCTAAAATGATAGGACATTTACGAAATAAGTGGATATGCATAGGAAAATACGTGGGAATGATGAAATAAAAGGTTAAAATAAGATGACAAAAAGGTGGGATTAATTATTACTTTCTTCACTTGAGAACCCATTAAATAGTAGTACAAGACTAGGCTAAATAATGCCTAAAGTGCATGATTTTGTGTCTAAAAATCGTAATAGGCATAATTATAAGCTCTACGACGTGCATTCTCAGAAATATGAGCTAAAGTAATGGGTTTGCACATCTCATGATTGCCACATGATCCCATGAAACAATATAGACATTCTATAGGAAAATCATACACTCCTACATGCCATGGCATATCCATATTCATTCTTCACATGAAAAGGTGGGAAACTCATGTTCCAATTGCTAATGTAATTTGTATGTGTATTTGACCAAACCTCTATAGAGAGATATGGTGATGGAAAAATGGTAAATTATTATGATTTTATGACATTGGTTATTCACTTAGTTAAATTATCCCATATCACATATGTGTGAATGGAAAATTAAATAATATTTATATTGTCATAGCTTAGTTTTAAAAAACCTTGGGTATCTTTCGGTCATATTAAATAAGTCGTGCAAATTCACCACAAAGCACATTACAAAACAACCTAAATATTACAACAAAGAAAAAATTTAAATGAATAAAATAGCATTTTGAAATGTTAGAGAAAACATATTCATCACGTATATGTACTCATAATAATACTACAGGAAATATGATAAACATTACTTACCATATTTAGTTCAATGGATTTCTCAATTTCATTCAATCAGCCCATAAGAACATATTTATCAACCATCATGTAAGTTGTTCCATAGGGTAACAAAACCATGTGTCATTACTTGTCACATCACAATCAATATTAATGGTTTCCCAATATAATTTGGAACAATTATAAATTACACATACACCAATAACAAGCATTCATGATAAAGCATTAATTGAGAGCAACTATATAACAATGATAAAAACTCTATAAATATATTAACCTTCAGTGCATATAAATAACATCACAATGGTTATTAGTATCAACTAATATTAACCTAATATTATAGCATAAGAAACTAATCACAAACTAGCATAAAATGTATACTTTTTTACAAAAATATTATTCAACATAATACTAGGAATAATTCATGAATAAATGCACATAAGATTATTGGAGCTAGTTATTGGTTGCCCGCATTATTTTTTGATGTTGCCAAAGTAGTGAGAATTTGCGATCCTTGTCAATGTTGTGTTGGAAGACTTAAAGATTCTAGTGCTCTCCCTTTGGTTCTAGTTATTGTAGTGGCCCCTTTTAATAATAGGGGATGGATTTTATTGAGGAAATAAATGATCAATCCAGCTTTTGGCATAGATGGATCTTAGTGAAAATTGATTGCTTTATCAAGTGGGTTGAAGTCATCCCAACCATGAATGCAACCCACAAGGTGGTAATGGACTTCCTACAGATAAATATTATCACAAGATTTGGCATGCCTAAGAAGCTTGTGGGTGATAATGCTATGTGTTTAGAGTTATAACTTTGCTAAAGATGTGTGACTCTTTTGGCATTAAACATGTCTTATTCATCAAATTACTATCCTCGAGGAAATGGTTAAGCTAAGTCTAGAAATAAAATATGATCATAATAGTCAGTAGGATCTTGAGCTTAATAAGAATAAGTGTGAAGAAAATATGAGGTTTTTTATCTGGGCAGACAAAATTACTTTAAAAAAGGAAATAGGTAAGAGCCCATTTGAAATGGTTTATGATATGTATGTTACTTTTCCTATCAACTTGGAACTTCCCACTTTCCAGTTGTTGAAAGAGGTAAACTTCGATGAGATTGGCCGTTTTTTGATAGAATTAATCAGCTCATTCAAGTGGATGAAGTTAAAAGGAAATCTCATGAAATATGTATGAAATTTAAAATCGGGATGAAAGAGTGTTTGATAAGAAGAATTCTAATAGAGATTTTAAATTAAATGACTTAGTGTTGCTCTGGGATAGCAGACATAAGGATAAAGGTAAACATGGATATTTTGACCAATGTGGACATGACCATATGATATTGACATCCAAATTGGGGAAAACGCATTCTTTATAAGGGATCTGAATGGGGAAATTTGGATTTTCCTATCAAAAACAGATATTTGAAACATTGTTTCATATTATTGAAGGCAGTAAAGTTCTTTTGTACAATGTATATTAGTGTTTGGTCTCGTTTTAGTTTGTTTTTCTTATATATGGGTTGTTTCTTTGTTTGTGTGGTTGCTCGTAATACATTAGTGCCTGAAGGTTAACTTTTCATCTATGTATTCAAAGGTGTGCTTAGATTATAATAGATTATTTGACTTCATTCTAAAACAAATAAGTTGTCAGTTGGGTTTGATTTTCAGTTATAGAGATCAGATTTGTTGAAGAATTTGGATAAGGTATTCGTATTCTTGTTCTAAGAGTTCTATGGGATCTCTAAGTTACCCACAAGGGGTTCTTGTCCCACAAATAGAGTCAATGTTGGTAACCAAAATTGTTCACTTCAAGTTCAGGTACCCTATAGTCAAATTTTGCAGTTCAAGGGCTTGAAATGATAGATTAAACACCTTTTTTATCTAAACTTATCTAAAGGCTTGCACAAAATAACTTTATGTCTCTAGAACTCACTCCAAAAAAACTTAGCCATTTTGAATTGATTTGGGCCTCAAGACAGGAAGTTGATGGTTAACATGTTGACTTCCTTTGTTGAGGAGACTGTCAAATTTAAGGTAGAAGGTTAGTCTATGGAAAGTGTTAGTTAACTCACAGATAAAATCCAAGTGTCCATGAGAACATGTGTTAGCTATCAGTTCTCAAAAAGACTTTAAGGAGAGCCTAAGAGCTATAAAGTCACATGTTGAATAAGATATCCAATGGAATACAAGTGTTACCCATCGGTGACACTAAGAATTGGGACTTTTTTTGGAGAAAACAACATTAATGAAGGCTATGTGGAAGAGATCGATACAATTATGTCACAAAGAGATGAAGCCCCAATATCCTATGGAGGATGGTGGCACCAATGGTGGTCATGTGTTGATCATCAATGTCTCCTATTTACAAATATTTGAAACCCAAGCCTTAATCCTCATGTAGAATGGTGGAACTAATGGTGGCCATGTGTCACAAATTAATGAAGGCTAAGCGACGGTGCATAAATAAAAGGATATTATGTGGTGTGTTATGATTTTTCACATGGTCAACTATATTGGTTAAATTTGACATCCAAATAACAAAGTAAAATAATCTTGGGGACATAAAACTATGAATTCCATTCAAATGACCAAGGGCTCAGTTTTTCACTCATAGCTTTTCACTGCCCGAGCTCTAAATTTCCTGCAACTAGTATCATTAGAAGGTCTTAGAGAGATATTTTCATTTGTTTAAATTTTCAAAAAATTATTGATATGTGATTCATATTTTCTTGATAGAGTTTTTGGTACCTTTTCCTTGTTAGTTTTAGACTAGCAGTTCTATAATCATTTTCGGTTGTCTTTTTTGGTTGTTTTAACTCCTCGTAGAATATGCTTACAAGTTACTTTTCCATTTGGACCCCACCAAAGAACATTAAGGATTTAATCAAGTTATGAATCAAAAGATATGTTTTCATAGTGATCTGAGGGTGGATTTTTGATCTATTGGTATATGTGACTTTCCTCGTCATCATTAGGTATCGTCCACCTCACAAGGTGAGTCATCTCACTTAGGTGATATCCTAGGTCATAGGAGTTATTTAACATATGACACATTACGTCATGTAGAATCTATCGTTGACATATGGGTAATTGGAATCATAGGAGTTACATTCCATCTTGCGAATCGTAACTCCTTTTTTCCCTCTTAGAGGGAATAATTGTCTAGGCACAAGAGTTACACAACACTCCCATATGTACCCTCTTTTTTATCTATGAGAATGAGCAGACCTATTTTTTTCATGCATGATTTCTAGTTTTTGGATTTTACTTGTTGGTTACTTGGAGCTTTCTCGTCGCCGTTAGAGTACAACCTATTCGATGTTCACGGGCTTCCATTTTGATCCTCGCAGAATAATCTCTCATGGTTTCATAATAGTGGTTTGGTAAACATGCACTCATTTTTTCATCATTGCTAATTACTTTTGGTTTCGTATTTCATTTCTTCTTGTACAAGTTTTAATCATTTTTTAATCTTACTAATTTGGATTAACAATTCATGTTTTTTCGAGTTTGTGTTGGTTTTTGGGTTTTTGTGTTTTGTGTTTTGTGTAGTTTTCATATGTTTTCCAGTTTATCTTAGCTAGATGCAGCTATCTTTGGTGGAAGGTGTTTTTGGATGTATTTTGCTATGGTTGTTGGTTATATGATTTTTTGATTAATAAGATTATTTTTAGTTAAAAATATTTGTTTCTAGCTCATTTTGCCTCATGTTTTACTATGCTTTTCCTTGCCATGCACCTCTCCTCTCTACTCTTTGTGAGTTCTTTTTTTCTTAGTAAGTTGTGTAGGATTAGGCTCGTTTTCTTGGTGAGTTTAGTTTTGCATGCTATTTTTTTAGCTCGGCCCTGTTAAAATTCACCCAATTTGGTCAGCGTGCTTTTTTTTCCCCTGTCCGCTTTGGCTTTCTTCACTTTCAACTTGGACCCCTCGTCGTCTATGTTGGGTTTTACCCTACTTAGTTTGTGTTATTGGCTATTTGACTTATTACCCACTCGGTGTGCCTTAATGTCCCATCCCTCGACCTAGGTTGTACTCCGTTGAGCCCTGCCTCATCTTCCCCTCGGCTCTACTAAAGATCTCAGCTTCTATGGTCATTGTAAACCTGTATGCGTTAATTTATCTATCAAGCTAGCGACCATTAGGCTCAGATACTTAATCATTTTTTCTCTAACACCTGACAGTTTTGACAGGCTAGTGACCACTAGGTTTTATACCACCCCCTCCTTGTACTCACCCTACTGACCCACTTGGTCATTACCTTCCTCTGTGTGCTTCATCTTGGCATGGTCAAAACATCTTTGTCCAAGTGTTTTACACCCCTCCTATGTTTTTTTAGTTAGGTTATCCATCGTGTTCTCTCTTATCGTAATGTCAGGCTAGTAGTCGCTAGACCTGAAACACTCGCCTCAACATGTGGAGCCTACTAACAGTCAACTCATCCCTTTCTAAAAGATAAATTTTTCCTTGTTTTTAACCTATTTTTTAAAATCTAGATTAGTTAATTTCAATTAATTTTAGAATTAAAAGTAAGAAAATACTCAATTTCAAAGAAAAACGATCTATTTAAAAATAGGGTTATTGGGATTTTTAGGGCTCCCTTTTCGGCTCTTCATTGTACAAGCGATCTTCTTCACTTGCAGGTTACTGGGCACATCTTCCACAACCTTACGGTAAGAGAGCCTCATTCTTGTATTTCCATTATTGCTTACTTTCGGTTCTTTTTGCGCTTGCTACTATATTGCTTCGTTGTGAATGATTGAGCTTATTTCGGTCTCCAGACTTGTGTGATATTTCACCAATTACAAAGTGAGTGACCAACTACTTCATGTCGCACAAACACACTTGGGTGTAATTAAAGACGCTAAATCACGCACTTTGGGTATATTTCTAGTCCTTATCACATTCTACTATTCATATGATTCATAAGAAAGAAAAGTACTAATTAACCACTATCTTGGGCCTCTTTTCTTTCTTTCTATTTGTTGCTTGGTCTCACACACCTTCTTGCCCAGTATGTCTTTTCATACTTTGGCATTGTTGACTCTAGACACTAGTACCCAACCAGGACTTCAGCGCCGAGGTGGCCCTATCCCCTCTAGGTGCCCCGGGCCTCTTTGTATTTTGCTCGCATCTTTTATGTCTCTTCTATCTGTTTAGGCGTATTTCTTTTTACTAGTCGGCCTTTTAGTGGTTAATTAAAAAATTGGAGCAAGGGAATCATATAAATAAAAAGCTTTTTAGGATTTTATGTAGTTTAGGCGTTTTGCAGGTGCTTCTTTTTTCTTGCAAGTTTAAGGTGAATAACAACAAAGTGCAGCAACATACATGTGATTAAAGGTGAAAAACAATGAACATCTCGCGACCCTGTAAAGTTAGTTTTCACGACTACTGAGCAGTCACAGGCACCTAGAATAGGTCTCTAGCACCCCTGACCCTACATAGGTTCCCCGGTCCTAGCATTTCTGACACTCCTACATTTTTCTGGGTTCATGTGCAACACTCTGAATTCTTGTTACAACAATCTTTTAGCTTGGCATACCTTTAGGATCATTGTGAATCAACTAAGTCTTTTTATCCCTTCATTTGTAACTAGGGTTTCATACTTTCTAGCTTACTTGCTTAGGTCAAAAATTTATACATCATTGCATATTTATCAACACTATTACATATTTATATTAGCAACTATTTATTTCAATATTTTTCTCAATCATTTGGTGAACCTTACTCATTTCAAATGGTCTTTGGGTCCTCCTACTTTTATTGTTTTTATTTTCCTGGGCTATTTTCATCATGAATGTCTTTATTCATGATTTATTACTACCCAATATTGTGTGTTGTGTTAAAATAATTAGTCTTTTGGCTACTAATCGTATTCCTACTACCACTCACTGATATGTGGTTTATCAAACATTCGTCAATGTATTTTCTTAACATATTACTTTTCCATCTGCTATAGCTGAAAATCTTGCGTTATATGATAATGATCCTCCTCTATATATACAATTCTGAATTAATAATTTAGAAGTCAAGCATGATTCAATCGATAGTGGATTTGAGCTCAATCTCTACCCTTTATCATTCATTCAGTCCCTAGGCCTCCCATTATTTATGCTTAACCCAACATCTCTTTCTGGTTGAGCATATGATTCTACTACGCATCCATGTTTAGGCATTGTCACCTTGTCACTCACCGTTTGACCAAAGACTATTCAAGTTCCATTCTTTGTCGTCGAAATCCAACTTTCATATAATTTCTTACTCAATTGACCATGGCATCATCGTATGCAAGTAGTATCCTCTACTATTCACCAATGTGTTAGATTCTTACATGAGGGATTTGAATATGAGGTTCCCGTTGATAGCACACCTTTCCAGCATTTAAATCTAGATCCCAACATTGCCTTACATATTCTAATTTCTGTTACTATACATCATGTTGTTGATTTGCGACCCATGCATTATCCAGAAAACTTTCCTCTACTCGAAGGAACCGTCTGCACACTAGACAATGTTCCATCTACTTTAGAATCTCTCCCCCTTCTACTAATGCTATGGTACTTTATCGAGGGATTGTCCATACATCAGACATCATACCACCTTCATTACCTCCTCATGAGTAACCTACATATACGATACCACCTTTCACATGCACTCTTTTCATAAACAATGATTTCTAGTCATGCATGTCATTTGATCCTACTACCTCTGACACTATTTACACACTCAATGGTTTGACTTAGATTGGTTTTACGCTCAATGATATCTTACCGCCACCTCATTCATTGCATCTATACTATGGACATGCTTTCATTATTGTTTTTTATGGACTCCGATTATTTCATCTTTTGGTATTGGTTGCATGCACTCCACGTATTTCACCACTTACTCTTGGCCAATCTTGGCTTGATTATATTGGAAGCACTCTAGATCCTGATCATACTGACATTTCATTCCCCATGCCTTTCGGTTGTGTTTTCATTTGTAACAATTCTTTTTTCAAATATTCACAAAATCTTGCTCATGGGTATGCATACAAATGTCCATTACCACCTTTCACTAACAAGGAATATGCGATGGGCATTTATAATCTATGTCATAATGTATCTTTACTCAATCAACCACATACAATTACCTACTAAGTTTCAGATACGGCACCATTCGGTTTTGACCATGACAATGAAGATCTCATAGATGATGTTACTTGTTCACTATTCTCTTCATACACTTGGGGGCCATTGTACTTATTATCACCCCTTCTCTAGCATTCTTAGATGTCTGACACTTCTATACTTCACATCTAATCTCTCACACACATTGTGCACATCTTCATACACTTGTATTGTCATTACCCAATGACACACTCGCGTGCTTTGGTTCACACTTGATTGTTGAGGGCTTACTACATGAACCTCACATCACATTACACAATACACTACCCTATGACGCACTCTAGTTCCACAATTCATACTCGACTACTGAAGATCTAAAATTAAAAATTAACCTCACCACACTCAATCACTCTCTACACTCTCCACTTTGGCAATCATATCTTTATAGTGCACTATTCAAACCATTTCCCGATGACGCACTCTTGTTATATGGTTCACTTTTTACTTCTGAGGGGGAATTTATAAATGAACCTCATCACATGCATACTCATTCATACTTGCTCGGGGGGCACATTGCTCCTATCACATTCACTTTGCATTCCATTCCATTAACACTCATAATATACTGTGTATCTTGGTTGCACATTGTTCTTGTTTACTTGCGCTTGCATGTGTACACTTTGCTTACCATGTTAGCTAGATAAATTGTATGTCATTAATATTTTTTATACATACATGTGTATTCACTTTCCTTCTAGTTTTGATGACAGAATTTACACATATCGTTACACACGGCATAGATTTTTGGCATTGTACCTCTTACCAGTCGCACAACAAGCTCCTGGAGGCATCCACTTTCATACACATCACAGGTGTTATTGTTTCATTTTATACTACTTCTTATTCATACTAGCACACTACTATATCGGATCATTCACATTTTGACATACTTTTTATCTTTCTAACATGCTAACAGGTGCTTCATGTGTAACATTTTTTTGTGGGAACTCTTTGCTACCATGGTTGTTTGATATCTTTCTTGTCACTATTTTTCATTGCTTGATATTGTATGCCATTGTTTGTGGGATTTTTCCTTTTTCTTGTGTGCACATTGTATTCTTTTGGCCACATTTTCCTCAATTTTCTTGTGACATCATGAGTGATGTCCCATTTTTGCAACCCGCTTTTAATGGTCTACATTGTCTTCTTTCTTTCTAGCTTACATATTGTCTTCTATATGCGTATTTATCTTGTTTGTACTAATACTTATTTTCCAATCACTTCATTTACATGTGCCTTGGTTTCTACCAAGCACACTCCCTCCCCACTACAGGGTATTAATTTCAGTTCAGTGTCTGGTCCTCTTTTGGGCCACATTCTCCTAACGACATCACATATAACCGAAACGAGGGGGCATCATTTGGTGAATCAGCCACCCCATACAACAGTTCATAATCACAGTTCAGTATAGATACAACACAGTCTTCAGTCTCAGATAAGGCTCAGAGACTAACTTGGGTCCTTAGCATAGCAAAGACACCAGCACCCAAACATATACAATAGCACCTAGGCACCCTTGACCCTTCCTAGGTACCTATGACCAAGGGAAGTTACATAACTTTTCTTAGTTCTATACAGTTTTTGGTAGTTTACACAACGCATTTTACAGGATATGCAGTCCTTCACCACTCGTCATGCATTCATGATACCTTCTTTTACACCATTGCATTGGATCATACTTGATCAAAATGGATTAGATTTTTACACACCATCTGTAGTGGTTTTTTCTCTTCAGGAAGCAGTTAAAGGTTAGAGAATAACACTAGATTTTATCCCTACACTTCTTCTATATCTGGCATAGTTGGTGTGAGATCACCCAATAAACTCAAACTCAACGCAACTGGAGTGAGATCGGCCAAACAACTCATTCTTCTATAACATATTTAGGATCCTTTCTATCTATTTACTCATCATGGATTAGGTGCACATATTCCTTTTCATATTTTTACATACTTCTCACGTGCTTTGATCAATTTTTTCATAAACACGTATTTCAATACTTGTTCATTCCTCTTTTGCAGGTATGTCCTTATGGGAAGTGGTAGTCACATCATCACACATCAAGCTACATCAACAACAGGTACAACGCAACATCTACACATACACTCTCACCCTAGGATCGTCATCATCATTTTTCACTTCATCTTATTTAGCTTCCACACTTCATATTTTATCACTCCACGTAATTCCTTCTCTTGGCATGCTTTTTTCCATTGATCTACATGGTTATCAGGTATGCATATATTATCTACTTTATGTTATCAATAATTCACTCAACAACATAAAGTGGGGGGAAATGTAGACACTAAATCGCACACTTTGGGTATATTTCTAGTCCTGATCACATACTACTATTCATATGATTTCTAAGCAATAAAATTACTAATTGACCACTTTCTTGGGCCTCTTTGCTTTCTTTTAATTTCACTTCTCGTTCTCACACACCTTCTTCCCAATATTTCTTTATATACTTCGGCATTTCTGACTCTAGACACCAACGCCCAACCAGGATGCTAGCGCTCAGGCACCCCTATCCGCTATGGGTGCCCTCAACCTCTTTGTATTTTTCTTGCATCTTTTGGGTCTCATCTAGTCATTTGGGAATCTTACTTTTTACTATTCATCCTTTTAGTGGTTGATTACAAAATTAGAGCAAGGGAATCATATAAATATAAAGCTATATGGCAATAGTAAAGGACCAAGCACTAAGCATTATCTATCACCACCTAAGGTTACATCCAAAGGCATTTACAAGAGCATTCACACATCCATATAACATCCACACAAGGGAAAGGGACTGCATTATTTTGCATACACTTCATAGGAGGGGAATTTCATTTTTCCATGCACATATTTACTTACATCTAGCTACTTGCTCACTATCAAGTGTGACTCGCACAAGTTCCACCTAGGGCATGATTTCTTCACACACATAGAAATACATGGGGTCTATAACGTAGTGCAATGCTCAGTCATAAGTTCACTCTGTTAACGGCCGAGGACAGTTTGACCCCCATTTTGCATCTTTCTTTTTTAGGATTTGATGTAGTTTGGGGGTTTTGCAGGTGCTTCTTTCTTCTTACAGGTTTCAGGTGAATAATAGTGAAGTGTAGTGACATACATGAGATCAAAGGCGGAAACCAGTAAACATCTTGTGACCCTATAAAATAGTGTTTTGTGGCTTCTAAGCAGTCATGGGCATCCAACATAGGTCTCTAGCACCCCAGGAACCCCTAACCCTACATAGGCACCCTAGTCCTGGCATTTTTGACAACCCTTTATTTTTCTGGGTTCATGTGCGACACTCTAAGTTCTTGTTTTAGTAGTTTTCCATCTCGACATACCTTCGAGATCTTTGTGAATCAACTAAGTATTTTTATCCCTTCATTTACAAATAGGGTTTCATACTTTCTAGCTTACTTGTTTGGGTCAAAAATATGTACTTTATTGCATATTTATCAGCGTTGTTACATATTTAGATTAGAAACTATTTATTTCAATATTTTTTTAATCAATAATCAACACATTATTTATAAAGTGCCACAAACAAGGGGTGTTTAGCTTTTGTGGTTTCTTCTTTTCACTTTACTTCTTTTCTTATTCTTATATACTATGGATCTCAATTTGGTTCTTTTGCTTACTCCCTTCAACTATAATGAATGGAAAAAAATTGTATCCCTCACCTTGCGAAAAAATAAACTTTATCAGATAACTATGGGTTTGCAAGTTGAACGAACAGATGTTGCAGAGAAAGAAAAATGGTTTGACAAATGTGATTAAGCTTATGGGTTTTTATGTCTTTCTTTATTACTATAACTAAGCTTTCATATAACTTTAGCCAAATATCCTGAGGAAGTTTGGGATATCTTAGAAAACCTCTTTGGGAAACAAGATGAAATGAGAGGGCATGAATTGGAAAATGAGTTGATTAGTCTCAGCCGTAGTAGTTTTGACACCCTTTATAACTTCTTCATCAAGCTCAAATATATAAGATTTTAATTGAAAGATTGTGAAATCTACAGAAAGGACTCGCAACTTATTCTTTTTGTCCTCACCAAACTTGGTCCCGACTATTCTTTTTTTATCTCTACCTTCCAAGCTACAAAAAGGGAACTTGGTGCACAATGGAAAATGTCCTCCTTTGATGAGTTTATTATTGACTTCACTAAGGAACAAAATAAACTAATTCAAATGGGCTTAAATCAACTAAATCCCATGTTCTTCTTGCAGGTCATGAAAAATTGAAGGCTTCAAAAGAGAAGAAACAAAACAAAAGGGATCATGAGAACAAAAAGGACCAATAAACCACCAAAACAAACTCGTCCACTTCCTCTTCCAGTTATAAACCTCCCAAAGAACAGATAAAATGTGGGTACTGCATTGGTAGGCATGTTGAAGAAAAATGTTTGAAGAAGAAGATTGGCCTCCTCAAGAGTTTTCTTGAGAAGAAAAACATAGGAGTTCCTGAGTCTCTCAAACCATCTTCATCAACTCATAAATGTTGTAAGGAAAAAGGAAATGGAAAAGGGAAAGAGAAATAAAAAGAAAAAGAAAAAGAACTAAGGAGAAAACAAAGGGAAAAAATATAGTTGCAGTTGTGTCACCTACTCCTACACGGGTTATTGATTCTGGTGCATCTCATCATATGGCCTCATCACAAAGAGTTTTCTTCATTAAAGCCATGTAGCATGTATTCTCTTTGACTAGGTGATAACACTTCTGCTTTTGTGTTTGGGAGAGGATTTGTTGAAGTGAATGGTGGAATATTTAACAATTTTTTTAGTATTTCATCACTTATAGCTAATCTCCTATCAGTTTATCAATTTAATCACCTTATTCAAGGAATGCAGGTTGAGTTCACTTCGGATTTTGTATATGTCAGAGAGCTACATAGTGACACTATCATTACAGTTAGTTAGTATTCAACTATATTCCTCCTTCATATTCTTCATTTGACTCATATGTACTTGATGATATTTTTGAGATCAAGCACACTTCTGATAATGATGAATTCTCTTCTAGCATAGTGGATTATCATAGTGATGGGGACTGTCGACACTAAAATTTTCCTCCATAATTTCTATTTCATTAATGTATGTATTAGGAATAGGATGTTGTTAAGTGTAATTAGTAGTAGCGTCTGATAGAAGATAACGGCGCCGTCAGTACGGTGCCGCCAATAATGTGGAGTACGGTAACAGTCAAAGTACAATAGGAATGTTGTAAAAAGTAAATATTTGTCGTAAGTGGTCCGGTAACGTTAAAATGTCAAAGTTTAGGTAATTAGAGAAGTAGGGTCTACATGATTAGGAATTAGAAATATTATATTGGTAATAAGGACAAGGAGTGAGGTCATAAATATTTTGTGTATTTTATTTGTAAAAAGTCTAAAAATGTGGAACCCATGTAAAATGATAAGGTTTATCTTATCTTAACAGATAAGCTTACATGTACAGATAAGAGTTAAGGTATGGAATATGATTCGTCAGAGTGGATTTCTTATCCTATCTTAGAGATAGGATGGATAAGCCTGGAAGTTCTATAAATAGAGAGGCCACCCCCCTCATTTAGCATAGAAAGAAGTAGTGAGAAATATTGTAGGAAGTGTGCGAAGGAAGCCATCAGTTAAAGGTGTGTTGAAGAAGCCATCAAGAGGTGTAATTGTAAAGTTTCTCCCATAGTCTTGTTGAAGTATCTCATGGGTGAGATTGTAACAGTTTCATGTTAATATTATAATTTATTTTGATATTTCATATTTGTCGTCATTCTGTCTTATCATAGTCAATGGTATTCTTGTGTTTGGTTGTTGTTTTGCTTCCAGATTACATCCACCAAACTAAAGGCTGTGCATTAGTAAATAATCATAGCACGAAGAGTTCCCGGTGAAGAATTATCATAGTGCTGGATTGGTGATGACATTTTGGTTCCGTTGCCGGGACCATTCCTCGTTGGTGGATTTTCTGGAGAGATATTCCCACTTAGGCAAAAATTAATTGGAGGGTAACCTTGTTTTTACTGTGCATAGTAGTTACCATGGTAAAGTCATTTTTACCGTGAATAGTAGTTACCATGTTAAAGTCATTTTTGCCATGAATAGTAGTTACCCTGGTAAAGTCTTTTTTGCTGGGAATAGTAATTACCGCAGTAAAGTCACTTTTTACCGTGAATAGTATTTACCGCAGTAACTTCACTTTTTACCGTGAATAGTATTTACCAAAGTAAAGTCAGTTTTTACCGTAGTAAGTCAAGTTTTACCATAGTTTACTGTGGTCATTTCTATTTTACTGTAGAAAGGTGTAAAGTCACTTTCTAGTATAGTGATTCCAATTATTTGTGCACATAAGTCTTGTTAATTGTACTTGTGGGTTGGTATTTCACGGTGGTTACTTTTGAAAATGGGAAAGATTCCTGTTTTTTCAGCTCAATCTAATGAAGATGCTTCTTCTTTCATTCAAAAGTTTAAACAATCTTGTATTTGTAATGGCCTTATAAGAAGGGAACAATGGACTGAATTTTTTCCTACCTTTTTGGATGGTTCAGCACTTAGGTGGTTTGAAACACTAGGTGACAATGTGAAAAATTCATGGGATTTATTAACTGAAAGTTTTCTTGAAGAATTTGGTGAACAACAGAAATATGCAGATCTCATGATCGAGATCACAAAGCTGTCCCAAGGAGAGAAGGAGAAGATAAGGGATTATCATGCTCGTGTTCTAGAGCTAAGGAGGAAGCTCGATGCCCAGATCCGGAAGGAAGGACTAGCGGATGGGTTGATGAATGGCATGGATAATCTCCTCTGTAAGCACTTCATTCTTGGGATGAAGCCGGAGATCAGACAACGAGTGAAGTATGACCGTCCAGCTACCATTGAACAAGCAAAGGAGATTGCAAGAAGGCAAGAAGAAAGCATGGAAGAGAAGCCCAAAGAAATTGTTGCTAAAGTAGAGCCCACACCAGCACCTTTGGTCCTGAATCCACAACCACTCCCGGTGAGCAAAAATATTTCTCCTAATACATCTACTGAGTATGAAGATCTGCTCAAAAAGATGGGTCAGTTAACTATTAATCTTCTTCAAGGAAAGGAATTTAGTTCTCAGGGAGGAGATAGAGGTCCAAAGAGAAATATTTCTGAAGTTGTTTGTTATGGTTGTTATAAAAAGGGTCATTATAAGTATAATTGTCCAGATAGAGCTTCTACATCTGGTAAGGGAGATAATGATAAAGGAAAATCACCTGTGAATTCTTTTGATGTAGTAGATAAGAGTAGAAATAATGAAGTAGATGTGTTTGTAACAAAAAGAAAGAAAGAGAAAGATAATCAAGATGGAAATGATCCTAAGAAGATGAAAGAAGAAACTAGTAAGAAACATAGGAGAAGAAATTTGGGTGTGCAGGATTTTCTGATTTCACAGGGGCAAGGACCATACTCCATCTTGGAAGATCTGTCCAAAAGGCCTGCAAATATTACATATGGTCAACTCTTGGCTATGTCTTCTGAGAAGAGGCAGGAGTTGCGAGGTGGACTCAATGCTCGAAGAAGGAAGGAGGTTGAGGTCCCTGTTTTGGAGGCAGAGACAGATCCCTATGCTCCACAAGCCGAGGTATTATGTAATGGTATTTCAATTCATGATGTCTTAGTTGATGGAGGTGCTGCAGTTAATGTAATGACCGAGTCTGTAATGAATATGTTGGGTTTAAAAATTTATCGCCCTTCAACACTTATGTTAAGGTCATTAAATAAGGGAAAAACTAAACCAGAAGGTGTAATTTCAAATGTGGCAATATCTGTTATGGGTGTTGTATGTGTGGTAGACTTTCAGGTGATGAAAAATGGTACTGTTGTGTACCCAATGCTGCTGGGAAGACCATGGCTAAGGAGAGTTCATGCAAGAAACTACTGGAATGAAGGTTTCATGACACTTGGACGTGGTAGAGAGAGGGTGAAGATAAACGTGATCCCTCGACATCATAAAGTAGAACCTGTGGATTCAAGTGATGAAACTGATGATTGGACATCCTCTGATTACTCTAGTACCAGTGAAGTGGACACTGAAGATGAAGAAAGTGAGGTGGATGTTTCAGTCATGGATATCCTGCCAGTCACACCAACTCATGACCCCATAAAATTATCAGAAGAAGAAGTTGATGATCGTCTCCAACAAATAAAGATTGGTGATGCTGTGATGGAGAGAGAGAAGGAATCCTACCTCCAGCTCTTTCGAAGGTACATACACCTATTCACTTTTGATTACAAGGAACTCCGTCAAGTAAGTTGGGTAGAACATTGTATTGAGCCAGTAGATGGTGCTAAGCCTATAAAGCAAACGCCATATAGAATGAATCCTAATTTTTCCAAGACTGTAAAAGAAGAAATATATAAGTTACTTGATGCAGGATTCATATTTGCTGTGGAGAATTCAGAATGGGTTTCTCCCATTGTGATCTCAATAAAAAAGAATGGGAAGCTACGCATTTGTGTTGATTACAGGAAGCTCAATAAGGCAACAAATAAGGATCATTACCCTCTTCCATTTTCAGATCAGATCTTGGACGAAGTAGCTGGCCAGGAGTGCTATAGTTTTGCTGATGGATATAGCGGCTACAACCAAGTTCGTATAGCAGAGAAAGATCAGCTGAAGACCACGTTCACCACTCCTTGGGGAACGTTTGCTTATAGAGTTATGCCTTTTGGGTTGTGTAATGCTCCAGCAACATTCCAGCGTTTGATGAATAGGGTGTTCGAACCCTACATTGGGACCTTCATCAGAGTATTTCTGGATGATTTTTGCATCTATGAGAGCAAGTTGGACCACCTGCACCAGATGGAGACATCATTTCAAAGGTTAGATGCAGCACAAGCCTCACTAAACCCTACAAAGTGTGTCTTTGGATGTTCTAAAGGTGTTTTGTTAGGGCATGTTGTATCTAGAGATGGTATTGGTACTGATCCTGATAAAGTTTCAAAAATCAAAGATTTACCATTTCCTATAAATAGAAGTAAATTGAGATCATTTTTAGGCCATGTGGGTTACTATAGAAGGTTCATCAAGAATTTCTCAAAGATTACACAGCCACTAACCCAGTTCTTGAAGAAGAATGTTGCTTATGAACTAGGAAACAAGGCGCATGAAGCTTTTGGACAACTGAAGGAAGCCCTGGTGTCTTCACCTGTTTTAAAGAATCCAGATTGGAGCAAGTCATTCATTGTGTACACTGATGCATCAGATGCAGCACTAGGTAGTACTTTGAGCCAAAAGGATGAAAATGGGAATGAACATCCAATTTACTTTAGGAGCAGACAAATGAGCAGTGCTGAGGTAAACTATATTGTAACTGAAAAAGAGGCTCTGGCTATCATTTTTACTGTAAAGAAGTTTAGAAATTACTTGCTAGGGCAGAAATTTATAGTTGTAACGGATCATCAGGCTCTAAAATATATTTTCAATAAGCCTAACCCATCAGGGAGGATAGCAAGATGGATAATTTTGCTACAAGAATTTGAATTTGATATTATAGATAGGCCAGGAAAGAAGCATGTCAATGCAGATGCACTCTGTCGAGCCTATGATGGTTTAGGATCATCTTGTGATGATGATGATTTTCCCGATGCAGCATTGTTCTCCCTTGACACAATCCCTAGTGAATACATAGATATTTGGAATTATCTGAATGAATTCAAGTTTCCTGATGGTGCCAATGCAAAGACTAAGAGAAAGATTACTCAAGCCAGTCGTCCATATTCTATTCTGCATGGAGCATTATTTCGAATAGGACTTGATGGACAGTACAAGAGGGTAGTTGGACGTGATCAAGGAAAGGAGCTGCTAGAAGAATTCCACAATGGTACATGTGGAGGGCACTTCTCTGGACAACTTACAGCAAGAAGGATCTTGGATGCAGGTTATCACTGGCCCACTCTTTTTAAAGATTGTTATAATTATTATAAGACATGTGATATTTGTCAAACACATGGTAACCGTAAGACTTCATCAGCTCCATTATGTCCTATTCTTCCCCTTGGTCCCTTTGAAAAATGGGGAATAGACATTGTAGGTCCACTTCCAACTACATCACGTCAAAATAAGTATATTGTAGTTGCCACAGATTATTTAACCAAGTGGGTTGAAGCTAGGCCATTGAAAACAGCTTCCATGGATGAAGTGGCAAGGTTCATATATGAACGCATTGTCACCAGATTTGGTTGTCCATTAGAAATTGTAACAGATCAAGGAAGCCACTTCATTAATGAGGTGGTAGAAGCCCTAGTCAAAAAGTTTTCTATCAAGCACAGGAAGGCAACAACATACAAGCCAAGCACAAATGGACAGGTGGAACGAACAAATTTTGTGCTGTGTCAAATTCTAACAAAAGATGCAGCCTTACAGGTACATAAATGGGATAAAAGGATTCATGCAGCATTGTGGGCATATAGGGCACATCAAAGTCAGCAACAGGATACTCCCCATTTCAGTTGGCCTATGGCATTGATCCAGTTCTTCCTATTGAGTTTGATATTCCCACTGTGAAAGTTATGAAAAATGAAAGGATGGATGAAAGTGATTCAGTAAAAGAAAGGTTGGTACATCTTCATTTGCTAGAGGAAATGAGGGAAATAGCAAAGGATACAAGCCATAAGAAGAAAATGAAGCAGAAGGAATACTTTGATCAAAAGATCCGATGGTCTCCATTTCATGTGAATGACTTGGTCCTAGTATATGATTCCAGATACAAAAAAAAGAAGACAGAGAAAATTTCTTCCAAAATGGATGGGGCCCTACAAAATAGTAGCTGTGCATGAAAATGGTACGTACCGACTGGAGGAATTGGATGGCACTCCCATTACGAAATGGGTCAACCACGACAAGTTGAAGATTTTCCAAGCACCAGAATAGTCTACTCCGAGGACGGAGTAGAAGCTAGGAAGGGGGAAGATGTCGACACTAAAATTTTCCTCCATAATTTCTATTTCATTAATGTATGTATTAGGAATAGGATGTTGTTAAGTGTAATTAGTAGTAGCGTCTGATAGAAGATAACGGCGCCGTCAGTACGGTGCCGCCAATAATGTGGAGTACAGTAACAGTCAAAGTACAATAGGAATGTTGTAAAAAGTAAATATTTGTCGTAAGTGGTCCGGTAATGTTAAAATGTCAAAGTTTGGGTAATTAGAGAAGTAGGGTCTACATGATTAGGAATTAGAAATATTATATTGGTAATAAGGACAAGGAGTGAGGTCATAAATATTTTGTGTATTTTATTTGTAAAAAGTCTAAAAATGTGGAACCCATGTAAAATGATAAGGTTTATCTTATCTTAACAGATAAGCTTACATGTACAGATAAGAGTTAAGGTATGGAATATGATTCGTCAGAGTGGATTTCTTATCCTATCTTAGAGATAGGATGGATAAGCCTGGAAGTTCTATAAATAGAGAGGCCACCCCCCTCATTTAGCATAGAAAGAAGTAGTGAGAAATATTGTAGGAAGTGTGCGAAGGAAGCCATCAGTTAAAGGTGTGTTGAAGAAGCCATCAAGAGGTGTAATTGTAAAGTTTCTCCCATAGTCTTGTTGAAGTATCTCATGGGTGAGATTGTAACAGTTTCATGTTAATATTATAATTTATTTTGATATTTCATATTTGTCGTCACTCTGTCTTATCATAGTCAATGGTATTCTTGTGTTCGGTTGTTGTTTTGCTTCCAGATTACATCCACCAAACTAAAGGCTGTGCATTAGTAAATAATCATAGCACGAGGAGTTCCCGGTGAAGAATTATCATAGTGCCGGATTGGTGATGACAGGACCCGCCTCCTCCATCAAATTATTACCTTCCACATCTTGAGGAGTTATTTCTTGATTTTCCTACTTCTGGTCCACTACATATATTTTTAAGAAACATGTACTTTGATTCAGGACTGATCAGACATCGAGTACCCTTCTTCTATATAGTTACAAAAAATTCCACCTTCCTTCTTCGTTATTGCTTCAAACTCGACATCCCTTCATGGAGTAGTTTAGACTTCTACCTCACATATTGATTAACTAAAATGTGGAATTATAACTAATTCTATAGTTAATATAATGTTAAGGACAACAGTAAATAAAAGATGAATGTATAAATAAAATGACCCAAGAAACTAAGAAAGTAGATATGTGAAACCCTAAAGCGCAAAGAGATTTAGAAAGAACTCATCTAATTTGATGTGCTTGTTGGAATGTATTGCAGAGATGGCTAGAGAAACAGGAGGAGGAAACGATTGTGCTGAAGTCTAGAAAAGTACATATTTGGGAAATTTGAGTGGACTGGGATGCCTGGATAGGTACATGGGCACCCTAGTCTGTAATATGGGCACCATGATCTGTGAAAAAAAATTATTATCTTCCTCCAAAGTTTCACTTGATGGTTTCCTGCCTTCACTTCCTATCGCACAAACTTCTCTATATTGCATTGTATGTCACTGGTAATCGGTGATGAATAAAATACCTACAAAACTCCAAGACAAGCATCAAGCCCTAAAAAAAATAAAGATGCATATGAAGGGGTCGAACTGACCTCAGCTACCACAATGGTGGTACTACTAATTGAGTGTTGCACTACATCTCAGACATGATGTAGTTCTATGTGTGTGTGTGCCTGGAAAAATTTTAAGGAACCCCCCTAAAAATAACTTATAGAAATCATGGCAAATATCCTTGTAACCAGTTTTGTAGTTTTGGTGAATGGCCATGTAACCTGTTTCATTCTTTCGGTGAAAATGGTAAAAATATAAACAATAGTTGGAAATCGAATGGTGAATCTCTTATAACTAGTTTGGTGAATACCCTCTGTCGAATTTGACTAGAATAAGGCCCAAAAATTTTCATTTCAATTCCAGGCATCAGCCCGTCTAGGCTTATTTTGAATTTGCATGCCTTACCTTTACACTCAAGTTCCTAGAATGTGTGACACTTGGTCACTCGGAGGAACAAGAAAATGACATGTGACATCTTATGATTTCTCACTGCCACTATGCCTTATCTCACTGACACCGCAGACCCGAAAATTTATTGAATCGATTCATTCCATGGGATTAGAGTCCAAGGAATGCCTTTTCCTTGAGGAGGCCTAGAATCCTGCCATGTGGTCATCTGATAAATAATATGTATCATTCGATAGGAAGAGGAAAATGACACATGGCATCTTCTGATTGTTCACTGCAACTCTGCTTTACTTCACCGACATTGGACTTGAAAATTTATTGAATCAGTTCATTTCGTGGGCTTGGAGTCCATGGAATGCCTTTGCCTTGATGAGGCCTGAAATCCTACCATGTGGTCATCTGATAAATAATTTGCATCGTTCGATATATTAATATCAATGGCACAGACTCTATTCTAGGACGAAGGCCTGACACACTCACATTTCGAATGGAAGTGCTTGGAATAGGCCTAACAAAGTGAAACTTTTCATCCATTGATTGGAATTTGAAAAGAGACTAAATTTAACAATAATGTCTACAGTGAAAGGTGTAATCATTCATAATGATGTGTTACTGCTTGTGAGGTGATATTTAACGTTCATTGAAATTTTGTTTCTAGAAGGCATACTGCAACTGATTCAACAGAAGGCATAATAGATTCATAAAATTTGTGGACCGTGTAAGACATGAAATATACATTTTCCTAAAAAAGTGCCATCCTACATTTGATTCTTTAAATATTATTTTTTTATAAGTAGCAATGTATAAGCCTTCACTTTGAAATATTGCAATATAAGGGTTGAAAAATGAGGGTTGAGGGTTTCCTGATTCCAAAATCTAAAATTCCAAACATTTGTACTTCCATAGGAGCCCAAAATAAAAGTAAAACCCAAATCCCATACACCAAACTACTTAAAACCCCTAGTTTTACTGATGAATATCATGATATTTATGATCCCGTGATTGGCATAAGAACTTCACAGGTTAGATACATATTTGAGAAAAAGGAAATTGAAAATAAATGATCGGACCCATCAGGTAAAATTAAATGTTGGATAATATGGGGGGTTGGAGTAGGGCGCACGATGTTCCACAAGATTTTACCCTTCCCTGAATTTGTTATTCTTTGTGCCCATAATTACAATGGGAAAAAAAGTAATTTTTGCAAATGGCACCAGAGAAGAAATGTTGTCCATTACAGAGGTAAATCTTAGCCAAGCATTGGGGTTTGAAATTAAATATTTAGGAACTGTCAACATAAACCTAGAAAAACTTGCTAACGATTATCATGTTACCACTCAAAATGACAGAGATGATTTTTTGTAAAAATTAACACTTTATGGAATGGTACCAAAAGGGAAGCCTCCGTATATAATTGATATGTTTAAACAGTGGGTTAGGCATACCATTTCTATGTTAATATTTTTCCTTGGATTTAATAGTGATGATAAATTGGATGTAACCCTCCTCAAAATTGTATACAATATCCATTTCGTTTCTCCACCTTGTGCATACATATTTGTTGAGCACATTATAGAATCTATGCATAAACAATTCTTAACAATCAAATAAGGCTCTGCAACTAAGACCTTTAGGTTCACTACCTACTTGTGTTATTTAATTCTATGGTGGTTTGGTGAATGGTTTGGTAAAAATAAGCTTGCAATTCAACCCTACAATGATGTTGAGGGCCAACCAAAAGTGTTGCGTTCATTAATGGAGTAGACCCCCAAGATAAGGATGTTTGATAATCAAAGGGACTACAACCAATTTGTGGACTACCTTTGGAATCCAATTTATCAAGCAATTTCAAAAAGTACAAATGACCTGTAAATATTGCATTCAACTGGGATCAAAAATACAATTAGTTGATTGGTACTTCATGGAGGAATTTATTATGCTAAGGTTTTATGGATCAGGAGTACAACCTTACAAATTTCCAAGACATGTGACAGAGAGTGTTTTTTCCTTGGAATATATACAGCAGATGGAAAGCACAAATAAGTTGTATTTTGTTACTCAGTAAAAGAGGAGCATATTTCCTTCCTTACCATTTTCATGTGGAGGGTTCACATTTGAGAGAAAAACATTCAATGTGGCACATGAAATTTTACAAATTTTTAAGTTTGATGTTGACTCTCACTGGGTGTATGACCCATGTGAGGTGATTAAAATAAGGGTAGTGGCGAACAAGAACTCTACCACTAAAATTCAACATGAAAGCAAACCCCTGCTAGAAAACTTTGAAAAACAAGAACTCTTGGGATGAAGTAAAAAAATTAATGGATGAAATTTTTATTGAGAAATGAATTAGTTTTCAAGAGTTGTCAACACAAATTTTGGGATTGCCTCCACAAAAACAGACAAAGGATTTTCAATCTATCAATTTTTATGCAAAAGATGATAAAAATTCCTCTAAAAACATGCCAAAGCATATATATCATGAATTGTGAGATAAAAATTGGACAAGGTCAAAAGTTACTACCTTTGGTCTATGAGGCAGGACCTAGGCAATCCAAAAGCTATTAAGAGTACGGTTCTATTCTAGAAGATGCAGATTTCAAAAAATTTTGGAATAAAGAGCATCCTACAGAGGTAAGTAGTGATGATGAGACTGAATCTAAGGAATTACACACTCCCCTTACCACATACCAAGTCTCAATGAAATCTTGAAACAAACATATTCTAAAGGATCAGTTATAGTTAAAAATATGGGTTTAGTGGTGGTGGTTTGGGTTTAACAAGACAAGGCATTTGGCTTCCACTAGAGGTACATCCTAGAAGAGGTTCCGATAGGTCAGGCCTTAGAGATTTGCCTTTGGAGAAAGGACCATTGCATCAACAACTACAAGTGATAATCCAATGCATTTTTCTCCAAAGTCAAATCCTCAACAAATGTTTCAGCCACAAGTTGAAAATCCAAGAGGAGAAGTTGGCAATGAATCTATTAGTATTGTTATTGTTGGTAGTTCTAGTGATGATGGTAGTAGTGGTCAGAAAGTACCACACCAACAGATTATTGTAAAGAGGCCAATACAGACAGTTGAAGTTCCTATTGTTCAACAAGGAATCGAGATGAGGCATAAGACAGAGTCAGACACAAATATAGTTACTCTAGCACATGTTAGCATTGCCTCAAGGTAAATAATTACAGAAGGCAGTACCACTCCTCAACAAATTGATAATCCACAGGGAAATTCTCCCCAAACTTCAATTACTCCTACATTCAAGTTGAAGTAGTTCATTCCTACAAACACCTCAGGTTTTGATTACAGAGTTGAGTTTGCCCATAAATCAGAAAGAGATAAAATAAACAAGAAGAAAATTTTACAGGCTACTGTAACTTCAGATCCTTCCATAATGAGGGTATTGCCTACATATAACCTGGACACAAATACCATGGAATACATGTATGTTGTGCCCAAATATGTAAAACCAAATAATCAGATGGTTTCGAGTGGCTACAATTTAACCTCCCTTCAAATGTATTTTACAGGAATGAAACCTTGTGACAAAATAAATGTATCAAAAATGAACAATGATGTGGTATACACAACATTTCTAAAGGAAGAGAGAGAGAGAGAGAGAATAATAAGGTGAATAATAAAATTCAAAAGTTAGAGGCAGACCTGGCAAATGAGAAAGCGAAAGGAAAAACCACACTTAATAAGACAAGTAAGAGAGGAGGATAAAATCATCTACCTATATGACTGTAGTCGTTGTGAATGAACAGGAACACGTGGAACTAGAATAAATGAATAAAAAGTTACAAGAATCAAAAAGTAAGAATAATAGATTAGAACAAACACTGGGAGAATTGTAAAAGGTTTTGAAGGAAGAGAAAGAAAAGACCAAAAAATGGGAACATAGCCTAGATGAAGAGAGAAAATTCAGGGAAAGATTGCAGAAGAAAGAGAAAAAATAAAAATAAATATCGCAACAGGATTTGGCGAAAGAACAAAAGAAAATATAGTCTTCCAACATCAAACTATCTGAATTTTATAAAAATGCGTTGATTAATATGACAGATAATGTTTGGGGGGAAATAAACCAAAAAATTGATGATTTGATTTGATTGTTTGAATTCATGGCTGATCTACATAATCTATGATATGCTCCGTGAAAATGTAACTGGTAGTAGAAAAGTGATGGCTATAAGATAGGATACAGTAAGGAAAATTTTGAAAGCTATCTACAAATTCAGTGACATGGAACTGGCATCTAGAGGAATTCAAAATTGATTTGATGCCTCAATAAAGGTATCATATATCATTCAGAAGTTTGTGATGTTAGGCGAAGCACATGAATTTTTGAATAAGTGTTAAAGAATGTTACAGGAGCTGCATGGAAAGGTACAGGATTTCATAAAGCTTGGTTTTCCAATGACTGTTGACAAAATATGCCAATTCATTAAGAAGGATGCATTCCAAAAGAACATAAAAGAAAAAATGATGTAAGAGAAGAACCAAATTCTTGAAAAGGTAGATGAGACAAACTTTTTTGGCTTCATTAAACAATTGATAACCTTGTCAGTAAGTTTGCATACAACAATAAAGGAAATCTCCACTCTCAGTTATGAATTGATTACAAAGTTACATGTCAATCACTCTAATTTAAAACAAATTGTAATTCCAACAGATGAAGAGTGGATCATGTTACAAAATATGATATAATTAAGACTAATTTAATTTTAAAAATTGTTCCATTTGTTGCAATCTTCATTTTTTTCATACAAGGCATGTCTCAAGCAAGATGAATGAGGAATAGTGTTATTTTTAAGTTTTCATTTCAGTACATAGTGGTTCACAAAACTGACAATCCTTTTATGTTAATGCTTTGTAATTGTAGGTGTATGAGAAACATAAGTGTTTTTTAATATATTATATGAACATTGAACATCTATGTCATGTAATATCCATCTCATAAGTGTTTTTTAAATAATGTATTTCTATTCTGAAGACAACAAATCAATGCAATGTATTTCAAGTTTCATTCTAAAGACAAAAAATCGACACAGTGTTTTTAGAAAAATACAAATAAGGCAAAAGATATTATCGAAAAATGTATTGAATATTTGAATATATTAAGTATTATATGAACATCTATATCATGGGATATCCACAAATGGAAGCTTCCAATTTGATGGTGGATCATCTCTATCATTTGATTCACCAAATCTCTGACTCTCACTTTATTGACAATCAACTACTGCAATAGGGTCCTGTGTTGTATTTGTGCCATTGTTTTCAGCCCCTTTCCTTTCATTAATCAACTTCCATATAGCCAAAGCCTTGTTATAGGGAAATTTATCCACTTCATACCATGATGTGTAAATTCTCAAATAATTTTCCAAATTTTTGTCAAGCTTGTTTCACAATTTTGACTTTATAAAGGTCAAGGCACTAAAAATTCTCTCATCTTCAACTGAACCCAAAATCATTATTTGACATAGATCAGCTAATGAGAAAAACGTGGACATGGTTTGCTGCAAAATAGTACTTAACTCAATTTTTTTCCATAGTCAGGTTATTAGTACACACTCGAAGGGATTATCCAAATATTTGAAGTGCTCAATCATTGTAGAGGAAAATTCATGGGATTGATCAATCAAGCTCTCCTTGTTTAAAATACCTGGAATATTTATTTCATTGATATCAACAGGCTTACAAAAATTTTGAATTAATGTAGTCAACCTCTTGTGGTAGTCCTACAAATATCTTTCATTTTGGACATGATTCCAATAGGTGGGATTTACTACAAACATTGCTTCAAGTAAATCATCCCTTCTAAATCAATCCTTTATTTCTTCTAGTAGGGACACTACAATTTCTCTTAACCTCACCCTTTGTGATGATACAATGTTATCAAATGATGGCCCTGTGACATTTACCTTCTCAACCTTACCAACTACTACTTTAAACATGTACATCGGTATCTCATATCCACGCACAAAATCACATACTTCCACAAACAAGTTGAGATTCAGAAAGCTACTTGCATTTCCAATCTTTATCAAATCATTCCTACCATCAAACTTTGGACCTGTAAAAGTAATTTCATTGCTATTGCCAAACATACTTATTTCCTCAAACTAGAAAAATAAAAAATATAGATAGTTATTTTCTGTGATTGTTTAATTGAATGATGTATTTAATCCAACATGTGAAGAATACCACACAACATCAGAAATGACTCTATATCAATTAAACGATGTATAAAATCTTGAGCCGTGTCCACTTCCATGCGATTCTGCCACATCACTCCCAATAAGGATTGGTACTCGTCATGCACCCTACGAATTGGTTAGTACAATGAGATCCACCTAGTGTCGGCATCTTTTAACAGTTTACACTAATTTTTTAGTCCTTTTGCAAATATTTTGAATTCCATGAACTTTTTATGACTACAGTAGAAATAAGCATGCACCTCTCGAATAAGGTCTTCAACTTTTGCTACAAGTTTAAATTTGCCAACTATTTTGTAAGATAGGTTCATTCTGTGAGCCATACAATGAATGGTAATCATATATGGGTAATGAGATGTTTGGAGGCTTACACACATGCCATTACGATAGTCATGTATTACAGATGCCCCATCTACCCCGACACATACCAGCTTTGATGCAATTATAACATCATCCATGTCACTTATCTCCTTCAAAGTTTTTATCACCAACTCGCAAATGTTTTCATCATTGGAGTTCTCTCTCATCTTTTGAATGTCAAGTAAGTGAGGATATATCACATGATTCTCAATGGTATACACATGCATATAGACCTAATCAATATCATCTATTGTTGTAACCTCATCAATAGACAAAGATATGTATTGTGCAGACTTGAAAACTAAATGTAAGGCATGGGAATGAACTGCCTATGTCAAAATGAATTAAAAAATGTGGAGATCAAATTTAGAGTTAATGTGGACCTACAAATACTTGAGCTCAAAACAAATATAAAGGATACACGACAAATTTTTCATCTAGAAGAAGAAGAAATTACAAAAAAAAATCCACAATTTTTCATGGTGGCTTGATTGACATGTTACATCAAATTGGATAAGGATTGCCCACCATTTTTTTTAATGCACTTGATTTGTATTGGATTGATCTACATGTGTTAGTACAAAAATCACAAGGATTGAATCTTTGCAAGAAACAATTGATATAGAACAAAGTGAAAGGATGATGTGATAGTTTTAGCTCTCTCTCATATAACTTAGTTGGAAGGAATAAGAATATTACTACAGACAGAATTAGAGCATACATCAAACAAACTGAAGATGTATCAAAGGTTTGAGAAGAGAACAAGTAACTTAGATGATTTGTTGAGCAACCAAAGACACTTTAATGATAAAACAAGTTTGGGTTTCAAGAAAGAGATGCATGTTGGATCAAGTCATCGACCTTCTGAAGCTAAGGAGGATAAAAAGACTCAAAGGAACATCATAAGGCAGCCCAATGCATCTAAGTATGAAAAAACCTTCAATGGTGTTTAATATTCTTGCAATATCTTGGGTCATAAAGCTAGGGACTGTAAAAGTACATTCTAAATGCATTTCCATGGAAAAATGGAAGGTTTGATCTCTCATATCAATCTAGAGATATTACATGCTACAATTTCGATAAGAAGGGTCATATAGCTAGATTTTTTTTTCATGAATTACCAAGACAAAGCTAGAGGAATGAAGGTAATAATGATGTTGTGTGTTTCAATTACAATCAAGTTGGACACATCGCTAGATATTACTACCAAGATGCACCTAGATAAAGTTGGAGAGATAGAGCACCAAAAGGTAAGATCCCTATTTTTTGTGTCAAATGTAACTCAATTGGTCATGTTGTAAGATATTTTAGAAGGAAGATGAGAAACGATAAGAGAAATGAATATGTCAAGACTGCTCCTGTTGAGAAGGAAAAGCATGAACCTAATGTAGCTTTCTCTGCTCATGATGAGCCTACTAGTCATATAAGTTTTTTTGTTTTTGAAGAGCACCAAGAAATTTTGTTATTTGTCAAGAAGATTATCAGGTGGAAGATAGAGAAACAAATGTGAAGCTAACAAGGGTGTGGAAGTTCTAGTTTGGTGACATGTCCCATGAGGACATGTACATTTTGCATCACTAGACATAACTAAGTGAATGAAGTGCCTCCATTATGCCTCATGGAGTCACCTTATTGTCTTTTGAAGCATGGATTTATTGAGGATTGTCTTGAAGTATTCTAAAAGGTGTAATAATGATCCAAATACTGGTAAAGATATGTGGAAGGTAATTTAAGGACTTAAAGTCTATGTTGTAGCTAATTAAACATGAAATAGGTGATCTCAAGGTCTATTCTCAATTTAAAATTAAAGTATAGTATGTATCGTTTCATGAAGTAATATGAGTTCATTGATTCATCTAAGGTACGATATGTGTTTAGTTGATTAATGAAGGAGTCTTGATGACTGAGCTCTGTCATAATGGCACCAATAAGAAGGTTGTGTATACATGATTATCTTTAGTATCCCAATGGTTTATCCTATTGTGTAGAGGTTTTAAATGTTGTCATCAAGCCAAATAAGGTGTGAATCTACTCATGAAGAGATTATTGATTCATCAAAGGTATTAGGTCTGTCATAAGAATATCTAATTACCAATAGTGTTCATCATTTCAGAGGAGCTGAGATAGAATATATGGTCTTCCATCTAGGACTCATTGTGGTATGAGACTATGACTTCAAGGTTGAGAATGTATGCAGGGTTTTTTGGCTTGACAATGATATGTCAATGTGTCAAAGCTAGCCAAAGTATCATTACTATTTAGAAAATCTTGAATGCTTTGATATGACGTTTCACATATGATACAACTATGATAAGGGTATTATTTTTATATTGTTGTGTTCCTACTTGGAGAATGTGTTTAAGAAACTTGAAGGATGTTGTCATAAAGTAACTACGATAGTAACATGTGCAAGTTGATTGCAAGATTTTGAAGAGCATAGTCTAGACTACATGTAAGGGATCAAGGTTTTAATATACTCACAAGTCATGAATCTATGTCTGTACCAAGGAATAATGCTATACTTCTATAAAGCTCTTGCAAGTTTGTATACCCTTGAGTGAGTAAAATTAACAATTTGTCTACGGTTTGATTCATTCATGAGGAGCATCAAAAGAAATATGTTGACTGTATGATCAAGGAACTTTGTGTCTTAATTCTGAGTATGTGAGGCTTTGTGAAGTCAAGAAGGTGATAAAAATTTCTTTTAAATTCATAAGTGTATTATTGAAAGATTGGCACAGTCAAAAGGAATATTCAAGAAGCATATCATGTGGCTAGCAATCAAGTTAACAAGGTTGACTCTAGTATCATGATGAAATTTCATGGTTTGATCACTATCTATGCAAGAACACAATGTTTAGAGACATGTTAATGAAGATCTACATAAAATTATCTGCAATATGAATGCATGATCAGAAGACTAGAAACAATGGACAAAGTTTCAGGGTTGTAAGGAGATTCAGTCAGTGTCATAAAATTTTGTTGAGACCCAGCCATGATCAAGGTCTATGAGGATCTTAAGAAACAAAGCAAAGTAATGTATCATTAAGAAATTTTTCATGAAAACCTAGTGACAAGATAAGAGGTTACAGTATGATTCTTTTAGAAGTTTATAATCCTGGTTTCTCAAAAGTACTCCTAGATAAGGGAACAAAGTAAACATCTCAATATTACTACCATTTACATATCAACACTATAAAAATATTATGAAAGGAAAAATAATTTCATTCAACAAATGGCTAAGTAAGCAAGATTGAAGTCCTTCATAAGAGAAATAATGTCATCTACTTATTACAAATTTCATTGTATGAAATTTTTATTTTGTGTAATAAACATGACATATTTTGATTAATTTTAAATAATTCTTGATTTTTCATATTATCTTATTTCTATTACACATTTTTATGGTTTTTAAATGCTTCTCTTCCTATCATATAATGTCATCTCTATCATTAGCAGTATTTACAGAAACTCTTCTTTTTAAGATGGATTATAAAAATGACACCGCTTATGTTCTTCAGTCAAACATCTATGCAAAAGGGGGTAGGTGGGAAAAGTTTCACATTATGAGGAGATCGATGAAAGATGTAGGAATTAAAAATATCTCGGGATTTCATTAGATCGAATACCATAAAATTGTACATGCTTTTTGTGCAGGAGATAGATCACACCCAAAGACAAAGAATATCTATGAAAAGTTATAGAAATTGTCATCGAAGATGAAGGTAGTAGGGTACTTCTACTAAATTTATTCTTTTAAAATCAATAAGGACAAATTGAAGCCACGTTGAAATTAATGGTTCTGTAATCTTATTAAAATTAATGGTTCTATAATATTGATCCATGTGTCAGCATTTCATTAACCTCCCAACCAAATCCTTCCAGCGGACGTGAACCCCACTAAATGAGCCGCAGTTGATAAGTTTTTGGTTCTAGAGTGGGAGGTCTATGCCATGCATCATCGTTCCGTCAATATCCCAAGGAAATTCCCCTGACGGACGTGAAACCAGAAGAATGTGCCACATTTTATATATCCTTCAGGTCCACTGTGGGATGAGGCAGTGTTAGCGGTTAGTGATCAACGGTCTAAGGTGGGACACGTGGCAGCATTTTGCCACACTTCACAATGATGGACTCCAGTGGATGTGATGGTCATGGAATAAGCCACATTGTGTGTGTGTGTGTAATTATATATATAGCAGAAGAAAGAACAAAAATATTCAAAGAAGATACACTGATACAATAAGGAATATACAAAGCAACAGGTTGTGGAGATATATGAAGTTATTTTAAATATAAAATATATATATTACATAGATGTATCTAAGATTATAGGTAGGACAACTAGTTATAATTCTCTTCATGCAAAGGATTATTCTAGATGACATAAAAATCATAGTGGTCATGAGGACGAGGATGTTTAGGCTTTGTAATAAAATAAAATGGAACATGATTTAGAAATCATATGTAGGATACATTTTATGAAAATTATAGCATTGAAATATATACTTAGTGCAATTTTAGTACAATTTTTTGAGTTGACAGAGCTATGGGATGAAAATCGACTAAGGCATTGCAATGTCATGACATTCACAATACCATAAAATTAAAAAATGAAATAAATAACTTACAAAGGTAGAATCACAAATAAAACAATGCGACATGAAAGATAACAGGTCTCAAATAGACTCACATGCAGTAAGTGTTTCTAGGATGTAAACTACAACACAGTAGTTGAGTCCTGGCAAGACCTTGATTTATTTGAAATTTTGTAAGAAAATTGCAATATGTTGATTCACTCAATCCCTTTCTACTTCTTCGCAAATTCACAAATTAAAAAATCGTGTGAAAACATCTACATCTATTTGTGTAGCGAATTTAATTAAATTCCTAAAAAACTCCCATACATGTCAGCGAATGAGCCCAAGGACCAATAAGGTTTCACATATTTCTTGGCAAAAAAATAATGTTTTAAATACCTGACCCGTCGATCACGTGGTGACTCAATATAAAAATATACATTGGGATTGGAGATTCATTGGCTATTCGCATGGGACATATTATTGTTTGTGGAATTTTTGGGCAAAACCTGGGCACTGCCTTGGCCATAAAAATCACCAAAATCAATTTCCCAAAATCCTACTATTCACCAAACTATGAATATTCACCTCTAAAATTTTCCCTGGTGTGTGTGTAATCACGCCCTAGGTGCTTTTGTGCTTGTTGCACTTTTTGAAAGTAACGAGCAATAACTATGTGTAGAAAATGTAATTAAATGGTGGATGTAATAGAATAAACTTCCCTCCTATGCAATGTGATGTAGATGAACCAACCTTGTGCCTTGTGATGGAGCTAGATGGATGCAAATAGATCCTTATGATGGATGTAACATTAAGTGATGATAGTATTGCTTAGTTCTTGGTCCCTCATTATGGTATCATAACTTTATATTTATATGGTTTCTCTTCTTCTAATTTAGTAATTAACCCCAAAAAGGCTAACCACTAAAAGGATAAGAATCTCAAACAGTCAGAAAGTTCCCAAAAAAGTGACAAGTGGGTGCAGAAAGGGTCAGGGTACCCCAAATGGGACTAGGGTGCCTAGGGTGCCCCAGTATTGGGTTGGACGCCCCATTAAAAGGTAAAATGATGCCAAATAAGAAAAATAGACTGGGAAAGTATGTGCTGAAGGTCGGCAATTTATGACATAAATCAATGTAAAATGGTCTAAAATACATGGGTTAATTAGTACTTTCTTCACTCAAAAACCATATGAATAGTAGTATGAGACCGGGACTAAATATTGTCTAAAGTGTGTGATTTTTGTGACTACATTTGTCCCCCACTTTATGCTGGTGGGTGAAAAATCTCGGGTAACATAAAGTAAATAGAGATGTGTACCTGATAATCCATATAGAGTGATGTATAAAGTGTGTTGATAGGACTAGACAAAGCGTGGAATTGAGAAAATAGTGTATTAGCGTAGAAACTAAAGAAGAAAAAGTGCATAAATTTTGTGAGAGTGAACCTAGGGCGGAAATTTTTGTGTAGTTTCTTATGTGTGTGGCATGTACTTGCATGGTTAGTATCATGTGTGCTTCTGTAGAATGTTGTTTTTGTTGCCCCTATTGTTGTAGTTGTTGTTGTTGACTGCTTATTTCTCATACAGACAGACCTGCAGCGAGAAAACGATCAAGTAGTCAAATACGCATATATATGTAACATACGCATGTATATGTAAAATACGCATATATATGTATGTGAAAACATGTAAGTGTAAAGTACGTAAATGCAAACTGGAACATGTGCACCTGATCCATGCCGAGAGAAAAAGTGTAGAAGGATATCCTGTACTGCAAGTTTTTTGGGCGATCTCATGCCACCCTGGCCAAAGAAGTGTAGGGAGAAATTTGCATTATTCTCCAACCTAGTAACTTCTTCCTTGAAGTCATATGTGAAGAGATATTTGTACTTTCCTGGTTTTTTGGGCGATCCAACACCACCGATCAAAGTAGTGTAGAGAGGAAATATCTTATATCCTCTAACCTGTAACTTCTCTTCATAATGGTAAGGACAACCATGTCCTATAAAATCCATTTTTTACGGGTTTCGTAGACTAGTCTGAACCCACTAACTGTATAACCCACAATGTCAAAGACATAATAACTTAATTGAACTAAACCTATGATAGAGAGCTGTTGTGTAGTATGTAAAACCCCAAAATGATGCCTACCCTCTTTATGGGCACATGTGACATTGTTGATAGAATAATTTGGCCCCAAAAAAGGACCAACCACATAAATTTTTTCCTACATGGGGAAGGGAATGTGACTTGGTAGAAACCAAGGTGCATGCATAAACAAGTGGCTAGAAACAAGTGTTAGTACAAACAAAGCATGCATGTCAAATACATAATGTATGCACTACACAAACAGATGTAGTAAGTTAGAATGCAAGAAAACACGTAACAAGAAAGCAATATACTACGAAAGTCGGGTGGCAAACTATGGGGCATCACTCACAGATGTTGTAATACACTGCAAAGACGCATAATGGCCGCATATAAACAAACAAGTGTGGCAAACCAAACATAGGGCAAGGACCGCATACAATATCAAACAAAACAAAGAAAGTACAAATACAACTGATAACCCATGGAAGAAAATAATCCTACAAACAAATGTTGCACATGAAACACCCGTTAGCATGTCAGAAAGATAACCCATATGTCAAAAACATGTATGAGTAAAGTGATGTAAAGTGCTAAGTACATAATGAAACAATAGCACCTATAAGAGATGAAATGTGGATGACCCCAGCTGACTATTGTAGGAGTGGTAGGAGGAAAGTGTCTATGTCATGTGTAAGAGACCAATATCTAGTGATCAGAACTAGAGAAGGATGTGAATGCGGATGTTTGTATGGTAGATAATGACATATAATAGATCTAGCTAGCATGTGTAATAAAGTGAACATATAAAAGAAAATGGTAAGTAAGAGTATAAAGCAACCAATATATGTAACATGTTATGGATGAATGGAATGGGATGCAAGATGGGATGGTAGGATTCGGGTGTCCCCTAAGTGAATGGAATATATATGCACTGAGGTTCATTTAGGTATGCCCCCTCAGCAGTCAAGAATGAACTAAAAATGCGAGTGCATCACCGGGAAATGGGTCGAGCTAGTGTGTTGTGTGCAGTGCACTATGATGAACGTGTATATGTGTTAGTGATAATGTGTGACCTAGAGATGAACATGCGTGATGATGTAATTGATAAATCTTATACCATGGTGAGATGAATAGAGGGAGGTGGTGATGTATCCTAAAGCATGTACCACTACAAGATGAAAGATTAGGTGACCATTTAGCCTATAGTGTATGTCACTAACCTATTAATGTTCGCATGATAGAAGGTTGAATGATGAATATGTGAGTATTATAAGGTCCATTTGGTTTGTAAACCCGTTGGTAGTCGAGTATAGGAACCGAGGAACTATAGTGCATCATAGGGTAGTGAGAGTGCAGTGCATAGAATAACATGTAGTATGTGTGATGATAATAACCAAGACTATATGATGTGTAAGATGTGCCAAATCCATGATTAATAGTATGTAATGCAATGTTTTTAGATAGACTATTAGTGTTAAGATGTGTGACGTAATGTAGTATATAGAAAGATGATTGAATATGGAATGCTAGACTTGTAGACAATAGGAGTGTGACACATATGACAATGACGGACTAGTATGGTTTATGATGTGTAGATGCCAATGTCAAAATGATATAGAGTAAATGTAGAGTGTATGATGTAAAGTGTAAGACATATGATGCAAGATGTGTGAAGCAATACAACATGTAAAACCCAGTGTGCAGTGTGTGGGGTTCATGTGTAGTATGTAGCCCTTAATAGTCAAGCGTGAATCGAAGCACAAGAGTGCATCATCGGGTAATGACGATGTTAAAATGTGTGATGAATATGCCTATTTGAGGATATTGATGTATGATTATGTATGTACGAAATATGTATTGATGCTAATGTGATGTGCGAATAAATGTTAGATGTGTAATGCCCCCTATAGTGTAGTATGTGATGTATTCATGTGTAGATAAGTGATGCCCTGGACAACTAGTAAAGAAGTGATATATGAAGGTGGTGAAGCATCATAGATTTTGTAAGATTGATTCAATGATTGGATAAATAATGCAATATCATAAAATGTGTGTGATGAAGTGATAGCCTGATTGTAGAGGATATTTATGTATGGATGGATACGTATTAGATGAGATATGTGAAGATGTTAAGGTGAAACGTAGTTCTGGATTGTTATTGACCCCTCAACAGTCATGTAAGAACCATGAAGAATGTGAATCATTGTCATCAGGAGGGTAGGATCTAAAAGAGTCATCTCTTTCAGGGTACCAAGTATGTGTGAATGCGATAGAAGCATTGGTGGGACTTGAGTAATGCTAGGAGTATGCTGTGGTTGAATTTACAATGTGTAATGATCGGCATTAGAAGGCATAGGTTGCTTCATACCCGTAGCAATATTCCTTGTTAGCTAAATGGAGGAAGTGGAAAACCATGCACAGGTATCTTGAATGGCGGTAGAAAGTTTGGTGTTGATGACACTAGCCAAAGAATTATTACAAATGAAGATGCGTCCAAAAGTTGCATGGAGTTGGAAAGAGATGTTTCTTATATTGTCTTATCAGGATCATAGAATGTCCCTAATATAATCAGGGTACCATGATTCCCAGTAATGTAATGAGGTTGAAGAGTGAGGAGTGTGCAACAAATAGGCATGCGCTAAGACTGAACAGACACACAAACACTATAAGAAATGGCAGTCTGATGCAAACAAATGGCATAGATAGGGACAGATTGAGGAGCCCATATGGATGTAGGATTTGTAGATAGGTCATCAAAATAAAAACCTATGTGCAACAAATGTGCCAAATCCCTTCATGCTCAAGATGCATATATTTTTCATTGTACAAGTATGGCAATCGAATGGAATATGTGTCCCATTATGAATTCATTCATGAAGAGCATTCAAGTAAATGACCTTGGTACTTGTCTAGATGATAAGGTGGATAACAATGTGAAGGTAGTAAGGTGATATAAGTGACGATTATGGAGCTTAGCAAGACATGTCCCCTGATAAGTGATAGTCATAGTGATCAAGTAGTAGTAGCAGGTGGTGGTAATAAAATGACTCTGAGGTCTAGTCATATTGACATATAATGGCACCTTCAGAGTGGTGATAAAATGTAGAAGTAGTTTTTTCCATTGCGCTTGAGAAGTCATCCTTGTAGCTGTTGGATTGCGTGGAATAGGAGAGATGTGAGTCATAAGTTGATCTCCATAGCCATAAAAGTGTCTTGAACTAAAGTACGCTCGATGCTGTGTATTGACCTATACTAGTCATGAAGGTCAATAAGGGTATGGAGGATCATTGTCATTAGGTGTGAACTCATCCTTAAATGTTTGATATAGTAAGTCATTATTGCATATGGATGCGGTGGGAATTAGTAAGTAGATATTTGGAATCGATGCCAGTAAATCAGGGCATGCTTAAGACAAATAGGATTCATCTTAAGTGAAATACGAACATGATGACTAAACATGATGGAATGATAGGAGCCATGATAGAATGAATGAATGAGGTTCCTATGGGTGTGAAGATCAAGTTCAGGTTCACCAAAATAATTAACTATAAAATGTGGAATTATTACTAATTGCATAGTTAATTTGACATTAAGGATAATAGTAGAATAACTATATGAATGTATAAATAAAATGACCCAAGCAACTAAGAAAGTTAAATATGTGAAACCCTAAAGTGTAAAAAGAGTTAGAAATAACTTAGCTGATTCGAACTATCTTGTTGGGCTGTGTCGTAGAGATGGTCTGGAGAAGTCGAGGAGGAGGAAAAGGCTATGTGCTGAAGTCTATAAAAGTGTAAATATAGGCAATTTGAGTGGACTGGGATGCTTGTATAGGTACAGTGGTGCTTGTGGGCACCCTAGTCTGCAATATGAGCGCCATGGTCTGTGAAAAATATTTGTAACCTTCCTTTGAGGTGTCTCTTGATTGGTTCCTACCTTTTTTTCCTATTGCACTAACTTCGTTGTACTACATTGTATGTCACTGGTAATCGGTCATGAAGAAAAGACCTGCAAAACCCCAAAACGAGCATCAAACCCTAAAAAAAAATGATGCATATGAAGGGGTCAGACTAACCTCAGCTACCACAATGGTGGAATTACTAATTGAGTGTTCCACTACATCTCAGACCTGATGTAGTTCTGTGTGTGTGCAATCATGCCCTAGGTGCTCTTGTGCCAGTCACACTTTGTGAAAGTATTGAGCAATAACCATGTGTATAAAATGTAATAGAAATGTGGATGGAATAGAATAAACTTCCCTCCTATGCAGTGTGATGTAGATGAACTAACATTGTGCCTTGTGATGGAGCTAGATGGATGCAAATGGATCCTTTTATGGATGCAACCTTAAGTGATGATAGTAGTGCTTAGTGATTGGTCCCTCATTATGGTATCATAACTTCATATTTATATGGTTCTTTTGTTCTAATTTAGTAATTAATCCTTAAAAAGCCCAACCATTAAAATGATAAGAATCTCAAACGATCATAAAGTTCCCAAAAAGTGGTGGGAAAGTGTAGAAAGGCTCATGGCTCCCCAAATGGGACCAGGGTGACTAGGGCGCCTCAATATTGGGCTCAACGTCCCAGTCAAAGGTAAAATGACACCAAATAAAAAAAACAGACTGGGCAAGTATGTGCTAAAGGTTGGCAGTGACGACAGAAATCAAAGTAAAATGGCCAAAATACATGGGTTAATTAGTACTTTCTTCACTCAAAAACCATATGAATAGTAGTATGAGACCGTGACTAAATAATTTCTAAAGTGCATGATTTTGTGACTACAAATATGGAGAATTGTTCCTTGAATAGGAACAACACCTTGTCACTCATGAGATCTTCTTCTTTACATGGTATAGGGTGGCTTTCGACGGGTTCATCTTGTTGGAAGGTTGGATAGCTTTCTTATTCCCCTCTTCTTCTTATAGAAATATTTCAATTTGTACATGGGCACCTTATCAGGCCTATAGTTGTCGGGACTAATTTGACGCATATTTTTCAGTTGTTTAGGGGAGTCTTCTACCTCTTGTAAGTTGATGTTTTTCCCATTAGGTTTTCCTCCATTACTTGAGATCCTTATTGTACATAGGTACCTTATTAGGCATTGCTATCATGACCCATTTCTTTGTCTGAATTTTCTTGCCTCATCCTAAGTTACAATAAAGGGGGGTTAGTGTATGTGACTTGTCTCGTCATCACTCGGGGTCTTTTCCACCTCACAATGTGAGTCATCTCACTTAGGTGAGATCCTAGGTCATAGGAGTTATATGACATATTTTTTCATAGAATCTATTAATATCATATGTGTAATTGGTGTCATAAGAGTTGCATTCCATCTTGGGAATCATAACTCCTCTTTTCCCTCTTGGAGGGAATGATTGTCTAGGAAGGGGAATTACAAAGCACTCCCATATGTACCCTCTTTTTTATCTATGAGAATGAGCAGACTTATTTTTTCATGCATGATTTCTGGTTTTTTATTTTACTTATTGGTTACTTGGAGCTTTCTCATCACCATTGGAGTGTAACCTTGTCAATGTGTACGAGCTTCCATTTTGATCCTCACAGAATAATCTCTCATGATCTAATTAACAAATTGAATCCTTTTTATAATCTAGTCTACTGATCTTATGGATGCACATGTGTTCTTCCCCATGGGTATCTATTTGTGTTTTCTTATAAGTCATTTTAATGTTGAGATTGGCTTATTTCGAGACAACACTTGTGTTTCTCCTAAAGTGATTTGATAAAGATGATCCAAACATACTCGCATCTTCACTCTCATTGGTGGATGATTTTTTTTCACCTAGTGTTGGTAAATGGCTTCTTTCTAGCCTCTAATTACTTTTGAAAGAATATTTTGAGCACCTTTTCTATGCACCTTTACAAAGAGAGATTGTATACAGTGGAGAAGAAATTATCCATGAGGATATTTTGCTTATTGAGCAAACCTGGTTATCTCAATTTTAGCATTCTATTTTCCATGTTAGCAGAAATTGAATAATGACACTCTTTCCTAATTCATAGAGTAGATATTGTATGTGCTAGAGTAGGTATTTACCTTAGCTCATGTTCACCTAGGTACTTTATTTACCTTTATTGTATTTATCCTCACCCACTTATGTGTGTGGATATTTATTTTATTTTATTTAGATATTAGGGAGATATTATCTAGTTGTTAGGTATAGTTCTTTCCTTGATCTATGGTATTGACTAGATCTTTGATGACTAGTTCTTTCCTAAATCTATGGTCTTGACTAGTTCTTTATTTTATTTATGGCTTGATCTACGACCTTGACTAGTTCTTATATTGATATTCCTTGCCTATATAAGCAAGGCCCATTCTCATTGTATTTTATTGAGTTCCATAATAATATATGATATTGTCACTTATTTGTTTGCAAAGGTTTATGTAAAGTTATTCTGGCGAATTACTCTCATCTTATTGAGCATGGTGTTTAATTAGCATATGAGTTCTTTGTGGCTTAATACGACTTGTTTATCGTTCCTTTTAGTATGATGTTGAACAAGTGTTGTGGTTTTTATCTAAAGGATCCGACTGTGTAGATTATTGTTTGGTAATGAAGCATTTGTTTTTGTTGTGTAGACATGTATGAGCATTAAGTTATAAAATCCTTGTAGGTCTTCATTTCTTTGAATCTTCTATAATTGTCCCAATATTAGTGTGTTGTCATATTACAATATTTATTTTGATAAGTAGTGAGTGGTATGTGTAGGATTATTCTATTACTTGTATTAATTTAAGGTGTAATGTGCAACAATTGTGTAGATTGGTGTCTTCTTTTGATTATCATTATCTCACTTGATCTAAGTAATGGTGTCTCCTTGCTTAATGGATTTAGTCCCTAATCATAGTTCATTTGATCACTTTATTTTGTTGATATTTCCATTCGCTCCAAATTTGATTGAAATATCACTTTGTATCTGCAAACTCCTAATATTTTAGATATTACAACTTTGGATTCATATTTATGAACTTTTCTTTGAACATTTTGTTGGCCTTGAGAGAAATTAAATTATAGGTTGTTGACATTTTTGTTATTATCATCTGCTTGAGTGTAACCTTTACCCGTTCTCAGATAGCTTTATGAATATATTGCTAGTGACAACAAATTGAGTAGGAAATCATAGTGGTTGGGATGCTTGGTAGCGTTTACTGCATTATATTTTCCTAAATAATTATTATTTGACATAATTTAGGTTTCTCTACACTCTTTTCCCTAGGTCTCGTAAAGCTTGAAGAGTAGGAGGTTGACCACCCTCCCATTTGTTGGCTTTAAGTTTTTCATTCTAAGTGAAGAAACAACTCACTACAATGACCTATTATACCACTTTTACTTATTTCAACTATAATAAAGATTGGGGAGCCAACAAATTGGTGTCATTACCACAAATTATGCCAATTTGGTTTCATTTTTACCATCATTTGTACTTCTCTAATATATTTTGTAGTATTTGTGCCCTATACAATTTATTCTCATAATTTTTCAATAAGTTGATGTAAAGTGTTGTGTGATTCAATCCTAATTGTGAAAATTATAGTGTCATTTGTGATATTTGTAGTCCTGGTCACTATAACATAGAAATCATGATATGTGTTTTCATGTTAAATTTATAGCATACAAAATTGAAAATTTTAGCAATGACAACTAAGCCCACCATTTGAAAACCTATCTCCCAATCATTATGAACCCTTCTTCTAGCAAACCCATCAACTCACACATCCCCTCTAGGTCTGTTTCACCCTCTTCTTTGATGAGAGGAAGGTGCTAACATGGTTTTCAAGTGTGTTTTATGTGTACAAGAATATATCAAAGATGATTTCATGATTAGACTAAGCTTTGACATGGAATAATGTTCTTTGAAGCACTAAATTGGCTATTTTTAGCCATATTACAACATAAGAACATCGTATGAAAGTTGGAAAGGAAGAATCAAGCCATCTGGAAGCTATGTAAGAGAGAAATGATGTTATCCAAGTAATTTTAGGGAAAATATATGGAGATAATTGATGTCACGAACAAGTTAAGCAAATTCGGGTCATTTTTGGGCATGCAGGGAACGAAGGCTTCGACAAAGAAAGTCACCTTATTCTGATGATTTTGGGAGTTTCAGGAGGATTTGGAAGCTCATCACATAATCAATGGATTTTTTTTGTAATTATCCACATGATGTAAACATCAATTTTTGTCTTAGCCTTCAATATATATTGTGATATCTCAAGTCACTGTTGTTTCTCATTTTGTTAAAAGGGTGAATGATGGAAAATATAAAATTGCAAGCTGAATCAAGTGTTGAAAATTTTGGGAATGAACTCAGTGGATGATTTGGAGTCAAAATCACATAATATTTCACCTATGAAATCCAAATTTTTCTCCTAGGGTAGAAAAGACAAGTTGTGTGTTCTAATTTCACATTGGGATGATGATGTCAACATCACTTAAAGGCTTGGGCACACTTTTCAAAGATTTGTGTCCCCTTTAGATTTTACCCAAGGTGTAAAGGGACATGGGGGACACAAAAAAATTCTCCCCCTATGCATGTTATGTTTTCGTCACTTAAAATTTGTGACTTAAGTGGTTAGGTGAGTGATTAAGAAAATATATAGAATTATAAATGCCTAAATCTAATTACAATGTAGTAGTAAATGAATAAGCAATTAAGTAAAAAATAGACCTATGAAAATAAGTAATTAATATTTTAAAACTTGAAGTATAAATGAGGAGATAAAATGAATTATTTGTTTTGTTATGATCCCAAAGGTGTACTGAACTGAAGAACTGGAAAATCTGAATTGTAGACTGTCACAATAAACCCCCAAAAAATATAGAAATGCCAAAATATGTTGGAATGGGGCACCCAAGATGAGTCAGGGGTACATGTAGGCACTACAGACTAGTTATGGGTGCCAGTGACTGCCAAAAACCTCATAAAACCATCTTTGAATGGTCACAAGTTGTTCATTTTCCTTCACTTTTTGTTGCTAGTATGTCACACAATGATAGTCAGTGTTGTTGATAACCCACAATAAAGAATCGACCTGTAAAACCTTCAAAAGTGCATCAAATCCCAAAAAAGGAATGCAAATGAGAGTTTAGACTGTCCTCAGCTATCAAATGAGTGATCTTACGACTGAGAATTGCACTATATTTCAGACCCAGTGTAGTTATGTGTATGTGTGAAGAAATAGTGCCCTAGGTGGCTCTTGTACACGTCGCACTTGATAAGGAGCAATAGATAGATGGAGGAAATGTACATAGATGTGTGCATGAAAGAATTAATTTCCCCTCCTATAAAGTGTATGCAAAATAATGTAGTCTCTTTCCATTGTGTGGATGTTAGATGGATGCATGAATGCTCTTGATAATGCCTTTGGATGCAACCTTAGGAAGTGATAGCTAATGCTTAGTGTTTGGTCCTTTATTTTTGTCACATAACTTTATATTTATATGATTCCCTTACATGAATTTCATGATTAACCTCAAAAAGGCTGACCACTAAAAAGATAATATGCCCAAATGGCTAGAAAATACCCAAAAGATGTGAGCAAAGTAAAAAGAGATTAGGGGCGCTCATAGGGGACGAGGGCACCTGACATTGGCATCTTGGTTGGGCGCTAGTGTTCGGAGTGAGAAATTAAGAAGTGCAAAAAGAAAAACTGGGCTAGAAGGAGTGTAAGATCAACAAGGGCAACAGAAAGCAAGCAAAGATGGCCAAAGACATGGGTTAATTAGTACTCTTTGTACTTAGGAATCATATGAATAATAATATGTGATCAGGACTAGATAAATACCCAAAGTGTGTGATTTAGTGTCTATATTTTCCCCCACTTTATGTTGTTGAGTGAATTATCGATAACATAAAGTAGATAAGAGATACGTACCTGATAACCATGTAGCTCGATGGTGAAAAGTGTGTCAAGAGACAAGGAAAAACGTGGAGTGATAAAAATGTGAAGCGTGTAAACCAGAGAAGAGGGAGTTAAAAAAAGTGATGGTGATGATGACCTTGGGGCGAAAGAGTATGTGAAGATGTCGTGATTGTACCTGTTGTTAATGTCAATTGTTGCTGATGTGTTGATTTTGATTGATCTGTGAATGATGTTTTTGATGTGATGATGATGTGACTACCACTTCCCATAAGGACGGGCCTGTAAAAGAGAAAAATGAACAAGTAGTTGAATACGTGTGTATCTGATCAAAATGTGTAAAAATTATGTAAGAAAGTATGTAAAATGTGAAAATGAACATGTGCACCTAATCTGTGATGAGAAAAAGAGATAGAAAGGATCTTGAAGATGATGTAGAAGCACAAGTTTTTCAAGGAATATCACGCCAGTTGCATTGAGTGTGAGTTTTTTGGGCAATATCATGCCAAGACGTGGGAGAAGTGTAGGGAGAAAATTATGGTTTCATCCTCCAACCTTTAACTTCTTCCCATAATGTGAACACCATTATAGATGGTATGTAAAAATATTTTGAATAGTTTCAATCCAACGCGAAAGTAGAAAATATTGTGTAGTGCATGCTTGTTGAGTGCTAAGGACTGTGTGTCCTGTAAAATTTGTTGTGTGAAGTACTGAAAAATGGGATAAACTAACAAATGTCGTGTAACTTCCCCTGGTCACAGGTATCCAAGAAGGGCCAGGGGTGCCCAGACAATGTTGTCTGGGTCTGGGCGTTAGTGTCTGTGTTATGTTAAGGACCCAAGTCAGTATCTGGGCCATTACCTGTGACTGATGACTATGTTATACAGGTACTGAAATGTGTTGAACTATGACTGTAAGATGTTTTATAGGGTGACTGATTTACCTTATAGATGCCCCCCTCATTTGGGGTGCATGTGAAATCACTAAGGAGTATGTGGCCCAAAGGAGGACCGACCGTTGAACTGAAACTAATGCCTTGCAGGGGGGAGGGAGTGTGTTTAGTAGAAACCAAGGCACACACAAGTAAAGTGGCTAGGAGACAAGTGTTAGTATAATAAAGATAAACACACATGTAAAATACAATGTGTAATCTTATGTAAAACACGAAAAGGAACATGTGCACCTAATCTATGATGAGAAAAAAGAGATAGAAAGGATCTCAAAGATGATGTAGAAGAACAATTTTTTCGGGCAATATCACCCCAGTTGCGCTAAGTGCAAGTTTTTTGGGTGATCTCATGCCAAGACATGGAAGAAGTGTAGGGAGAAAATTATGGTGTCATCCTCTAACCTTTAACGACTTCCTGCAATGTGAACACCACTACAAATGGTGTGTAAAAATCCAATCTGTTTCGAATAGTTTCAATCCAATGCAAAAGTAGCAAATGTTTTGTAGTGCATGCATGTTGAGTGCTAAGGACTGTGTGCCCTGTAAAATTCATTGTGTGAAGTACTAAAAAATGGGAAGAATTGACAAATGTTATGTAACTTCCCCATAGTCATATGCATCCAAGAAGGGTCAGGGGTGCCCAGGCGCTGTTGTCTGGGTCTGGGTGCTAGTGTCTGTGTTGTGTTAAGGACCCAAGTCAGGATCTGGGCCATTGTTGTGACTGATGACTATGTTATACCAGTATTGAAATGTGTTGAACTATGATTGTAAGACATTTTGTAGGGTGATTGATTTACCCGATAGATGCCCCCTCGTTTGGGGTGCATACGATAACACTAAGGAGTATGCAGCCCAAAGGAGGACTGACTACTGAACTGAAACCGATACCCTTCAGGGGGGGGGAGTGTGCTTAGTAGAAACCAAGACACACACAAACAAAGTGGCTAGGAGACAAATTTTAGTACGAGAGAGATAAACACACATGTAAAAGACAATGTGTAAGCTAAACACGCAAAGATAAAATGTAAACACACAAGAAGACAAAGTAGACCAAGAAAAGTGGGTTTCAAACATGGGACATCACTCATGATGTCACAATACAGTCAAGGCCGTGGTAACCACAAGCATACATATAATCATAGAACAAACAAGACAAAGAGAAAGCAATCTAAGAGACAACCATGTAAGTAAATAAGGATGCAAGACAAATGCTACACATGAAGCACCTGTTAACATGTTAGAAATATAGAAAGTATGTCAAAGCGTGTATAATCTGATATAGTAATGTGCTATGAAAAATTAAACAACAATACTTGTAATGTGTACGAAAATGGATGCCCCCAAGAGCCCTTGTGGGACTCATATGAGGTACTGCGCCAAACATCCATGTTATGTGTATCGATCTGTAAAATTTGTGATCACAACTAGAAAGCTAGTGAAATTTCATGTGGAAAAGATAATGACATACATAATATTTTTCTAGCATATGTAAAAAGTGTACATGTAAGTCTAAGCAAGTAAGAGAAAATACGACCAAGATATGTGATATGCTGTGGAGAGTACATGGAATGGAATGCAGTGTGAGTGCGATAGGATCCGCATGCCCCCCAACTGGATGTATATGCATGAGATGAGGTTCATTTATACATGCCCCCTTAGCAACCAAGAATGAACCGTAGAACAAGAGTGCGTCATTGAGAAATGGTTCAAATGTGCGCTAGAAAGTTGTAATCATGAAAGCGTAGAAAGTGCATGAGTGAGTGAGTGTGGCGAGGTTCATTTTAGATTGAAACCCTCAGCAGTCGAGTATAAACCATGGAACTAGAGTGCATCACAGGACAATGAACGTAACGTGCAGAAGTAGATGCAAGAAATATGTATCATGAATGTGTAGAGTGAATAGTGCATATAGCATCTGATGGATGTTATGAGAAAGAGATGTAAATAACACATGATGTGTGAAGAGTGTAATGTGTAGTGTGTAATGTAGTGTGTAGTGTGTGAGCTTCATGTGTATAGTATGCCCTCAACAGTCAAGTGTGAACCAAATCACGAGAGTGTGTCATTGGGTAATGACGATACTTAGAGTGTATCGAAGTGTGTATGATGCGTGTGAGAGACTAGACACGAAGTGTGAGACATCTATGAATGTTAGAAGGAGGGGGAGTAAAAGTACGATGCCCCCCAGATGTGCAGTGATGAATATGTTATCCAATGAAATTGAAAGATGAGGGTCCTTCCCCATATACTTGCGGAGATAAAGGTGTGTGACCATGCTCAAAGATCGATGATGTATGAGATAGATGTTGAGTAGGTAAATGAAGCCTATGTGCATGCGACCAATGAGGATAATGCGGAGGTGATGAACACTTATGTGAAGTAGAAACATGGAGGTGATGGATGCCTATGTGAAGAAAAATGAAGCAGTGATGTATACCGATGCGAAGGAGTTGTGCGAGTGGTAGACCTGGTCTGATGTGATGGACTAGCAGACCGATGAGACCATGTAGGCCATGTATGAATAGGTGAGCTAGGAGCCGATTGTGCTTTAGATTTTAAAGGTTCATGGGTCCTAGATGCTTTAGCAAGTGCAATGACAACCTCAAGAGGAGGTTGTGGCCATGGTGTGGATGGCGGAACACAATTGATAGTGATATGCTTATTGTAAATTTACTAGAGACACAAATGATTCATGGCTATTGTGTGTATAGTTTCGTGTTTAAGCTAAGTTAATGAAAATAAAGACTAACACCTAGTAGTCTTAATTAACAAAGTTAAAGCAAAGTCTAAAGCACCATCAAGATAAGAGCTAAACAAGGTTAGACATATAACATTATTTGCATTTAAAACTTCAAAGCATAAATCAAACTAAGCATGCAAATTTGTCAAGAAACTCTACTCTTGTGATTAAAAACAAAATTAAATGGACCTATGTAGGTTCCATGGAAATCAAAGTGGTTTTTTTTGATATCCAAGAACCTAGGAATGAGAGCTTATCAAAGTTGGGCTACAAGACCCTTTTGACAACTCCTATATGACCCAAGCACTTTGGCTAGAAAAAGAGACTTAACTCTTCAAGTGGTGAATTCTCAAGAATAACAAAGGAAAGATATTAGTCTATTTGTTATGTGCTTTGCTTTTGTCTTCTCAAAGAATTTAGGTGTAAGTGTAAAGGTAGGAGGAGGGCTCTTTATATAGCCCAATGGATAAATGAAACATTACATCCCTTTGCATGTGGGATAATAGGGATGTTGAGTTAGTTATGGATAAGGGGGGTTTAGATAGGGTTGAGTTAACTTTAGGAGGTTTTGTTTGTCCTTTAGTGACTCGTGTGGATAAAGGGGCCTTTTAATTAATCAAGGTGATTTAATTAATAGATGTGCAAGCTTATAAAAGCTTTTAGAGGAATATTAGCATGATTTAGACTATAGAAGGGGATTAAATCAATTGAATATTGATTTATTGGTTAAATGAAAGGGAATGTTAATTAATTAATTATAATTAATTAGTCTGGATAGTAAGGGAGATTAATTAATGGAAGGTTGTTAATTAGGATATTTGTTGGATAGGTGACTTAATTAATTAGCGTAGTGTAATTAATTAACGATGATAGGAGAGAAAATGAGTGTCTTTGATGATATGTCACCAATTTGCAAGAAGGGATATAATTAGTGCAATTTAAGTATTTAAATTGCTTAGGCGTAATTATGGGTGTCTACAACTATGATAGCCTAAGTTGTGCAGAGTCAAGGGATATCTAAGAGCATGTCACACCCTTTGAATGATGGTGCCACAAGAAAAGGTACAAGTATGGTAAGAGGACCGATAGTGACTGGAAGCTTAACAAAACCATATGATTTAGGTATCGGATATGAAATTTGCGAGAGTGGAAAGTTGATGGCAATAAGAAGTGTAATAGAACATGCCCTAATGTAGACACAAAATCACGTACTTCGAGTCATTATTTAGTACCGGTCTCATACTACTATTCATATGGTTCTCAAGTGAAAAGAGTAATAACTAACCAATGTCTTTAGCCATTTTTACATTGCTTGCCATCATATTTTCAATCTTACACCTACATTTGTATTGTCATTATGTATTTTCCTATTTTTGACCAGGGTACCCAACCAGGACTAGGGCGCCCCATGCACCCTAGTCCCATCTGGGGTGCCCTAATCCTCTTTGCACTTTACTCTCACCTTTTGGGCACTTTCTAACCGTTTGATCTCTCTATATTTTTGGTGGTTAGCCTTTTCAGGGCTAATAAAGAAATTAGAACAAGAGAACCATATAAATATAAAGTTATGTGACCATAATGAGGGACCAAACACTAAGCATCTACTATAACCATCTAGAGTTGCATCCATCAAAGGTATCTAAAGTTATATTTGCATCCATCTAGCTCCATCACAAAGCACACAAGGTTGGTTCATCTGCATCACACTTCATAGGAGAGGAGTATATTATTTACATGCACACATTTACTACATTCTACATCTATTTATTTGATCGCTACTCCACAATGTGTGACAGACACAAGAGAAACCTAGGGCAAAATTTACACACACACACACACACACACACACACCTAGAACTACATTGGATTTGAGATGTAGTCCAACGCTCAGTTAGTAATTCCACCATTGGGACAGTCCAACCCCTTCATATGCATCTTTCTTTTTTTAGGTTTTTGATGTTTTACAGGTACTTCTTTATTACAGGTCTTACAACGACATTTGGCGTAGTTCAACAATATTAGTGTGACAGGAAGCAAACACAGGGAAACATTCAGCGACACCTCAAAGGAGGGTTTTAGGCCATTTCTACAAACCAGGGGGGCATATCTTAGATTAGGGTTCCCACGAGTGCCCCTATCCCTTTCCACACACCCCAATCTAGTCAAACAACTCATATCTATGATTTCTCAGGCTCTTGTGTGGTCATTTCCTCCTCATGTTCACCTGGTCTACACTACAACCCAATTCAGAGGCATTTACAAATCGGCTAAGGACTTCTTAACCCTCTCTTACACATTAGGGTTTCACATTTTCTAGCTTAGTTTTCTTAGGTCTATTTTACTGCATTTTATTCCATTTATTTACTGCTTTGCATAGCATCATATTACACTAGAATATATTTATTTTAGTTAATCATTTTGGTGAACCTAACTTTAATCTTCACGCTTTTAGGATCCTCATTATTGTCATCCTACAGTCTAGTCACCTCAGAGTATCTCAATCAACAATTATTTTCTTACAAATCCTGATGTAAGGTATATAGTCCAACATCTTCTTGTTACTACTTGCATTTGTGTTGATATGCATCTTGACTCAATATATCAAACTTTCATAGATGCATTTTCTCAACACTTATCATTCAAATCTAATCTTCTCGTTGATCTCCACACTTCTTGACAATGACCCACCCTTGCATATTATGGTTCACATTTACAATGTGGGTATCAAGTGCACTTTAATCAATAATGGATCTGAACTTAATCTTTGTCCTATGTCATTCCTTGAAAAACCTAGTCTTTCTGTTGCTGATTTTAGTCCATTGTCTCTTTCACTTTGTGTTTATGATGGTTCAGTTCACCCATGTGTAGGTCACATTATTCTTCCTATTACTATAGGGCCAAAAACTCTCAATACAATCTTCTTTGTCATTGAATTTTTGGTCTTATTTAACTGCTTACTTGGTAGACCATGGCTACATGTTATGCAAGTTGTTGCTTCTACAGTACAACATTGTGTCAAATTTCTACATGAGAATGTTGAGTATATTATTCTTCATGACCGCCGCCCATACCAATATTGTGACCATGATCCAAACAATGCATTTCCTATCCTAGGGACTAATATTATAGATGATCCATAACCCATAGATTAATTACCACATTTACCACCACTTGAGGGTGCCATTTGCATGATCGATTCTACACTGACTACATTTACACCTCCCCCTACTACTACTACGGTTATGATTGTCTATCAGGGGATTTGTCCTATGTCAAACACTACTTTAGCTCCTCCACCTTCTCATGTGACACCGCCACCAACACGCCTTCATTTCACATGCGCATTTCTCATAAATAATTCTTATTGGGAACATATTCCATTAATCCTACTCGTGATGTTACTATATGTTCACACAATGGTCTACCTCAACTTGGTTTCGATTTTGAGGACATTTTTCCTCCCACTCACGATCTTCATCTCTATTATGGCTTCATCACTATTATGGCTTCATCAATGTTATTATTGCTTATGGTTTGTGTGTCTTCCATCTTACAGTATATCTACCACACACTCCTCACTCTTCTCCACTCACATTAGGGAAGTCTTGACTTACTTACATAGGAGGTACTCTAGACACTGATCACATGGATGTCTCATTTCCTATGCCCTTCAGTCATGTTTTCATCTACAACAATTCCTTTCTTGGTTATACACAAAATCTCACTCGGTGGTATGAACATGGATGTCCATTACTACCCTTCACTGATAAGGAGTATGCCATGGGTATGTACAACTTACTCCTCAATGGCTCATTACATAATCAACCAAAAACTATTGCTTACCAAGTCTCTAATGCTTATCCATTTGACTTTGACCCTGATACCGATGACCTTCTAGATGACATTACATGAGCACCTACTCCATCAATGTGTGCATGGGGGCATAACATCAACACATACCCCAAACATCCTAGCATTGACACATGTTTCGTACTCGTATTATCCACCTCCTAGCATAGACATCGTCATCTACACATTCACATCGTCATTATTCTATGACGCACTCTTTGTTTTGGTTTACACTTAGTCTCCTGTATGAGGGAGTTTCTCTATCACTTCTTTCTCCCATCACACTACACAATATTTACTACACCTTAGGCACCACATATAATCACACGATCCTATATTATCTACACATTACATACCACATTACAAACTATACACATTGTGCGTCTAACTACATCTATCATATGCGTTCTACACATGCTCCGCACACTACACCACAACTATCACATATTGTGTATCTTGCATACATCATACACATCCTCTTACATTATACATATCGCATCTCACATCTACTATGCTACACATATTAGGTTATCTACACATACTACATTACATATTATTATGTGTTGTTTTTAAACTAATGCTAATATGAACAAATACTAACACCTAATAGCCTTAATTAGCAAAAATTAAACAAACTACTAAGCACCATCATGATAAGAATTGAACAAGGTTAGATGCTAACATTCATCAATATATAAAACTTTGAAACTAACAATGTTAAGCATCTAAATCCTCTATTCTCTAACAACAAATAAATGAATGGACCTATGTAGGCTCCATGGCTATCAAAAATGGTTGTTCTTTGGTGTTCCAAGAACCTAGGAATGAGGGCTTGTCAAAGTTGGGCTACAAGACCCTTTTGACACCTCCCATATGACCTAAGCACTTAGGAAAGAGGCTTAACTCTTCAAGATGATGAACTCTCAAGAAAACAAAAGGCAAGCTCTTAGTCTATTTTGCTATATGCTTTGCATTTCTTTCTCAAGAAGTTTAGGTGTAGGTATAAAGGTAGAAGGAGGGATCCTTATATAGCCCAATGGATAAAGGAAACACTTCATCCCTTTGCATGTGGGATAAAGGTAAAACATGATTAGGAATGGATAAGGTTGCTTTATAAAAGGTAACCTTACTTTAGAAGGGTTTAATTTATGCTTAGCAAGTCATGGGAGTTGGGGGGTGTTTTAATTAATCAAAGGTGATTAACTAATAGGTAGATGTAAGCTTATAGAAGCTAATTAGAGGAATATTAGTATGATTTAGGCTATTAGAAGGGGATTAAATCAATTAAATATTGATTTATTGGTTAAATGGAAGGGAAAGCTAATTAATTAATAATAATTAATTAGTCTAGGTAGAAGGGGTGATTTATTAACGGAAGGTCGTTAATTAGGGTATTTAGTTGGATAGGTGACTTAATTAATTAGCTTAGTGTAATTAATTAATGACAATATGAGGGAAAATGAGTGCTTATTGACGATTTGTCACCAATTTGTAAGAAGGGGATAATTAGTGCAATTTAAGTATTTAAATTGCTTAGGTGTAATTATGGGTGTCTACATTTGCCCCTCTTTGGGGTGGCGTAAGTGACGCCACTTCAAAGATAGTAGATGGAAGAAATTTTGAAGGGATAGAAGAAAAATTAGTAGGAAGGAGAGATGCCCCCTCGAGTGTCGATAGGGTGATGAAGGAAGACGATCGATGATCGAAAAAGGTGAGAGATAGATAGAAGAATGGAAAGGGGCAGGATGCCCCGGTAAGATGGAAGATTAGGGGTGAGAGGAAAGTGATACAGAAGAAATATGGAGGAGGGGAGAGAAGAGCTTAGCCTCTAGCCTTTGTATATTGGAACAATTTTGATGTCATCATATTTCCATAAGAGCTACGTCATCGGTCCTTATGAAAAATATAAGCATACGACAAAAGTAGAATGACATGAAAAGCCATACTACGAACAATTGTCCATTGCTGAAAACACCAACTCCATGCAACATACAAAATGCAATGCAATACGAGAAAGTGAAAGATGCCTAACTCCATGCAACATACAAAATGCAATGCAATACGAGAAAGTAAACAAGCTAAACTAACAGAGAAACATAATATAATGTTTTTATTATCGAGCTTCAGTTACGACCTGTGCAAATTAACGACAAGGGTTGATGATGGTGCCCCAAGCAAGGATACATGTGAGGGGAATAACGGAGGACACTTGGGTCTGATGGAAAAGTAATGTGCACTATGAAATAGTACCAGGCAACTCGTTGTGCCCCAGAGTATAGACGAAGTAAGCAACCTAGCTTTTGTTGATGGAGGTAGATCAAGATGATCCGCAAGTCACACACATGAACAAGTGAGAACCAAAGAGTGACGTTTTGTAGGATGATTTTCAATTTTTAGAAGTTTTCTGAAACATATTTGAATGTTTTTGATGATTTTTCTAACATATTTGAATGTTTTGGTTGATTTTGAAAGTTTTATGAAACTATGTACAGGAAGACAAGGAAGTGTGGATGCCCCTAGCGATAGATGGGATGTACAAGGGCATAAGGCCACGTGCGTACCAGAAAGGTGAAGATGCAAAAATGCCCCAACGATTAGGTGGGAGTATTCAAAGGTAAACTCTTCACAGGTAGAAGTGGGACCCAAGGCCATTATGGATAGGTTCAACATGATGATGAACATAAACCAATGAAATGCTGGGAAGAAGCAAGGATGCCCCCAGTGTAAGTTGGCCTAAAAGCACATGATAGAAAGGAAGGAGAAGATTGTTTTTGTGAAAGGTGACAAACATGTCCGCAAACATGGAAAACAAGTAATCTTATACACATGGATGTTCTGAATGAAGTAGAAGAATGATGTGAATGATATGAATGTAGCTTAGAAGCCTCACGATGAAGAAGTGATTAACCAAAGGCAAAAATCGTAAGACGAGATATGGACTAGAGTAAGAGTCTGAACAAGATCCAAAATGAGACACTTGGTAACATACTAATCCTATGCCTACTCATAGAGATCCAGTGTGTGCACGTGGAGTTTATTACCTCTTGAAGTGAAGATTTAATAGACAACAAGTGAAGAGACCCTAGCCAATGTGTAGGAATGATTTATTGTGAAAGGTGATTTTGTGAATGGATGGTGAAAGGATAGCCGTACATTGCTCCGCTGCCAGCCAGGTGTCCATAGCCCTGATGGAGATGTATTTGATTCTAATCACAACATTTCTCTACTGCCAGTCAGGCATCCATAGCCCCGATAGAGATTATTGGAAATACCCCAAGAGAGAGTAATATATCAATTTTCTTTTGCTTTGTAGCTTTTAGCTTTTGATTTTTGATTGATTTTGATTCTTTTGCTTTCTGAAAACTTATTTCAGCTCTCTTGTTTGACAAGGGGTTAAGAACCACTGATGGCTTGATGGAAGGAGGTGGAAGTGCTTACGATGACGACATTGGCTAGTGTCAACAAATATGTCCAAAAGTTCTTCGCAACAAGTTTATTAGATGTTGAATGTGATAGGATCTCTAAGAGGTCAGTCATTCTTTAATTTACCAAGGTGATAAAAGACCAGGGTCAAATGGATACCATAGAGATAAATGTCACAAAATGCGTGTGAATAAGCTAACCAAAATATCACCGAAGGGATGAAAATGGTAGGAAGACTTGCAGAAGAATAGCAAGGAAGGGAAGAAAGAAATATCCATGTGTACGCAACACCTGATTGCAATGTTTGATCTTTGTACCTTTGATTTTTGTTGTGTTTTCTCAATGTTTTTTTTATTATTTTTGAATTGTTTTTTATTTTTAGATTTTTGATAGTTTTAAGAGGTTGGGACTAACAAAGTCACTATGTGTGGTAAGATCCAACAACAATGTTTGCGACTTCCTTGATAAGGGAGACTAGGCATGTTTGTTTATCAAGAGTCATGTTTTCCCCGATCTCAATGATCGTGGTGAGTTCACACTCAACAAAGGACTGTGATTTATCCTGAAACATGGATTTTGTATGTGGGAGCTTGAGTTCCCTATCCAGAGGTTTATGCACTTTGCGCCATACTTGATGGTTACGTTGATGTGCGTTCTTGAATCGCGCTTGATTTACAACTTTGAGATTGTTCAAGTTGTTGGGGGATTTTGAGCTCTTGGAAGTTTTGACCTGAGCTTGATAATGAACCTGTTTGGGTTTCTTATAAGCTGACTTGTGACTTTTCTGACCTCGAGAAGGAGAAGAAAGTGAATGTTTACGATTGATGATAGGAATGAGAGAAATGATGGTGGGCTTGCCCGGTCATTGGTAGAAGGATGATGTGATTGATGAAAAGGATACGGTCCAAGGATTGAAGAAGATGGGCTACTGGGAGGTGAGCCATAGATAGAAGATGAAGGGCTACTAGGATGTGGCCCAAGAATAGAAGAAGAAGGGCTACTAGGATGTGACCCATAGATAGAAGATGAAGGGCTACTAGGATGTGGCCCAAGAATAGAAGAAGAAGGGCTACTAGGACGTGACCCATAGATGTAAGATGATGGACTACTAGGATGTGGCCCAAGAATAGAAGATGATGGACTACCCGGGGTGATCCATACATAGAAGATAAGGGGCTAACTGGACGTGCCCCAAGAATAGAAGATAGTGGGCTACTCAAAAATGTCCCACAAATAGCAGAGGGAGGGCTACTAGAAGGTGACCCACACCTAGATGAAGATGAAGGGCTACTTGGCGTTGACCCCATAAGAGATTGTGATTGAGGAATTATGATAGACAAAGAGTTATTGGGTGATGAGAAGATAGGCCATGGATCAATGCAAGACCAAGGAGTTTCATCACATAATGAAGAATGTGAAGATGGAAGAATAAGAGGAGGGTCAAGTTGCATGACCTGAGGCTCTTCCTCCATTTCTTGATAAAAGGAATCAACCTTTTCCTCACAATATGCAGACGCATCAAAGTCTAAAGAGAATCCTTTCTCGTAATCTGCTAAAGGAATATCTTCATATGCCCCTATAAATGCCCTGATTGTTTCTTCATTCTGAAAGAGATCAATCGGTATGAGTTGTTGATCAACCACCAGGGGTTGATTGGAACAAAGAGATCCAATTGGTGTGGAAGACTTAGAAGATGTTTGATGATGATTGATAGAAGAAAATGATGTGGGGGATGAAGAAGATGTGTAGCTAGATGTCTCAGGAGTAGAAGAAGGTGGTGTGGACCTACCTATACAATGGTATGTCATATGTAAAATAGTAGGATTAAGTCCAAAGTCTGTAGATTGTAATGCATGGGTCGATTCAGATGTTTGTCTCGAAGGACTTTGAGTCACACGAATCTTCAAAGGAGGAAGACTTATTGGGGGTGATTGATGAAGAAGGTCCTGCGAAGAAGGGGAGGACCGTGATTCAAGAATCACATCGGATGAATAATAACAAGGGTTCTGCAAAGAAAGAGAGGACCGCGATTCAAGAATTGTATTAGATGTTTGATTGGAGGGATTTGGAGTCGCATGTATCTTCAAAGGAAGAAGACGTCGTTGAGGCGACTGATAAAAGGGGTCCTGCGAAGAAAGGGAGGACTGTGACGTAGGAGTCATATTAAATGTATGATGAAGAGGTTCCTATGAAGATAGGGAGGACCATGACATAGGAGTCACATTAGATGACTTAGGAGTCAAATTAGATGAATCTGAATAGTAGTTTGGATCTAAATAGTAGTTTGGATCTGAATCATCAGAAGAGTCAGAGGAAATATTTGGATTGGAATCCTCAGAAGAAGAGGAAATGTTTGGATTAGAATTAGAAGAAGAGTGGGGGGAACTCGAATAATAATTTGGATCAGAAGTGTTCAAATCATACCACCGACTATGAGATGAAGGTGGGGAACGAGTTACTCATATGGGCTCTCTAGCATGAAGAACCAAATGAGGTTTAGTTGTAATGGGAATCTTTTGATTTGAATTGCTAAACCTAGGTTCCATATTTTTGTAAGTATGGGGAACCACGTGATAGTCAGTCATTTTTGGCGTTGTTTTAAGCACAAATGTCTAGATCTAGATAGTGTGATGGAACTCCTTCAAAGGGAAGGAAGTGACATGTCGATTTGGGTAGCATAAGGACAACCAACTAGACATTGTGTAAGTATGGAGATGCGTGCGTGATTTTCTGAAGAAGGTCTAAGGAAAATAGACATCATGATGACACAATCTCGATGAGATCAAGAGGGATTGTCCTAGAAAATAAGTTTTCTGAATGAATAATCACAAGGAACAATCATGCAAGTGTGAAACACAAAGCCAATCAACAAGGAAATACACCATATGAAAATGCGATGCAAAGATGATCAACACAATGTCAATATTTACGTCAAGCTCGAAATGAACAAGGCATAAATATTAACAAAGGGTAGATGTGAATCCCAATCAAAGGATACCATGACAATTTTAACAACCAACAAGGCCTAAATGTTAAAGGGTGAGGTTTACAAATGTAAGCTATGTAACCACACCAATTGGACACGTCTATCAAGCTTCACAGAGAAGTTAGATATTAGTGTTAAAGTGGTATCGAAAAATGACACAAACAAAGTAAGTGACACCCTTCAAGATTTGGGACAATGTTTGAAATCAAACTAAGTCAAAGTATACTAAGGATGTGTTAAAATGTGGGCAGCGTAATGCCACAATATGCGGACACTTAGATCATGTTTACGAGAAACGTGACATAAGTATCTTAATTATGTCGAGACAATGCAAACGAGGTAACATGTCAAAGGGAGATAAAATGATGAATCATTCCTAACTATGATGATGATCTTGACGTGGGTATCAAGATCACAAAGGCTACCAATGATATAAATATGCCTCCACACACTTTAGATGTTTAACTAACCCAGCCGCAAACATGGATGGGCGTAAATGGACAAAAAAGTGGTAGAAACAATCGATTGGTAACACAGAGGTAGTCACCCTTCTTTTGATCAACAAAGTGTCAAAAGAATGTGAAGGAAGTAGATCAAAATGGGGATGAAAAATGTTGGCTTCACTTCGGTAGAGTTTCACCTTACCTTAGGGTAAGTGAAAAACTAAGTGAAAGTAATGCGTCACACGTTTTGTGATGCAAAGATGGCTCACAACTCAACACTATTTTAGAATGGTCAAAGTGGGCTCCTGGCCAAAGTATATTTTCCTAGGTGGTTCTCTCATCCTAGGTGTTACAAAATTATCCACGAGTGGGACGATTTACCCAAATAGTCCCGACTATCTTGGGAGTATCTCGGACTTTTCCCCCTTCAAGCACAGTGGGCAGTAAATGCATCCATCGTGTACTTAAAAGGGTCACATAGGGACAACTTGTAACGCTATCTCACAAAGGAATCACTAGTCAGATAGGTAGTGCAGAGCACTTCCCATTTTGTCCACAAGGTTCCCTCTTGCGTGGACTACTTTGGGGTTCCTGGAACCACCCCCATTGTTGTAGCTTAAGGCGTTATGCCAAAGGGGTTATGTTCCAGTTGAGCGGAGAGGGACGTACCCTTTTCCGAAACCTGCAATACAGTGTTTTGAATATGTTGTTCTTTTTATCTTGTTTAATTAGGTGTGGTTTGCTTGAACACCTTTTGGCAACCTGTATAACAACTGTATTAGTAGTTTTGACTTTGTTTTGATTCCTCCTTTCTTTGACAAGCGTTTTTAGGTCCTGCACTCAAGTGTTAGTAGTTCTCCAAGAAAATCACATTATTTAAAAGAGGATTAAGAGTTGCTTTTGATTCTCAAGATCATCCAAGGATGCAAGAGAAGAGCATACACAACAAATAATCCAACTAAAAATTAAAGAAAAGCTTTGCAATCAATGAACCATACAAAAAGCTTGATAAATGTTCATTCCCTTAAACCAAAAGTGAAAGATGAAGTTTCCAATTTACCAAATGTTATAAAATGAAGACTAAAGTTACTTTTGATTCTCAAGATCACCCTAAGGTGCAAGAGAAGAGCATACACAAACTTTATCCCAACTATATAGAAATGGAAAACTTTAAATCAAAGGACCATTGAAAAATGCTTTGTAAAAGGTTCATTCCCTTAAGCAAAATGAATAATCAAATTTCCAAGTTTAATCCCAATGTTAAAAAGATAGAGATCAAACTTGTTTTTGATTCTCAAGATCACCAAAAGGTGTAAGAGAAGAGCATACACACACTTTGGTCTAAATCAAGTAAGCATGGAAATACAACATTCATCAAAACATTAGACATGTTAGAAAATGACCAGTTTTAAACTAACAGAAAAACCTGTAATTTCTATAAGTATAAATCCCAAATTTATGTTTTCATTGCATAGTTAACTTCAATACCTTTCCAACGAAAAAAAAATGGAGTCATTTTGAGTTCGGGAGAAAAAGTTATGGCCTTTGGAAGATGGGTTACACATATGCTCTTATGCTCACGGGTATGCACTTGACATGCACTCAAAAAATGTCAAAAAAAATGTCCCTTAATCTGCAAAATGGTCAATTTTTTCCAACCAAGATTCAATTTTGACAACAACCCATCACATTAATATATGAATAGAAGACTCAATGCTATCAAACATTAACATACATGCTCAAGAATTTAAGATTTTCAAGAAATTGCCAAAACTAGCATGTAGAATGATGAAAAAGTAAGCTCTAAAAATGAAAACATGATGAAATCTTGAAATTTTCTCACCAAGATTTAATTTTGACAACAACCCACCACATTAATATGTAAATAGAAGACTCGGAACTTCAACACTATCAAACACTAACCTACATGAAATAGTCAAAAATTTAAAATTTTCAAGAAATTGACAAAACTAGTATGTAGAATGTTGAAAAAGTAAACTCTAAAAATGAAAACATGGAGAAATCTTGAAATTTTCCCATCAATTCCAATTTTGACAGCACTTCACCTCCTTTATACCTATGAACGAAGAAGACACATACAAAATCAACAAAACAAGTTAAGAAAAATAAGTTAGATCAACATGTGTAAAAGAGGGTTAGTAACCAAAAATGAAACTTAACTACAAAAACTTGAAATTAAGTGCAAAGGACAATGGAGTAAGTCCCACTGAGGCATGCCAAATGTGTGCATGTGTTGTTTTTAAACTAATGCTAATATGAAGCAAAGACTAACACCTAAATAGCCTTAATTAGCAAAAATTAAACAAAGCTACTAAGCACCATCAATGATAAGAATTAAACAAGGTTAGATGCTAACATTCATCAATATACAAAACTTTGAAACTAACAATGTTAAGCATCAAAATAGCCTCTATTCTCTAACAAAAAATAAATCTAATGGACCTATAGTAGGCTCCATGGCAATCAAAATGAATTGTTCTATTGGTATTCCAAGAACCTAAAAATGAGGGCTTGTCAAAGTTGGGCTATAAGACCCTTTTGACACCTCCCATATGACCTAAGCACTTAGGAGAGGCTTAACTCTTCAAGATGATGAACTCTCAAGAAAACAAAGGAAAGCTCTTAGTCTATTTTGCTATATGCTTTGCATTTGTCTTCTCAAGAAGTTTAGGTGTAGGTATAAAGGTAGAAGGAGGGCTCCTTATATAGCCCAATGGATAAAGGAAACACTTCATCCCTTTGCATGTGGGATAAAGGTAAAACATGATTAGGAATGGATAAGGTTGCTTTATAAAAGGTAACCTTACTTTAGAAGGGTTTAATTTATGCTTAGCAAGTCATGGGAGTTGGGGGGTGTTTTAATTAATCAAAGGTGATTAACTAATAGGTAGATGTAAGCTTATAGAAGCTAATTAGAGGAATATTAGTACGATTTAGGCTATTAGAAGGGGATTAAATCAATTAAATATTGATTTATTGGTTAAATGGAAGGGAGAGCTAATTAATTAATAATAATTAATTATTCTAGATAGAAGGGGTGATTTATTAACGGAAGGTCGTTAATCAGGTATGTTAGTTGGATAGGCGACTTAATTAATTAGCGTATTGTAATTAATTAACGACAATAAGAGGGAATATGAGCGCTTATTAACGATATGTCACCAATTTGTAAGAAAGGGGATGATTAGTGTAATTTATGTATTTAAATTGCTCAGGGGTAATTATGGGTGTCTCCAAACATCACCACTCCTTTCTACTCATCTTGTCGTGATATACGCTTCGGCTACAAAGTCATGCAAAATTCATCTCCATGTCGCATCTCATCACTGCACACTTATCACAGCGCGCTAAACACCACAACACATAGTTCAACCATTTCTCGATGACGCACTCTCATTTATGGTTCATTCTTAACTATTGAGGGGGCATACTAAATGAACCTCACTGCATACAACTTCACTCACTCGGGGGGCACACGACGCCCATCATCCATTTTGGATTCCATTCCATCCATCCACAATATATTGCATTTTATGGTTGCATTTACTCTTACTTGCACTTGTTTGTACATGTTCACTTTACTACACATGTTAGATACATCTCTTGTATGTCATTATCTTTACCATAACACATACATGTTCATGTACTTTTCTAGTTGTGATCGCAAATACAGAGCTTCTACACGCAACACCGATGCTTGTCACACTACCTTCTGGGGGCATCCACATTTGTACACTATAGGTGCTATTGTTTCATTGTGTACTTAACACTTTCCATTATCGGATTATACATGCTATGAAATACTTGTTATTTTTCTAACATGTTAATGGGTTCTTCATGTGCAAAATTTATTATGCAAGGATATTTGCTTCCATACTTGTTTGTTTGTTTGCTATTGTTTATTATTATTTGTGGGCCAAGCCCTTTGTCTTGTGTGCACACTTGTTTATTTGCAGCCATAGTTGCCTTGAGTGTCTTGTGACACTGTGAGTGGTGTCCCATGTTTGCAACCCACTTTGTGTGTTCTCCATTGTCTTCTTGGGTGTTTACATTATGTGTTTATGATCTAGCTTACACATTGTTGTTTAGCTTACACTTGTCTTCTACATGCATGTTCATACTAAAAATTGTTTTCTATCTACTTTGTTTGTTTATGACTTAGTATCTACCAATCACATCCCCCTTGAAGGGCACAGTTTCACTATCCATGGCCAGTCCTCTTTTGGGGCTACATTATCCTATCCGTGACATCACATGTGCCCCCAAAGAGGGGGCATCATTTAGGTTTACACACAATACCGATATAGTAAAGTTCAGTCTACAATCTACATCCATGACACAGTTCAATTTACAGTGAGTGGGTTCAGACTAGTCTACAAACCCCATACACAATGACTTTTATAGGAATGATTGTCCTTAACATTCTGAGGAGCAGTTACAGGTTGGAGGATACAACATACTTTCCTCTCTACACTACTTTGACTAGTGGCATCAGATCACCCAAAAGACCAGACAATACAGAGATCTCTTCACCAATATCAGGAAAATAGTTACAAGTTGGAGAATAACACAACTTTCTCCCTATACTTCTTCAACCACGGTGGCATGAGATCACCCAAAAAACTCGCACTTCACCGATAGCTACATGATATACTTTTTACACCCTTTTTTTTCATCAAGGATCATGTATACATGTTCCTTTTTCATTGTCATTTTTGTACTATTTTTTACACGTTTCTTTACATATATATATGCGCTTTTACATTATACATGCATATTTGATTACTTGATCGTCTTCTCTTTTACAGGTCTGTCCCTATGGGAAACAAGGAATCAACAACAACACACACATGATGAGTACATCACATACACATGACTGATTTTCTGTATCATCAACCCCATTGTTCTTAGTATTGCAGAGATTTTCTATTCGAGGCAATGCGACTCGAACCCTTGACCTGTGTATCATTAGTCGCAAAAAAATACGAAAAGCGGTGCCAGGAGTCGAACCCTGGACCAACACATGATAAACATGAACATTGAAATTTCTCACAGGGGCACTGCTTTGACAAGGAAGAACCTTTTCTTGCTAGGAAATATGCAATCTCATGTAGACCTGCTTCAGAATGAGCTTTCACCTTATGAAGATGAACATTTATGTTATGTTTAGATCGACAACAACAATTATTTGTTTAGCAAGGTCCTTCTAAGAAGAATCTTCGTTGCAAAAATACAAAAGTCTTATAGAATCTAATAAGTCTATAAATATGTGAAGACTTGTGTCAGAGCTAATATCAACTTGCAGAGAAAATAATATTTCTTCCAAGAACGATCTCAACTCCATCACCAACACATCTTTCAGAGTATCTGTTTTAGAATAGAAAATTGCCTGTCCCCATCTAAATCCAATGAAGTAAAAACCATAGCCTATGTTCCATTGGGTTTCACTAATCCATCCGTGTACATGCACGATTCCATCTCTGCATCCTTCCAACATGGACAACAATTGGTGTCATGCAAAAATAATAATGGTGTATCTACATGCAAAATGTTACCAAATCATCCCCGCATCCCTGTTGGCAAGAAATAATTATAAATGTTTTATTTTTGCAATGCATGCACACTTCCTCATTCCTACATCCCAGTTGGCATTTTTTTCTCGGTATTATTGTTTTCATTTCACTGGCACAAAATAGGACATGGGCACGACATCATACAATTTCACTCAATATATGTAAATTTATATGCCTCTCGGCATAGTTATTTTATTACTAGCATACTTATATTATATACATATATGTAAAATACGTCGAGAGGTATAGTTCGCAAGGCACTTATACCTCTCGTCATATTCATACTTATACTATATACATATATGTAAAATACGCCGAGAGGTATAGTTCGCAAGGTGCTTAACGAGAGGTATAAGCACCTTGCGAACTATACCTCTCGGCGTATTTTACATATATGTATATAATATAAGTATGCTAGTAACAACTGCGGGAGTTGCATTATACATAAAATGATACTAAAATTAATATTCATTTAATAAAGATCCATTAAAACTGTCATCCTATTAAATCTAATTGGGATGGCCTTTGCTCCGACACGAGAACCCAAGATAGCCCTCGACCCCCTATATATTTAATATTTCCTTGAGTCATACAAATTCCTAATGATTTTATTGAACTACCTTAAGGTATATTTTCTACCAATTAAAACCAACAATATCCAAGATATTATAATGAAATTTGCATGGAAAGACAAACATTTAATAATCTTTTCTAATATTCATTTTGATAAAAATGTCACAAACAACAATTATAATGAGAAAATGTTAAGAATTAATTATTTTGGACACAAATATCTTACAAGGGATATCATAGAGAGATTTAAAGGTAACCATCTATCTTAAGAGAATAAGTATGAGTAATAAAAATTCCATGTCTATAATACACAAAGTTCTTATGGATTTTATTGGTAACCATATTATCATGTTCAAAAAATAAAGCATTATTTCATATACCACAAGGATTTCCTCTCGATCCATGGTTCGATTCATGTAGGAGAGGAATTTTAAGAAGTGTTTGTAAGATAGAAAGTTGAACATGATAATGTTCAAAGGAGAGAAAAATAATAAGTGAAACACATGGTAGACAAAGGGGATAAAATGCTTGGCGGATGCATCATTAAGCTCATGACTTTCCTCATTCCCGCATCCCAATTGACATTTTTTTCTCGGTATTATTGTTTTTATTTCACTAACACAAAATAGGACATGGGCACGACATCAGACAATTTCACTCAATAAATGTAAATGTATATAGCTGTCGGCATAATTATTTTATTATAAATTTACTATTTAATAATTTATTTATTTTGGTTCTTTTAATAAAAATTTAACAAATTTAACTTCCGTGTAATTTAAAGTTTTATTTTTCTCCTGAAACGTAAATATTTAATCACAAGGGCATTGAAAACTTCAAATTTAATCTCTGCTACTTAGTCACCTATTTGAATAACCAGGCATTCTTATTGCGCCCTTTCGAAGTTACAGAAATTCCCGTGCTCCTCGTTTACACTTCTATGCGTTAAATAACAAATTATTTTTATTTCTACATTGCCTCGCAGAGGTAGAAGACGCGCAGGAGTGAGCTGAATATTTCCCTGTGCGAGAAAATATACAACTCACTACTGCGCGTCTTCTCCCACCACTGCAAAGACATTTTATTTGCTATTCCTCTCGCGAAGGTATTTTATTTGCTATTCCTATCCAAGCTTAGGGTTCGAGTCTCCGCCCCATGACATTGACATTGTAATTACCATTTATTTGTTCTTATAATTTTTATTTGTCTATACGGTAAAAACCCAAATGCATACCGTTGCCCCAGTCGGAATAAATTTAGAGAGCCGTTTGAGGCGCTTTTTTACTTGGGATTTGGGGTTGAGGTCGGTGGAGATTTTCTTTAAATACAGGTGTGCATTTTAGACGAAATTCATTTGAGAATATCACCGCGCTCTGTTTTGATTTCATATTTCCATTATCCTTCTCTATTTTTCCTCGCCTCATATCTGTGCTTCTTTGTATTTTCTTTTTCCTTACTGTATACTGTGTGGCCACACTTTGTTCTCGCGTATGCTTGGGTGTTTGTGACTCTGTGATTTGATTGAATGAATGTTTTCTTTTCTCTATTTTACCTTGGTTTTGGCATTGCATCAGGAATTAAAAGCTTGCTACTCCGCTTCATAGGTGACCTGAGATTTCTGAGATCCTCATCTTACAATTTGTTTTAGTTTTTGTTATTTGGATTATACTTTTTGTCTTGGTTTTACTGTATCACTAGATTTACCGTGGATACCACATTCTAACTCTTGATTTTGGGTTTGCAGGGCCACTCAGCTTGACTGAGGTTGGATGAGGGTTCAAATGCGCTGTCAGGCTGTCAAATTGCAGATATCAAATTCTTTAGCGGAAGACAGGTGTACATGAATAAAAGTTTTTTTTGGCTTGAAAGTGAATTTGGTTTGTTTTTTGGATATGGGTTTTTAACAAGATTTATGCATCTTGTATTTTTCAAGTAAATAATATTTAGGCAGAGACAATTTGCATCTAGTGTTTTTTTACAGAATTTGATTTATTAAGGTATTCATCACAAGCTAATAAGCCTAATACAGAATTAAAATCATGTACCCTAATACCCAAATGAGTCATGTAGTTTGGAATACTGCAGATCACATTTGTGTCCACAGTCAACTTAAAGACATGCTCCAGCCTCCATATATTGAAATACTATATATATCTGTATACTTTTACTTTTCTTATGATCCACAGTATTTCATTGATTGATAACTTGTTTAAACCTGTTAAATTCTTTTCCTGATAATTTTATAGATGATAGGGTTCAGATGTAGATGATAATTAAACAGAGACTAGGGATTTTACAGAATTTGATTGATAAAAGGAGTCAAAACAAGGCTAATAGCCCGATACTCAAACGAGTTCTATAGTTTGAAATACCATAGATCACATTTGGGTATGCAGGCAACCTAAAAACATACTCTAGATATTGAAACAATACATATCTTCAGACTTCTGATTTTCTTAGGATCTACAATATATCATTGACTGATAACTTATTTGAATCTATCAAATTCCTTTTCTAATGATTGTATAGATAATAGGGTTACAGGTAAATATTAAATTAATTTTGAAGATCGTTATTCTTCCATACTTGGTAGTAGTTATCCAAGTACACTGACCTTAAAATTATTATAAGGTATTTTTAGCTCCTTTGATGTTATGAAATCTACCCTCTATATCTTAGTAAACTCGTAAGATCTGATCTGTTTTACAGCAGGTTGTCAGTTCCAATAATCAAATGCCAATCCATATATAGCATCTTAACCAAATTTCATAATAATCATTTAATGGTCCATCTATAGCATAAGAATCCATCACAATGTCCGGTCTCAACAATCAGTTTAGGTACTAATTTATGGTAACAGGAAACAACTCTTTATACAAAAAAAGATTCTATCCCTAGAGCACTTTCAAACAGTTATTTGACATCAGTAATAAGTTCATCCATTTCATGCAACAGTCCAAGTTGCCACAGCAGGTTTCTATATACATTTAGTCAGTCAAGCTCCCACTACATCAGTCATTAAAGATCATGATATAACAAAGGAATCCATTAAGAATATCTAATGTTTCATTATAAACCATCAAGGTTAGAGTGACGGTTGCTCTTCATTGAAAAACCTCACAAGTTCCAATGATGATAAATTGTCACTAAGACCAGCAATACCCTCTAAGCACAGCTTATTTATGTAACCCATGCATATGAAATGTAATAAGATTATTATTGAAACATTTATCTCTGTGCAAGTCTGGTTTTTATATTAAATCTCTGACCAAATTTACAGACTCCCCTTGATTATAACTTCTTTTTGGTATTCCTTATAGTGGTCCCGGTTAGTTATGGGCACTTTCAGTGCTTTGAGTCCCATTACCAGCTTCGGATGTTCATGGACATTAATATAATTTCCTTTTTTCTGGGTCGTGTGGGCGTCCATCTTCTCTAGGATAAACAAAGACCCTTATTTGTGAAAAATAAACCACAGTACATTGATGCAAATCCTAAATTGTTGTTCAGAGGTGGACCTTAAACTCAAAACAAGAACAAAGAAAGAATGCACAGCCAACACATGTGGTGGCAGGTCAACAGTAATGTCAAGAGCTCGATACATTTCACTACAACTTAAAAGTTGTGTGAGAGCTGCAGGTAACAGAATTTTATTAAATTTCATATTTGATGCAAATCCTAAATTGTTGTTCAGAGGTGGACCTTAAACTCAAAACAAGAACAAAGAAAGAATGCACAGCCAACGCATGTGGTGGCAGGTCAACAGTAATGTCAAGAGCTCGATACATTTCACTACAACTTAAAAGTTGTGTGAGAGCTGCAGGTAACAGAATTTTATTAAATTTCATATTTAAAGCACAGGGTTTTCCCAGCTATAACAGCGGGATCTTGTTGGGAACACGGACATAATTCTGGTATCAGAGATGCAGAATTCATATTTTCAGATTTAAATTCAGATTTTAGGTAGATGGGTTTCCTTGCTATAAAAGCAGGTTCTTGTTAGAAACATAACAGTATGATCAGATCTCATCAAGCAGATCTTGCTTTTCAAATTTAGAATTGTGTTTTCATATTTTTGCTTCATTGAAAATTAGGTTAATGGCATGTTTTGCCTTTTCCATCTGAGAGGTCCCCTGGCTCCGGAAGCACTTGTATGGTTAGGGCTGCATGCAAGTCATGGTGAATTCAGCAGAATGGATACCCCGGGGTGGCTAGGAAGCCAAATTTGAGTTAGATCCTTGTGGGTTGTTGAGTCTATGAAAGCAGACCATTGGTAATTCTTCCAAACAAACAAGATCCTTCAAAAGTTGCTCTAAACTAAATAAAAATATCAAATGTGCAGTAATAAGTTCATCCATTTCATGCAACAGTCCAAGTTGCCACAGCAGGTTTCTATATACATTTAGTCGGTCAAGCTCCCACTACATCAGTCATTAAAGATCATAATATAACAAAGGAATCCATTAAGAATAGCAAAAGTTTCATCATAAATCATCAAGGTTATAGTGACGGTTGCTCTTCATTGAGAAACCTCACAGGTTCCAATGATGATAAATTGTCGCTAAGACCAGCAATACCCTCTAATTCTGTCTGGTAGTGTCTACTTTGCTATCATGACAACAACCACAAACAGCTTAAGCAACAGTCCATATAGTAAAGAATCCCAAACATTGAATTGTAAATCAATTCAGAAACCAAGGCCTTGAACTCTGTTGGCAACTCAGTCCACTGTATTGAGTTGACACTTGTAAGGCTTCTTAAATACATCACTCTCAAGTGTCCAACCACAAGACATCTTGAAATCATAACTGGAAGACAATCATTTCAACATCCTTTCAAATGCCATAGTATAGGGAACTGAAAGGTTTCAGTTCGACACAGATCATTTGCCTAGTCCTCCCCTAAGAAAAAAGATAGGAATGTATTTAATGTGATTTGCACATAACCTATCTATCAACTTGTATTTTAGATCTGTTTCAAGACTCTCTCATCTCTGTTTTATGAGAAATAAGTATAGGTTAGTTCAAGAACAATACATTCAAAGAATGCATTAAATGTAGCCGAATGATCATGCAAAATTATTTCAGTAATAGGAACTCAAGCTTTACACATGCCGCAGTCCATTCTTGAACAATTAAGGTCTACAAACCTCCAAAGATAGTACTTCATACCCTTCGTATCTCAATAACCTACTACAAGTCTTTCAACATATAAGCATGTTTTTGATAACAAAACAACAAACAAATCATACCCAGATGTCTCCTACGCATACTCATTCATTTCCTATCAACAGGCAAATCGTACCTAGATGTCTCTTACCCAATCTCATAATCTCATTCACGTACTTGCACGCACACATTTAGGACCTAGCACAACATGATTTGGTAAACATACAAGACATGCTACACTCAGCTCAGTCATTCAAACAAGGGAAAAACATGGTATCATAGTGGAAGTAGAAAAGGTGTGTTTTGACACCCTAGCTCGACACATGAGCCAAAATCTCAACCATGCCAACATAAAGCTACACTAATCTTAACAAAAAGGGTTTCTGTTAGGTCCCCGTGCCTTGATCCAATAGAAAACAAAGGGGTTCTGTTAGGTCCCGTGCCTCGAACCAATTGAAAAACAACACTCAATCATTAGAGTACCATGTGCAGGTTATGCTCTTACTCCACCTTAACCCAAATTGCTGCACATAGTTCAACCAATAAGAACAAGGGAAAGACATAGTAACATGGAAGCAGATAAGGTGTGTTATAATTCCCAAGCTTGACACATTGGCTAAAATCTCAACCCTGCCAATTGGTTTAACATGGTAACTTAAAGCTACGCTAATCCTCCTTTAGATTACTGGTGCATAGCAGTAAGGGGTGCAAGAATTACAGGGTTCTGTTAGATGCCCGTTCCTTGACCCAACAGAAAAAAAATGCTCAATCATTAGAGTGCCCATGTACATTTTATGCTCAATCTTTAGATGGTAACTTAAAGCTACGCTAGTCCTCCTTTAGATTACTGGTGCATAGCAGTAAGGGATGCAAGGATTAGAGGGTTCCGTTAGATGCCCGTTCCTTGACCCAACCTAAAAAAAATGCTCAATCATTAGAGTGCCCATGTCCATCTTATGCCTTTCCTCCACCATAACCCAAAAAGAGACATATAGTTTAACCATTAAAACTACAATGGTAGGGTACAGCCAGCTTTTAAAGTTCTTTAAGCGATCTCATGACAACAGTCAGGGCCAGGGCATCATCACTAAGGCCCAGTAAAGCCCATACAAAGCAATAAGACAAACCCTAGTATTGGAAAGAAGGTGTAACAATTAAGGAAGACCAAGATAAGAGCTCTTTTATCAGATCTTTTAAGGTTCCCATAGTTTTTGATTCGGCCAATTATTTGCATCATTTCAAACAAGATTTAGTTACTTGTGCTTGTAGGTGCTTAGAAGCCCTATTGTGCATCTTTTAAAACTAAACAATTAACTTTGGTGTTGCGAGCATTACTCTATAGATCTTTAGCTGCAACCCTTATTATCATGTTTATGCACATGGAGATAAGTTCAAGTATATTGTCTATACCATGTTGCATCATTTCATGCAATAATGTTTCCATATGAGCACCTGTTGCACCAAGTGGGTGACCAAGGGCAATTGCTCCACAAGCATTTAATTTTTGGGTGTCCATTTCCATTTTTTACAGCAAGATACAAATTGTGAAGTGAAGGCCTCATTAATCAAAAAAATCAATAACATTCATTTCCGCCCTAGTTGCCTTGATTGCAAGTGGAAGTGCAAGAGCTGGGCACCTCCTGAATATACCAAGAATAGGCAATCCAGTTTTGACCACCAATTCCCTTTTCTTAAGCAAGACAGCTGCAGATCCACCATTCACTTGTTTCAAATTTTCTGCAGTAGTTCCATCATGTTTGAAGAAAGGTTTTGACTTGGCTAGATCAGCAAGAGAGGTATTAGGCAGAATCCCATTCTCAAAAGATCAAGATTTTTCCTTCCCAGTTAAGTAGTCTCAGTTTCCACACTGATGATTTTATCTTTGAACTTTTCAACAGCAGCTGCTGCTGCTCAACATTTATGAGATTCATTAGAAGCTTGGTCTTGCTCTTCTTGTGAAACTCCATGACTTCCAACAATATTTTTGGAAATGACACCCATTGGTAGAATACAATTTTGTTCCTTCGTGCGAGTTTTAGTCTCTAGATTCACTAAGCCTTCCCGAACCATTAGATTGATAGTTTCAGGAAATTACAATCTAGTCAAACTATGTAGGTAGGGAAATACTGGTTTGGCTTGTCAAATTTGAGCCTATATCCATGTCTCAAGAATTGTGGTGTAATCAACTCTTGGATTATAGTACTGTTGTCTATCAAATTGCTCCCTAACTTAGGTCAGGAATTTCTTCTTGAAACATATTTCTGTAATCCAATGATGATACTAGTTGTTGCAGTGCTCGTATTTGATTGCACTAACTTTTTGCCAAAATGTTTTGCAAATCAATGTGTAGACATCTTTTGTCGTCCCAATTGCCCATCTATTACCTTTTCATCTGAACAACTAAGTTTTTGGTAGGGCAGTTGCTGTAATTTGAATTTATCTGTCTTTTTATATTTCCCCACATTTGATTGCTCATTTAACTATTTAGGGGTGAAAAACGTGATTGGTGAATGCCATATGCAATCTAATTTATTTCTTGCAGAATTATTTTGATGCGTTTGAAGCATAGAAACTAGGAGATGTGTCTCAGGTACAGAGGCGTGAGATGTGGACAAAGATGTCTTGGAAGGTTCCACATCTCCTCCAAAACTTCTCATCTTCTGCCTTAAATTTAAAACTTTAAAACATAAACATGAAGTTATAAAAACCTAATAAAAATTTCCTACAACAGCTCCATTCATCTCATTGTTCTCCATTTGCATCCAGAAATAATCAATATAGATTGGGAGACATCATTGTACTGAATTTCATGTATACGAACATTCAAATATTTAAAATATATAAATATTATTATTTTATTTCTTAAACCATCTCTGAGTACCCCTGTACCTGATATCGGAAAGTTGGCATCCTCGTCCATGAGATCCATCCCCGTCCCCGTTTCCTGGAGTCTATGGTTTGAAGTATCGAGTCTGTTTTTTCTCTGTCACATCTTGTCATAGAGCATATCTAGGAATAACATAGCACATCACTCTTCACATGTTATAGAAAGTGTGAGTACATGCTACACGATCATTATTCTGTTTAATGGAGACTACAATTTTCCTATAACTGTTAGCATTTTTCTAACAGTTTGTTAACAAATTAATTGCTAATTATGTTTCCTTTGAATTGCTATGTTCCAAATGACTTTAGAAGGCGCTTTTTGGAAAACACAAAAAACAACATGTCCTGATTTGATTTCCTAATTTAGAATTTTAGGTTGGTCCACCTATGTACATGTTTACCAAGTATGTATGTTTACAAAGCTCGTATTAAAACCATGGAAAACTGTATTTTAAAGATTCTGCAATGTTTTGGCTAGAGCTTACTTAGCTCTTGGCACTTGTTTATGCTTTCTAAAGTAAATTTATGCATCAATAATTGCTATTGAGCTACTACTCAAACAAATAATTGATAGAAGTCTGAATTGTTGAGATCAATTGTGTGCCATTAGTTTTTAAACTTTTTTCATAGTCATGGTTATAGAACTAGACAGCCTGGATACGGGTACGGGTACGGTATGCCGATACGGCAAATTTTTAAAAATCTTGGGTATAGTACGCTTTTGGGTACGTTATATATATATATTTATATATACATGTATATAAATATATAAATATGTATATAAATTATAAATTTAAAGCAAGCATTTGCATACTTAGGTGAAATTTAATTCTCAGACATTGCATACTTATTGAAATTTATTATTTCTCTATCACAGTTATTTATCTTAGTGACTGTGATAAGATTCAAGGAGTTTTGATTGTTCATGGTGACCTTCCTCGATCCACTCAACACGATAGTATTGTTTGACATATTTCTTGAAACATCATAACTAAGCAGGAAAAAATATGGATCCAAGCTGGCAGGTGGGACAATGTATGTCCGAGCACGGGAGAATACTCACCGAGTTTTGGAAAGCTATCCAGTATTTTTAATTACTAATCTGTCTACAAACGATCAAAGCTCATGATTCTTTCAGAAGATTGCAAGAAAGTTGCTTGGTCCAAAAAGGTGCAAAAATGGATTTTATGAAAATAAGAAAAATATTGCCATCAATGCGTAGAGCTCGAGAAAAAATACACTTTTAGAAAAAACGACACTTGAAACTGATTCACAGAATGAAAGTTATGGCACAATGCAAGTTTTTGCTGCTACATCTTCCTGGACCCTTTCCAAAAATGGCAAATTTTTTCTATCCTCATGATTTTTCCACCAAAAATCCAAAAAAGGAAAGAATTGCCAAAAAAGGAAAGAAACAGTCTTTGGCAATTTTTTTTTGACGGGTACGCTTGGAAACGTTTCCAAGCGTACCCGTCAAAATACCGTACCCCGTACCAGTACCTGGTACGTTTCCAGGCTGGTATGGGGGAGCCTTAGGCGTTTCCAGACAGTCTAGTTATAGAAATTAAAGATGGGAATTTAGGCATGGCCCATTATTTACTTTCTAGTGATGCAAAGAGAGATTTTTCTTGCAAAATCAGGTGGACATCTAGATGAGAAGTAGTTGTTGTATGTGCATCATACGTGTCTTGTTATGGTAGCTCATCCCACGAGTTACAATCTTCTATTACTGTGACGATTGTTTCCATTAATGTATGTTGTCTTGGGTATGGTCATGGAGGCAGATTTTAGGCATGGTCCATCATTTACCTGACGGGAAGAAAGTTTTTTGGGCAAAGGTAGGTGGACATCTAGATGAGAAGCAATATTTGTATGTTCATCATGCTTGTCTTGTTGTGGTAGCTCATCCCATGAGTTTGAAATGTCCCCTAGTGGACACTATTTGACCCCAAGTGGATTCTTAGCAAATCCAAACCCAAAATGTAAATTTATAAAACATGGATCAAATCAAACTCTGCAGATCTGTATTTTCTTCTAGAAAATGCTACTAGGGCATAGCAACAAACTCATAGATGTCCATCATTTACCTTGTGATGAGTTTGAAATGTCCCCTAGTGGACACTATTTGACCCCAAGTGGATTCTTAGCAAATCCAAACCCAAAATGTAAATTTATAAAACATGGATCAAATCAAACTCTGCAGATCTGTATTTTCTTCTAGAAAATGCTACTAGGGCATAGCAAGAAACTCATACAAATCAACCAATAAATTATACTTTCACCACTCCAATCTGATTTACCAAATTTATTAAGCCAAAATATGAAAGAACATGCAGATTTCTGATGCAAACAAGGCTGAAATAAATTCATTAAATCTGTAGACTGGCTGTCCTGAAAATGACACTTTTTGCACACCAAAATTTCTGAAAATAGATTGATTCAATCTCTAAAAATGAGCTTTGTTGATAGCTCTCTAAATCAGATCCGAAACAACCTTAAAACATACCAGATTTGACAAGAAGTGGGTCGCTCCACATCAAATAAATAAACAAACATTGCTGCAATCTTTTCCACAAACCCTTGGACCAAAATCTGCAATACTCCTTTCTTCAACTGTTGGAAAATACTCAGAAAATTACTATAAATCTGTTGAAGCACAATGGAAGCCCTTGTGTAGAGAATTCTCACAAAGTCTTGGAGGGTTTTCATTCTCAAGAGTATTTCTAAAGGGTTTTGTCTTTAGAAATAAAATAGACAAAGCTGGAAGCTTTATACAAAAATCAGAATTGAAAGAAATATTCAAGTGTCCCTTCTCCAAGCAAATCCCATTGCTTAAATAGAAGAATTGGGCCTAATGGCCACCTTCAATCAACCAATCAGATTTTCATCTTCATTAAATGCTTTTCCTTCTAAAGGGTTTTGTCTTTAGAAATAAAATAGACAAAGCTGGAAGCTTTATACAAAAATCAGAATTGAAAGAAATATTCAAGTGTCCCTTCTCCAAGCAAATCCCATTGCTTAAATAGAAGAATTGGGCCTAATGGCCACCTCCAATCAACCAATCAGATTTTCATCTTCATTAAATGCTTTTCCTTCTAAAGGGTTTCGTCTTTAGAAATAAAATAGACAAAGTTGGAAGCTTCATACAAAAATCAGAATTGAGAGAAATATTCAAGTGTCCATTCTCCAAGCAAATCCCATTGCTTAAATAGAAGAATTGGGCCTAATGGCCATCTGCAATCAACCAATCAGATTTTCCTCTTCATTAAATGCTTTTCCCACCAACTTTTCCTGCTAAAACAAGTCGCATTTCCTTGGGTATTTTATTCCTTCAAAATGTTTTTTGCCTTTTTTCACCATTTACCTTTACTTCCTAGTGCAAGTTGCACTTTCCTAGGATAAATCAATTTGGCCCAAATGCTCTTTATTATATGTTGCTTTTTCTATTTTTATTTTATGATTAAACCCATAATAATTGATTATAAGTGCTTTTATAATATTTTATTTAATTTTGCACATTATAATAAAATATCAGAACTTAAAGTCTCCCTTTTAAAATTTTCCTTAGCCGTCAGGAAGACAAAATAGGCTAAGGGTCTTCGTCATGACTATCCTAGGAAGTGGGGCATTTCAGAATCCCATGGCACTCTACTGCCATGATAATTGTTTACAATAATATAGTGTCTTAGTTATATTCATGGATCCAAATAATCTAATGACCTGTGTTGATTTGAACACAATTGGTCCAATGCGAACTCCATCAGTGGTTCACACCGCACTGCCATTAATTAGGGACAATTCTATCTATCAATTAAAAGGGACACCATGACTTCACAATACACTGCAAAGCTCACATTAACACTGAGGTCCCCCATTGGTCCAATGGTACAAGCAATTGTGACATGGAAAGGACACATGCTCCAAGAAACCTATCGAACAACATCTTTGATACCTAGAGGCCTTGTGACACATTTTAAATACTAATATCAATAAGGTAAACCATTCCCGTTGGAACTCAAAGGGATTAGGAAATTGAGCTCTTTTATAATGGTCTAGGATTCAATGATTATAATGTTCTCAATTTTCATTGGGTTGGAGATTGTTATGGATTGTTGAGTCTCCTGTCGTTTTCATCATACATGCTTGCGAGGATATACGATATTGCTCTTTTATAGTGTTGTAATTATGTGTATTTTGCCTTGTTTATACCAATATTAGTAAGGTAAACCACTCCCATCGGAACTCAAAAGGGATTAGGAAATTGATCTCTTTTGCAATGAAATGATTATAATGTTCTCGTTTCACATTGGGTTGGAGATTGCTAAGGATTGTTGAGTCTCCCGTCCTTTAATTATACATGCTTTCGAGGAGATACAATACCGCACTTTTATAGTATTGTAATTATGTGTATTTTGTCTTGTTTATGACTAATAGAAGAGCTATGGTTATATTGCTCACTTGTTTCACTGATTTTTTCACATTTGTTTACTTTTCTATTGTATATTCAACAATAACTTTTAGGTTAGCTAGATCTGTTTGCTAGTAAGTCAATGAGCTGCCCCCTTTACATTGCCCCCCTTCATGCTTGAAGACTGGGCACAAATCATTGGTATGAGAGCCTCTAAACCTTCCTTATAGAAATCCTACAAGTTGGCTATACATAAACTTTCTTTGGTCCTAATCATTCATGCCTACTCGATTTTAGTGTCAAAAAGAAGGCATACAACCCGGCTCTATCTTTGACTACTTAGATGACTGATTTGAGGGCAAGATGTCCAAGGGATGTCTAAACCTTCCTTATAGAAATCCTACAAGTTGGCTATACATAAACTTTCTTTGGTCCTAATCATTCATGCCTAGTCGATTTTAGTGTCAAAAAGAAGGCATACAACCCGGCTCTATCTTTGACTACTTAGATGACTGATTTGAGGGCAAGATGTCCAAGGGATGTGAAGAAACATACTATGGTAGATGTTGAAAGTATCACTTTTGCAGCAATCAAGATTTTTTAAACCTGTGCTTCATTGGTGGGAACCTATAGTGCAAAGTGAGGGAGACTATGAGCAGATTGAAAGCCAATCTAAGTTTGTCACTGCTGTATGCTTATCCTCTCAAGCTCTATCAAAATGTACACCATAATTACCTGTTGTTAAGGAAAAGTAGGGATCAATTAGTGCAACCCTATGCACCCTTCAACATATGTAAAACAATGTCTGCAAAACTTGTGTAGCAGCCACATTAACTACTACATACAAAGCCACATTGGAATTTTGGCCTTGTGAAATCTTGGGACAAGTCTCCAGTCACGTTGTTAAGTCAAAACAAGGCGCAATCAGTGCAACCCTTTGCACCCTTTAGCATGTTGGTACCCAAATTGATTCTCCCTCAGAAGGCTGAGCAGCATCACGGTTTTGACAGGAAGCTTAGAGGCAAGCAAAGCACGTTGTGTGTCATTTTGTAGCCAAGGAAGGAATGCAGCTTTCTCTTTGTCACTCAGATGTGAAGAAATGGGTAGCACCCTTAAGAGGATTTGATCTATCCTCATTGCTTTATGGTTATGCCTTTCAACCAAGGTGAGAGGACCCTTTTTTAGTTTGACTGTTTGTGGAGGAGATGGAGATGTCCTTCGTTGCAGAGTTATTGAGAAGACCTTGAAGAAAATATGATCAATACAACAAAATCTAACTCGTCATGAGTTGTCACCCTAGATAATGGAGATATTTTCTAAGCAAGGTTCAGGCTACTAAAGACAATGAACATCTGATTGCTTCTATATGTTTTAGTAACAGAGATTATGCATTTGTACACACACAGGACAAGCAGGGGTAGTATGGGTATGATTGGTTGTTTTTAAATGAATTTTTGGTGGGAGGTGAGGCAGAGATGAACTTGATTCACCATATCCTTGAGAAATTTTACAAGAATGGAGAGCTTGAACTACAGAATGCTTCAGGATAGCTAGGATGTTCCTTTAACTAGAATATGTGCTTCAATGGAGGCCCAGATCAGCACTTTTCACACAAACTTAAAGGATCCAAAATGAAGGCTCAAATTGGAAAACTTAACTAAACATTATCAACCTCTGTTTCATCACGCCTAAGATACCCTCAAAGGCTAACAAACAATCTTATAGTCATGCTAGGAGTCACAATGATTTTAAATTTGTTTATTTCACTATCAAATGAAAGCTCTTCTGATAAATGAAATTGCAAATGCCACCAAACTATCACAAGGATAAGATCTTGTGTGATTCACAAAGATTTCAATGTAAGATTTCAACGGGAACAAGAAAACTACTTGCAGACATTCAGAAATGAAGCAAACACAAATTTTGCCCAAAAATAACGTAGATTAACTCAAGTTTGATTAAATTTATCAGCAGGGGAAAGTTTCTAGAACAATCTCAGAGCTTGTCAATGGCTGTACACTCACAACCACCTTGACATGATCAAATTTAACACAAAGGGGATAAACAAGTTTCTTCAGATGGTTTCTCAGAAGGACGGGTTCTATCAAGCTTTTCTCTTAGAAAAATCAGTCCCGACCTCTAACACTCCAACCATTTGCACGACAAATTCATGCAATTTATAATACTTCATTTACAACAGAGTTTTCCCCCAAAACCAAAAACATTCAAAGCACCATTGCATGTTACGACCTTGACCGTGACTCAAAATCATTTGTGAAAAAGGTTGTCAGGTGAAGGAAAATCTCTCCAAATATTTCCAGCATTCAATTCTTCACCTGGTAAGTCGTTCTTCATCTCGCGTGCCAACTACTTCCTCCTACAATCTGTCAAATCTGGTTCTTTGCGTGCCAAGGAAGGAAAAACTGGAAAATCAGATCAAAGCCAATGGTTAGATCACATCTTAATGACAAAAGACGTTTTCAGATTTTTTCCCACTAAACCAAGATATCAGATTAATGTTCCTCTTCATTTGGTGTGCATGAGACTCCAAGAAATGATAAAAAACCATAAGAATACACATCCCCAGGAGCTTTGGAGAAAAATGGTGGAAAATCAGATACAAACGCACAGTTGCCGTCGATCTTTCTTTTGAATTTGGACCGTCCATGTGGGATATCCAAGTTAAGACGGGCCCGGGGGTTCTTTTTTACTTTTTACACCTTTTTGGAAAAAAATGCAAAATTTCTCAATTTGCACCGCCCCTCCGCTCCGCCTTTGAAAAATGGGCTTGACACGTGTCCCAATGTGGGTCCCAAAGGAACCGCGGCTAAATTTTGGTATTTCACCTCTTTTTTGGAAAAGGGAAAATTTTCCAAGTTTTCCCCGCAGCTCCGCCCTTCCGCTTCTAGTTTCTGATGTGGGTCCCAGCGGAACCACGCTTCCTTTTACACTTTTAACTCCTTTCTCCACAAAAGGAAAATTTTCCAAATTTCCCCCGAAAGTCCGCACTTTTGCCGCTGATTGGAGCAAAATTTTGACTATTCTTTGTCGGGCCCGTGGGTCATTTTGATGATTTTAATCTTTTAAATAACAAGGGGCAAAAAATCTAAGTTGCCCTCGATGGTCCGCCTCAATGGCGCATCTTGAGATGGTCTCCAAAAGTAGAGACCTTAAATGAGCGCGGGCTTCCTACGTGTCTCAGGCCCTTTAGGAAATTGCTAAAAAGTCTAAGGAAGGAAGACCCGGCGGAAACCTCCACGTGTTTTTATGGGGCAACTTCAAGAACCTTATATAAGGCTTCAATATGATTTGACGGGGGTGCGCCTCCATTTTAGAACCTTTATTCCATTTTGCCAAAAGGGCAAAGTATCCAACTTGCTTTCGAAGGCCCGCATCTCCGCTTTTAACTTTGCCACGTGTCCTTCTGCGGGGTCAAAGTAAGACTTTTTCCCTGCCTCTTCATATTTGTTGAATAACCAATTAGATGCTATCGGGGCCACGGGGCCAATTTGATATTTTTTACAAATGTGACCAAAAGTTGCAAATTTCACCAAAAGGACTTGCCGGGCCACATCAAATAAAAAATGAACATGTATACACCTTCGGGGCAAAAAATAAGAAATCTTGAATCAGAATTGAAGAAGCCACGTAAGTACCAAAATTGAATCAGAATTGAGCGGAGCTACGGGACCAAAATTGCCTTTTTGCCAAAAAGGCAGAAAGCGACAAGTTAAAACATTTGCCCGCCGTCCCCTGACCAACCAAAAGAAGCCACGTGACCACCGAATGCCGAGGAATAATTTGACAGGAAAAAGATGCCCGTCAGACTGTCAAAAACATAGAAATTCACCATTCATGCCCAGAATCCGATTTTTCGCTAAGGATGAAATTTTTTGAAACAAAACCAAGTGAATCATGGTTCCAAGCATCTTTTGACCATGGATTTGGATTTTCAAAGGCATACAAATATAAATTGATCATTCTCGAGCTTCCATGGTCAGGGCAAAATAGGAAAAAACGGTAGAGCCCGCGGATTTTGAAGAAATTAGGGCAAAAACAGGGCAAACTTGGAGACTTTTTCAAAAAAGGGCATGGCAATGGATTTTGCAAACAATTCAAGGCATTCAAATGGAGGTAAAAGCTTCAGAACATCCACATCGAGAGATAAAACGTTTCATAACACGCAGATCAAAGGAAAATCAGGGCAAATGGTGCGAGATCAAAGCGAGCACCAACACAACATATGCAAAACAAAGATTGCAAAAGTTGTGAAGTGTAAAAGCCATATTAAGTACGACATATAAAGCCACAATGGAATTTATGCCTTGTGAAATCTTTGGACAATTCTTGAGTCACATCGTGAAGATCAAGGAGCAATCCAAGAAGAAGCAAGAAGGCCAAACTTATTTTTTTCTCTTCGGCATATGTAAAACAAATTTTGCAAAAGTCGTGAAGTGTAGAAGTCATATTAACTACTACATACAAAGCCACAGTGAAATTTCTGCCGTGTGAAATCTCTGGACAAGTCTCTAGTCACATCGTGAAGATCAAGGAGCAATCCAAGAAGAATTAAAAAGGCCCAACATATTTTTGCCCTTGGTTCAAGACAAATTCTCTAGGAACACTCAAAATCACATTGTAAAATCAAGAACTTGGAGAGGGTTATCTTCGCCTAAGTCGCATGTTATAGCTTCAACAAAAACTCATGTGTGAAGGTAGATAAGGAAAGGGAAAGAAATGGTGTTGTCATCACATGTTGGCACCCGTGATGATCATGAATGTTGTGCACAAAAAACCTTTTTCACTAATATTACATGGAGTTAAGATCTGAGACTCTAAACTTTTTTGATTGTAGTATGTGAAGAATATTATCCTCTCAAGCCCTATAACGATTTACACATGAATTCCCTCTTGTTAAGGCAAAATAAAGATCAATTTATGCAACATTCGACACCCATTTTTGAAACATAGTTTCGCAAAGTCTCGAAGTGTAATGCTGATCGTAACTACCATTTACAAGCCGTAATGAAATTCGTTCCTTGTGAAACCTTGGTGCAAGTCTTTAGTCATTGCATGAAGATGAAATAACAATCCAAGAATTAAAAAGTCTGAACCTCCTTTTGTCCCTCTTACACGATCAAGCATTTAAGAAACACTCAAAATTGCATTGCACCATAATTATCTTATTACAAACTACCTTTGCCTAAGCCACATGGGACTACTGAACCGAAAGTTGTTATGAAGACAGTCAAAGAGAAGGGAATGAGCAAGTCTTTTGTCATTGCGTAAAGATGAAATAACAATCTAAAAGACTAAAGAGGCCCAACCTCTTTTTCCCCCTTAAAAATCAAGCCTACACGAAACACTCAAAATTGCATTGCACAATAATTAACTTGCAATAGGCTACGTTTGCCTAAGCCACAAGGGACTACTGAACTGAAAGCTCTTGTTGTGAAGACTGTCAAAGGGAAGGGAATAAAATGATGTAGTCATTTGAAGGTTGACACCCATGATGATCACAAACACACTATAAAGAAGAATTTGCTCACTCATGCCACCCAAAATTGAGAATGAGCAAAACACTGACTCCAATGTTTGGGGGACTACTGAACTGAAAGCTCTTGTTGCGAAGACAGTCAAAGGGAAGGGAATAAAATGATGTAGTCATTTGAAGGTTGACACCCATGATGATCACAAACACACTATAAAGAAGAATTTGCTCACTCATGCCACACCCAAAATTGAGAATGAGCAAAACACTGACTCCAATGTTCTTATTTGCTTAAAAACCAATGCCATGACAACACTCATTGATGTTGAAGAACGGAAGTATTTTTCAACCCAAGTGTTGGGTCTAGTGGTAACCACTCCTTGTTACCATTAACACCAGTGTAATGTCCCCTTCTCAGACTTGATCTTTCCAGTGACCGTTGGCCTTTTTTCTGGAAACCCGAAGGCTAGTCAGAAGGTAAATTAGGGTTTCCTATTTTTGAGGATGTCTTTGCTCGGAGTTGGTGGATTCAAAGGCAGATTCTTTCTGGGTTTTTCGAAAGCTTCGTAGTGGTATGTTCATTTCGGCATTCTGAGTATTTTTTGGAATTTACTATTTTTAGTAAATTCTATTTTTGGCAGTTTCCAGTTGGGTTCAACTTGGTTGACTTCCTACTTCAGTTTGGTCTGTTGATTGGTCATTATTGGCTTCAGAGCATGATTGAAGAGTTAAGTTGATATATTTAATTAAAGGTCACGTTTTAATATTATATTCGAACGTTGACCCCTTGGCCTAGTCTATTGACTTTAAGTTGTTTTGAAAAGTGGGTTTCTTGAGGGAGGCGCCTTCATTAAGATTATTTTATTAATTTCCAAAGTCAAAGCAAGCTTAAGGTGGGCGCATTTATCAAGGTATTGAGTTTAATTAAAATATCAATATTAAGCTTGAAAGGAAAAGGGCGCCATCTTGGAGAAAGGATTAGGGTTTGGATGTTGAAGTGTTTTTTAGGGTTTGGTGAAGTCAACAGGAAGTTATAAAAGGAAGGCTTTGAGCATCATTCATCATTTTTTTTGGACTGCCATATTGTTATGCTGCCGGTTTGGCTCTAGGTTTGCTTCGAGGAATGAAGGCCTCCTAGCTCGGGCATCGCTTCTTGTTTGTAAGACAACAACTAGTGGTGATTTTATTTTAGATTGTGAGTTCAGTGGATGTAGTGCTGTGTAATCTGCATTTGTCTAATTAGGTTCAGATTTTACATATTAGAGTTTCCTGGTCTCTGTATTTTTGCTTGCAGCAGATTCGAAGTTTTATTCATAAATCCAAAAAGACAAAAATATTCTTAGTGGGTATTGTTTCATTCTGTCCTTCTTGGCTAGGCGCCCATGTATGCAAGGCTGTAGAATCTTTGAAAGACAATCTGATTTTTAAAAGCAAAATCGCCCTGTGCTGGGCCGTACCATTCATGCTGTCTTGAAATTCGTGCATTTAATATAGCCTGCATTTTGAGTCTGTTTTTGGGGGTTAGTCTGAGCGCCCTCTTGCTAATAGTGCTTTGTAATCAGTATCAGGTTATTTGAATAAGTTTTACGGAATTTCTGAGCTATTCCAGAAAACTGTGTGCTGCTGGTTATATTCTGAGCCATTCCAGAAAATCTGTGTGCTGCTGGTTATATAAAAATTACAGAACTGTCATAACAGCTCGGAGAAATCTGCATCTTTAATCTGATCCGTATTGTTAGCAAGATCTCACCATTTTTATTGTAAGCTGGCAGTAGTACTGGCAGCAACTTAGATCTCTTGCTTATCATACTGTAATGCACTTCTTACTTTCAGCAGTTAATATTGTTCTAATTTGACCTCTGCCCTATGGTAGCTACTATCCCATTCTGGGTTAGCAAGCACATTCTGGGTGTTGAGTATTTCCAGCTTTCCGCATTTCTTTTCAAGCATAGTTTTCTGTAACACTCCGTCATATGGTTGCCCCTCACTCCATACTGGATTGGGTAGCACATACTTGGTGTTGAGTTCCCATTCAGCATTTAGGTAGAAGATTAGTATTCTGTAACACTCCGTCAGATGGTCGCCCCTCACTCCATACTGGATTGGGTAGCACATACTTGACGTTGAGTTCCCATTCAGCATCTAGCGTAGAAGATCCTCTGACCATATGCTCGCCATCATCGGCGCCATTTTTGGTTAGAGTTGCTTTCGTACGTTTTGGTTTACCTTCTAACCTTAACGGGTACTTTGATTGTAATGTTGTAATCTGTTTTAAAAACAGAAAACAAAAAAAAAAAAAAAGGCCCGGAATATTTCAACCAGAAGTAGAAGAATGTCATTACAAATGATTTTGCAAAGCATTTGGGCCTTATCACGAAAGTGCAACCTTAGCTTTATTCGTTTTAAGGTTTAAACCATAGTAGTTATCAAATTTGATTGGATCTACACAAAATCCGGTTGGATCTAGATTTATTAGTTGCCTCGAATAAATTTGGTCTGGGCTGGCCCTAATTTAGAGAATTTTTAATTTTTTTTTTGGTAGTTTTTTGGGAAAAAAATCACCCATCAACCTTAATATCAAAGAGGCAATAAGGATTTTGAATTGTAGCAAGGTAGCTGATGTGGACGGTTTCCAGGTTGAGTTCTTCAAGTAGGGTTTTGAGGTTTTTGGTAACTATTTGGCAGATCTTTTCAATCAGGTGGTTAGAGTGGGCTTCCCTCCTACCTGGTCTCATCATATCATTCACCCGATCCACAAAGCTGGGTCCATTTATGACCCGAACAACTACAGGACTATCATGGTGGGCCATTCTTTCTCCAAACTCTATGCTACAGTCCTCCACATATTGTTGTCTGAGATTTTGGAGCAAAAGCAGCTCAGAGGCAGAGGTCAGGCTGGTTTTCGCCCTGGTTACCACACCATCGACCTTATCTTCACCCTTTGGGCTATTATTGAGGAGGCTCGTCATTGCTCTTCGAAAGTCTATTGCTGTTTTGTAGACTTTCGAAAAGCTTTTGACTCCGTACCTCGCATGGCTCTCTTCTAGCAACTCCGAGACATCTGTATTTCTGAGACTCTTATTATTGCCATCATGCGCCTCTATGAGTCCATCCTTGGTCATCTTCGTACTGCACACAGATTGTCAGATCTCATCAGGAGCACCATTGGGGTTAAACAGGGGTGCCCCTTGTCTCCTACCCTCTTTGGCATTTACATTGATGAGCTGGGATCCTTTCTTCGGGATCACATTCAGGAAGGGAATGGTTGCCTTCTTCACCACGTCTTGATTTCTATTCTCCTATTTGCCCACGATATTGTTCTACTCGCCTCTTCCCCTGAGGGGCTTTAGAGACAACTTGATGCACTTGATTTATTTTGTTATCTTCGGCATTTGACAGTCAATCTAGGTAAGACCAAGGTCATGGTCTTCAATGGGCTGCGGACATCGCACCTCCACTTCTTCAAGGGGTAGGAGGTTGAAATTACTAGTACATACACCTACCTGGGAGTCCAGTTCTTAGGGCCTAGATTCAATATGAGGCATGCTCTCCAGCCGAGGGTGAATAAAGGGTATGGGTCTCTTGCCATTCTTGAGAGACAGTGTTTTCGGCACCACTTCCAGGACGTCTCTTCCAAGATGTTTCTTATGAACTCCCTCATCCGCCCCACTGTTCTCTATGGGTCTGTCGTCTGGGGCCCCTCCCTTTTGGACACCGATTGGGCTTCTGCTGAGAGAATTCAGACTCTCCTCCTTCATTGTTTCATCAGATGCAAACAAACGGTCCCCCAACATATTATTTTGGCAGAGTTCGGAGTCTGACCTTTCCGTCTGGAGACTATATTTGACATATCATCCTTTCTTCACCGTATCAGGAGGTTTGGTGATCTCTCCGATGAGCAGGACAGGTATCCATATCTCTCCTATTGTTCCTCTGTGAGTATTGCCCAGACTGTGGGCCGTTTTTGGTTTGCCGAGACTTCTACCTTGTTGGACTCAGTTGGTATACAGATTGATCGTCTCCCTCCCTTCCAATATTCTCTAAATGCTCCCAGTCATCTCTTACCCACCAAGCAAGTGTTGAACAGGTCCATTCGGGAGGATATCTACATGAGCTTCATTCAAACTACTTGGGTGAACCCCCTTGGGGGTTTGTGCCCTAAGATGTCCTTTTATGCAGAGCACTTTCTTGAAATCAGAGATGGACTCATCATCCGTCCTCAGTACACCTCTCGTCATTGGGTGCATGCCCTCCGTATACCTTTGGGTCAGTTTTGAGTCGGCTCCCATAGACTTCGGTGCGAGACTGATCACCACATTGATTGGGAGGATAGACTTTGTAGGCTCTGTAGCCTTCATGAGGTGGAGACAGAGACTCATTTCATCTTCCGTTGCCCCATATACTATGAGATTAGAGGACGTTTTCATTGTCTCTTCAGAGGGTTCAGATATATCGACCAACGGTGTCTTGCCCTTTACATCCGTGAGTCTTTGCTGCTACGAAACCGGATTCTTCATCCCCCTCCGAGAGTCATCCCCACGAGACGAATTATAGCCTTCTTTCCGGTTCTACCCGCAGGTGGAGGAACTAAACGGCAGAGCCTTTTTGACCTAGATACCGTGCATAGATCAATTCGTCCCTGGTTGGACCTTCACTCTTCCCTTGATCACCGCCAGCAGAATCGGATGCACACACGTACCAGAGGGCAGTCCAGCTCCATTCGTCCCCCTGGCCGTCACGTTAGTCTCAGATCTCAGCAGGTTGCTAGTCCATCAGGAGCTTCTTTTCATCGGCCTCTATTGTTAGGAGGGGTGTGGCTACCATTCCTGATTAGACCATTGGTCCTCATTTGCCCCCCCTTCATTCCCTTCTTTGTTTCCCTCGTTTTTCTCCCCCGCTTGCTCCATTGCCCCCGCTTCGGGCTTCCTTTCTGTTGTCTTTTCTCTTCTTTTCTGTTTTTGGGAACTCGTTTTGAGTTGTCCCCGCTCGCAGTTTGTATATTGTTTGGGCTGCAGTCACATTGACCTACTTTTGTGGTTATTCGTTGGACATTAATATATTTATCTTATCTTATCTTATATATTAAAAAATATAACATTTTTACATTACATCATTAAAGTTTTCATTATTTTGTCAAATTTTCATCTTTACAAAATTCAACTCATATATTTCGGACCATATTTTTTTGAACTTTTCGAAGAATTCCGGATTTTCGAAATTTTTTGCCCTCCTGAACGGATCCGGATTTTTCGGACCTGGTAACTATGGTTTCAACATAGACGAGAACTCAAAGTTACATGCCTCAATGCACATTTGAGTATGACATTGTGCCCATGCATGATTTTGTCACTTGCTATGTGGAATCATTTGAAATCTCAGATGTTCTGTTTGGCAAGCCATACTTGTATGATGAAAAGTGCTACCTTCCATGACAATAATAGATGTGACATTGTGCCCATGCATGATTTTTTCACTTGCTATGTGGAATCATTCGAAATCTTAGATGTTCTGTTTGGCAAGCCATACTTGTATGATGAAAAATGCTACCTTCCATGACAATAATAGATGCATGCGAATAACCCAAAGGCATACAACCTTACCTTATTGCTTTGTCACACATCAAATCGATCTCATTCCAACATTTGCACTTCAAATCTTCCACTGTATCGGATATCAGTCTGGGAGAAACAATGAAATTGGCAAAAAATTCCAAGAACTCATTTCCTAAGGGAAGATTCGACTAAACTCTTCATGTTGTTGTGGATGATTATGTTGTTGTAGTCCAATCGTCCATACATGATCGAAAGGCTAGCTCACTACTTAGATTGATTATTATGCTATCAACAAAAACATTGTTTAAAATAGGTATCCTTTACCTTGCATTGATGATCTTTTGGACAAGCTCTGGGGTACATAATACTTTATAGAGATCAATTTGAAATCTAGTCGTCACCAAGTTCTAGTCAACCTAGAAGACATCTAGAAGGTTACTTTATAAATAAAGGAAGAATTTTACGAATGGTTGCTAGTTTCCTTTGTCTTGAGCAATGCACAAATAACCTTCATTTCTCATATGAGTAGTATACACAGATCTTTCACCAACTCTTCATTGCTTGCTTATGTGGCATCTTCCTAATCTACAATAAGACTTTGGAATAGAATATCACACATGTTTAGAAGATTCTTGACACACTTTGCTCTACACAATTTGTAAGCCAACTTAGGCAAATTGTATTTTGGTGTCACTCAGGTTTAGTAGTAGAGCGACATCCTTGATCATGAAGACATTTGCATGGATAAAAAAAATCAAATATCAAATGAGATTGGTCATTTCTTGTTAAACTCATAAAGTTACAAAGTTTCCTTGGTCTGGGAAATTTACCAACTCTTCAGTCTAATTGTGTGGCATCCTCCTAATCTACACTAAGATTTTGAATGAAAATATCGCACATGTTTAGAATATTCTTGACACACTTTGCCCTCAATTTGTGAGCCAACCTAGACAAAGTGTATTTTTGGTGTCACTTGGGTTTAGTACTAGGGCTACATCATTGACCATGGAGACTTTCACTTGGATCTTGAGGGAGTCAAGATCATTTGAGACCATTTCCTGTTAATCTCACTGACCATGAAGACATTTTCCTCGATCTAGAGATAATCATTATCATTTGAGATTTGGTCATTTCCTATTAATCTCATAGAGTTACGAAGTTTCCTTGGTCTGGAAAATTCACCAACTCTTCTTTGTTTACTTGTGTGACATCCTCCTAATCTACAACAAGACTTTGAGAGAAAATATCGCATATGTTTAGAAGATTCTTGACACACTTTGGCCTCAATTTGTAATCCAGCTTAGGAAAAGTGTATCTTTGGTGTCACTCGGATTGAGTACTACGACTACTTCATTAACTGTGAATACATTCACTTGAACCTAGAGAAAGAGTCAAGCCCATTTGAGACCGGTCATTTCCTCTTAATCTCATAGAGTTGTAAAGTTTCCTTTGACCGAAGAGTTTCTACCATTGGGCTTGTACTAGGATTTTGTAACATGTCATTATAGATGAATGCGATCCAAGCGGATGTAACACTATATTTGGAAGAAATTAAAAAGTGAGGTTTTGTTCTATATCTTTTCTTGTAAGGCACGACATGAATCAACCCTTTTGAAAGGGAGAGTAATGCATCATATTATGCATTGGTCCAATACCCACTCAACATGGAGATCTCGTTGCATGTATTAGAAATATTTAGTAAGACACAATAATATGTATTTGGTCTATGAGGAGTTTTATGCAACCCATCAAGTTCTCAAACAATGACAACAATATCTCCTAGGTAAGGAGGCCATCATTGACTTTGAGCATAATTAAAAACAACACAACAATAACGTTATAAACTTGCTTGAGTAGACCTCTGGTGACAACGCTATCTCCATCTCTAGTTTCATTGCATGTGTAATGATGCTTTTGCATTTGCTTACATTTCCTTTGTATATTGAACACTAATTTGTAGGTTATAGCTTGATATGACTGCTAATTAGTAACCTTATCATATGTAGGCTGGGAGAAAGGTCAGAAACTAGTGTTGGGTTATAGACAACCAAGTGTATGGTTAAAGTCATCCTATCCTTGTCACCATTGTCGAAGGAAGCTAGAGGAATGCCATGGCAAATGATTCGATGAAGCATGTAGGACTTTTCATAGAAGCATACCCTCAACATTGTTTCTTTCACACCAATGCCACATTTGGGTAGAGAATTGTGCCCGTCCACGATCATGTTACTTTAGATGTGGCACCACTTGGAATCTATGACGCTTCTTGATAAACAATACTTGTGTCATGTCCACTTTTTCAAATAAAGAAATATAATAAAGTTAATGATTTTAAGTTGTCAAGTCACTCACTTTTTGCTAAAAAGGTGACAACTTAGTATAACTTTATTATTAAAATAAAAATAAAGGTGGCTTTCCAAATAAAGTAAACGCCAACAATTAATTAAAAGATGGAAAGTCACTTTAGTAATCCCACATCGAGTGCTCAACTTGGGAAAAGGCAATGTAAAATTATAAAAGGAGGGGTTGGAGTTTCATTTGAGACATCTTTTGGTCATTTATCTAATTTCACTTTGAAGAGTTGAATGCGTTTGCTTTCACTTTCAGCCATAGAGGATGGAAACCCTCCTTGGTATCCTATTGGGGACGAAACCCTTCAATAGAATTCAGATTTGAGGACGAAAACCCTTAACATCTATTGGGCGACTTCATTCAGAGGTCACATTTGGGCGCAAAGATCAGATTTTCAAAGCTAGGGCACATTTTCTACATTTTCCGCTTCAAATCTGCATTCGAAGCCAAAAAATTCAGGCAGTGGAGAGACATCTAATTTCACTTTGAAGAGTTGAATGCATTTGCTTTCACTTTCAGCCATAGAGGATGGAAACCCTCCTTGGTATCCTATTGGGGATGAAACCCTTCAATAGAATTTAGATTTGAGGACGAAAACCCTTAACATCTATTGGGCGACTTCATTCAGAGGTCACATTTGGGTACAAAGATCAGATTTTCAAAGCTAGGGCACATTTTCTACATTTTCCACTTCAAATCTGCATTCCAAGCGAAGAAATTTAGGCAGTGGAGAGACATCTGACGAGACTTCAAGCAGGGATAGCTAGGGAACAGTTTGCAGCCATATCTAGGGCTATCTACACTCTGTGGGATTTCAGACTGGCATTTAGGGCATCATCTGTGGGAAGATTTATTCGATTTCGGGTTGCATATTTATCATTTGGCCTCTTCATGCCACCCAGGGTTTCAGTTATAAGAAAATGGCTGTAATCATACACGGGTATTTTATTGGTTTTTGGGTGTGAAAAATAAATAAGATAAATTCAAAACCTTGCTGGAAAAATTATTTTCTTTCATGATTATGTTCCTAGAGGCTTCTTGGATGTTGTAAAGCCTTCTGGGTATTCTCGATGACGGATATTTTGATCAATAAAGAGAAATTTCAGAAGTCTGCCTTTTTTAGTATCAAGGGTTTGAAATAAAAATGAGGAAAATATCTCTTATTCTTGGCATTAACAGCTGATTGCTGTCATAAATTTCAGTCTGCTGTTATATTTTTGCAAAAAGGTTTGTTGGAATCTGATTTTACCCTAGGCACTAGGGTTTGGAGAATTAAATTACTGAATATCCAGAATTTATTGTTAGCTGAGTTTGCATGCTTTCAGATTTTATTTTTGGGGTTTTGAGGAAAACCCGTTTGGTACTAATTTTACCTTGAAAGGGTTAGTACAACTTGTATGATGGATATTATGCCTTATATAATAATACAAACATTTGTTTGAAGACCTTACAGACATATTGTCACATTGCTTTGTCATTCATGGTTAGCTGAGTATCCAGAATTTATTGTTAGCTGAGTTTGCATGCTTTCAGATTTTATTTTTGGGGTTTTGAGGAAAACCCGTTTGGTACTAATTTTACCTTGAAAGGGTTAGTACAACTTGTATGATGGATATTATGCCTTATATAATAATACAAACGTTTGTTTGAAGACCTTACAGGCATATTGTCACATTGCTTTGTCATTCATGGTTAGCTGAGTATCCAGAATTTATTGTTAGCTGAGTTTGCATGCTTTCAGATTTTATTTTTGGGGTTTTGAGGAAAACCCGTTTGGTACTAATTTTACCTTGAAAGGGTTAGTACAACTTGTATGATGGATATTATGCCTTATATAATAATACAAACGTTTGTTTGAAGACCTTACAGGCATATTGTCACATTGCTTTGTCATGCATGGAATCAATCTCATTCCAATATTTCCATTTTGAAACTTTCCCTCTTTTGCAGATCAGTTTGGGTGAACAATGAGATTCACAGAAAAATCCAAGAACTCATTGACCAAGGGAAATTCTGACCAAGTTTTGAGTCCAATTGTTCACACACAAAAAATGACAGTTGTTTTTGATGGATAAACGCTTTTGATCGGAGCTATGAACCGGGGGTTCTTGGGTCCCCTCCCTTACAAAACATTATATACATTATATCTAGAAGGCAGAACAACCGATATACAAAAAAGTGAGGAAGTCTATACTTGGTTGTCATGATACTACGACATATACAAAAAGACCATACTAAAAACTATACTATACGGCTAATAATATCAGTTTTTTTTTATGGATAAACGCTTTTAATCGGAGCTTTGAACCGGGGGTTCTTGGGTCCCCTCCCTTACAAAACATTATATACACTATATCGAGAAGGCAGAACAACCCATATACAAAAAAGTGAGGAAGTCTATACTTGGCTGTCGTGATACTACGACATACAAAAAAGACCATACTAAAAACTATACTATATGGCTAATAATATCTGGAGCATGATTAATCTGATAATTCAATTGCTTCTTCTTTCACCTGGACTATCGGAGTATCTGCTGGAGTTGGAACCTTCTGACGTGCGCTGGAATGATGACCCTGACCACTAGCTTGCGTTGCCCTTAACAGGAAAATATAAGAAGCCTTTCCTTTCACCCTAAGCTTGGCAATGCGGTCTGGAACAGGGTCGATTGGAGCTGAGAGCGCTTCCAGGCCAAGAGGGGAAATGTAGGATTTTTGGTGAACGACAACAATGAAATTCCATAGTCTTATTCCTCCTTTCCAATTCTAAAACATGAGCCCGAGCAACCAAATGCCCATCCCCTGCAATGGAGGCCTGCATAAAAACCGAAGGTAAACAGAAATTGTCCACTGCTTCCACTAATCCTACCCAATGTCTAGGCAGGATAATATGCTGGGCAATCTTCAGGGTTTCATCCTTGTTACCACCGAGAAACAATAGGTGGGTAACGAAAACAGAGTCAATCTTTGTGTTAACACGAGCTCGGCCACTACGTTGGACATAATCCTCTCCCAGAATGCACACTACAACATTCTCCACTAAACCTGAGCCTATGCGGAATACTTTTCGTAGTTTGACAGAGGAGATGGGGCCATAGAAGGCCATCTCTCTTGAATCCGCCATTAGAAATAGCCCAGGAAACAGAGGAATCACCAGTACAACTTTGCTAACAACAATTGGCCCTAGCGCAGGAAAATAAAAGACAAACGAAATGCCAAAGAGAAGGGCGTGAAAGCACTTAAAAAGATTTTCTCGCATGAGTCGGATCTCATTGATTAAATGGAATTGAACTTGCCTCACTTGTAATGATGGCTAAATTGGGCCATTTTTCTATATCATTAGCGAATAAGGCTTCCTCCTCTTACGTTACCCCAAAGATGGCGAGGTAATCCGCTGCTACATTTGCTTCTCTAAATACGTGACCAATCCTGCATGTGTCCACCTTTTCTAGCCAAAAGAGAGTATTTGAAATATAATAATCCAAAGACCAATGGGAGGCCTTACTGTTTTTGATTGCCTGAATTATAATCTGTGAGTCCCCTTCTATAAGGAGATGAGAGAATCCACTCCATTGCGTTTTTCACCCCAAAGAGGAGTGCTTGAGCTTTTGCCTGGTTGCAAGATCCTTCTTGAAGGCGATACGATCCAACATTGATTAATTCTCTCAACTCATTGCGAATGATGCACCCCACCCCCGAAAGCCCAGGGTTTCCCTTAGAAGCCCCATCGAAATTAACCTTGCAAAACCCGGGGGGGTGGAGACCACTTGGCTTCCTTCCTCTGAAGACATTTTTCCCATTTGGATTTACAATGCTTAAGAATAGCCCCCGGCCCAGGAAGTTTGATGAGAGGCTAAGCCTTCCTGATAGAGGTGTCTCTGCTTGAGAAATCTGCTAAATTTCTACAACTGGAGCTAACATTCTCTGAGATAACGACTTCCAGTTTTCTAATTACCTCTTGGACATCTAAAGAGACATCCCTAAAAAGGTGGAGATTCCTCTCCCACCAAATATGCCATAGAAGGAGCATGGGGCTGTAGAGCCAAATGGAGCTGAGAGAGTGGCTTTTCCTAGAATTGGCCAGGATTTGAGGACACTTTTAATGGTAGCCCCATGAACCCTAGCTAGATCTAGTTTCTGGCACAACCATGTCCAACATTGAGAGGAGAAAGAGCTGTGAAGAAACAAGTGATCAATATTCTCCTCGTTTTCACATAGCAGACATCGGGAAGGACTCTGATATCCCCATTTTCTCCTTCTAACCTAAGTGAGAATGTTTCCTTTATATATGATCTAGCAAAAGGCTCCAACTTTGGGAGAAGGTTTACGTCATAACATCTGGTCCAAGAATTGATGCCCCTACTTTCCTAATGGAGAAGAAAAACATAACCCGCTTTAGCTGTGTACTGCCCAAACTTATTTCCTAGCCAAAGGACTTGATCATCTTTATCTGTGAAATAGACTTTCCGCTTGTTGAGGATGCTTGTGAGAAGAGCCTTAGCAGCTTGAGGGACTTCCAAGGTTTCCACCTCCTTCCAAGTGAGAGAGGGGGAACCGTTTGAACATTGAAACCCGTAATCAGCTACCAGATCGTCCCAAACAGTCTTCGTGGCTTCTTTGATTAACTCCAGGCTAGGGGTCTCCTGAAGGGCCGGATGACCATTCCAGGAATCCACCCAGAACTTGGCGGAGGCACCATTACCAATTTTCGAAAATGTGAGGGAAGAGAAGATGTGCCTGCAGGAACAAAGGAAGTTCCACATATGCGACCCTTTTGGAAGCTCCTTTGATTAACAGTCTTCGTGGCTTCTTTGATTAACTCCAGGCCAGGGGTTCTCTTGAAGGGCCGAATGACCATTCCAGGAATCCAACCAGAACTTGGCGGAGGCACCATTACCAATTTTCCAAAAAGTGAGGGAAGAGAAGATGTGCCTGTAGGAACAAAGGAAGTTCCACATATGCGACCCTTTTGGAAGCTCTTGACTCGTGATGATGCTCTCAGGTTTGCCATTGGAAAGATATTTGCAAATCAAGTTGGAATTAAGCATACTGGAAGGGTTGGATAGCAGATTCCAGATATGCTTGGCTCCTAGTGCAATATTTTGAAGGCCCAGGTCCAAAATTCTAGCGCCCTCCAAACCAAAGCCTTATGTAGCTTGACATCTTCCCACTTAATTAGATGAAATTTTCTTTCATCACCAGTCCCTTGCCATAAGAAAGATCTGAGCATTTTCTCAATTTTTAAAAGGACCATTTTAGGTATTTTTTAGGACAGAGAGCATATAAATTAGAAGAGCACAAAGCACAAAATTGATTAATTGAATTCTACCTGCAAAAGTAAGCCATTTGCCTTTTCATGATGACAGTTTGTGGGAAAAAGAGAAGCCTGCTCCGCTCCTGAAAAAAGAGGAATGCCAAGGTATTTCTGCGGGAGGGAACCCACATAGAAACCCATGATACGCTTGATCCGCCTTTGAAGCCAGGGTGAAGTATTAAAAAAGAAAATCAAGGACTTAGGAAGACTGACCACCTGTCCAACAACTTTGGAATATGTATCTAGGATGCTTCCAAACTCTCTGGCCTCTGCCACAGAAGCTTCTCCGAACAAGGTGTCATCAACAAACTGTTGATGAGAGAGAGGAGCGATGCCATCAGCTATTGAAAGACCCCTTCAGATGTCTCTCTCTAATGGCGTTGGACAATGCTCTACTCAACGAGTTTGCGACGAGGATGAATAGATAAGAGGACAAAGGGTCCCCTTGACGAATCCCTCAATGCATGACAAAAAGCCCTTCCGCCTAACCATTGACCAAAACAAAAAAGCATGGAGAAGATATATAATTGAAAATCCAATTACAGATGGCAGAGTTGAGACCCAACTTCACCATTACTTGGATAAGCCCCAGTTCAGTCTGTCGTAAGCTTTGCTGAAATCCAACTTGAGTAACATCCCTGAATGATGGCTTGAAGAAAGAGAGTGCATTAATTTGTGGGATAAAATGACACCATCAAAGATCGAGCACCTGGGGAGAAAGCCCGTCTGTTCTTGAGATATGAGAGATGCCAAGAGAGGACTAAGCCGGTGGGCAATTGCCTTGGAAATGATTTTATAAGCTGTGTTGCAGAGGAGATGGGACGAAAATCCTCCAAAGCTTTGGCTGGCGATTTCTTAGGGAACAACAGATGAAAGTATGATTCAAAACCCCTAAGATCTTGGCTAACAATGTCCCAAAAGTCTTGGAAGAAGGCTGTAATGAAATTACTAGTATAATTCAGATTATGAGCAGCAATAGAACACCAAATAACACAATATTTCAGAATAATGATCTCAATATGCAATAATAATAGCTTCGCCACTTCGAGGGGGCAACCTCCAAACCATATAATAAGACTCAAATGGATGAACTACTACCTACAATCCCCTATATCTACTATTCATATGTTGTGGCCATCACCCAGGCCGACCTATTAAGCATGAGGAAGTATAAATGATATAATAAAATGATATGGTAAGCCATAAGTCGGCTGGCTACTCATATCCTAATACAAGCAATAGGTTAAGGGCGTAGCATGCCCTTCCCCTTCAAACCAACGTTGTCCTCAATGTTGAATAATCCTGGATGTTGCTGCAGAAAATCTTCATCCTCCCAGGTTGCATCTTCTATGCTCAGATTCTTCCACTTGATCAGATATTCCTTAATGTCTCTGGTTCTCAGCCTCTTAGTACGTGTTTGTAGAATCTTCTTTGGCTCCAAAATGATTCTTCCTTCCTCATCAAGTTCTGATAACTCTTCATCCTGTTTTGTGCTAATGTTAAATTCTCCTTCAAACTAGCCAAAACCTGTTGTTGATGTTGAATGTGTTCCTTAACATCTCTGACCTTAGTTTGCACCCTCAAGGAGGAAGTGATAGAAGGTGGATGGTAACCATATAATGCTAAAAATGGGGTCATTTGAGAAGAGGTATGAAAAGATGTGTTATACCACCATTCTGCAAGTGGTAACCATTTAATCCATCTTTCCTGCTTATCTGATACAAAACAACGTAGATACCCCTCTAAGCATTTGTTGACCACTTCCGTTTGCCCATCAGTTTGAGGATGATAAGATGAACTGTGAGCTAGCTGAGTATCCAAACATGAAAATAATTCCGTCCAAAAATTACTTGTGAAAATAGGATCGTGATCACTTACAATTATCTTTGGGGTTCCATTTAGCCTTTGAACTGTCTCCAAAAAAATAGCTGCAACTGTACTAGCTGCAAATGGATGTGATAGGGCACAAAAATGGGCATATTTTATGAGCCTATCCACAATCACGAAAAATAACATTCTTACCCTCTAAACAAGGCAATCTGGTGATGAAATCCATGGAGACATCCTCCCATCTCTGGCTAGGAATTGGTAAGGGTTGCAACAGACCTGGTGTCTTAATTATTTCCCCTTTATTCTATTGGCACACTAAACACTCTGATATAAAATTTTGTACATCCCCTTTGAGTCCTTCCCAAAATAATTCTCTTTTTATTCTATGATATTTCTTCAAAAACCCAGAGTGCCCTCCAACAAGCGAAGCATGTAGCTCTGTAAGAATCTTACGGTTCAACTCAAAATATTTACTCAAGTATAACATGTCCTTGTACCATAATGCATTACATTTCCACTCAAATTTGTTAGATGTCATAGATCCTTGCTTGATATTCTGTATTAGAGATTGTGTATCCTTTTCTTGATCCCATTCCAATCTTGCTTCATCCACCCAACCATCCGTCAACATGGACATTCCACATAGTAAGGCATCTGTGGATGTATCCCTTCTAGACAACACATCAACTACTAAATTTTTCTTTACTCTTTTTGTATATGATTTCAAAATCATAAACCCAACATTTTTGTTACCCACTTTTGTTGTTCTTCAAATGATAACCTTTGCTCCAAAAATTATTTGAGACTATCATGATCAATTTTTACTTTGAAGTGTCTACCCATGAGATAGGGCGTCCATTGCTTGACCCGCATGAAGAATAGCCATCATTTCTTTCTCATAGATAGGTTTGAGTAGATCTTTTCCTTTGAATTGGCGACTCTCAAATGCACTTGGTCTTCCTTCCTGAATTAGAAATGCTCTCAATCCTGCTCCTGAAGCGCCACATTCAACAATGAAGGTTTTTGAGAAATTGGGAGTAGCCAAAAATGAGGTGTTACACATGGCTTCCTTCAACTACTCAAAGGATTTAGTGGTTACGTATGTCCAATTGAACGAATCCTTCTTTAGCAATGCAGTGAGTGGGGTTTCTATTTTACCATATCCCTGCACAAATATTATGAATTAACTTGTTAGTCCTAGGAACCCATGAATATTTTTGAGAGTTTTGGGCCTTGGCCATTCCACCATAGCTTTGATCTTCTGAGGATCAACTTTGACACCTTCATGGGATACAATGTGACCCAAGTACTCTACCTCTTGTACACCAAAAGAACATTTCGATGGATTTGCATAGAGAGTATGTTTCTCCAAAACTTCGAACACTTTATTTACATGTTGTAAGTGTTCTTTCCCATGTCTTACTGTAAATCAATATGTCATCAAAGAAAACTAATAAAAATTTCCTTTAAAATGGCCCAAAAATAGTGTTCATCAAGCTTTGAAAGGTTGAGAGTGCATTTGTAAGACAAAAAGACATTACCAAAACCTCATAATGGCCCTCATGAGTTTTGAAAACCGTTGTATGAACATCTTCCTCTTTTATTCTAATTTGATGGTACCTCAAATGAAGATCTAATTTGGTGAAATAAATAGCACCATGTAATTCATCAAGTGAATAATCAATTACTGGAATAAGAAACTTATATTTGATGCGTGTACTTGTTGATTTCTCAGTAATCTGGACACATCCTTCAGGTTTCATCCTTCTTACGTACCATGACCACTAGCGAAGAATATGCACTCTGGTTATGTCCTGATGATACCTGCCTTCAACATTTATCTTATACCATTTTTCTCGATCTCACTTTTATGGGAATATGGGTATCTATATAGTCTGATGTTAGTTGTTTGGCTCCCTGGAATCAACTGAATGGCATGATCATTATCCCTAACTGGGTGGTAATCCCTTTAGAATTGCATCAAAAACAAATGAGTTAGCATCAACAATCTTCTGAAGATCGGGGTGGCATTGAAGACTGTATTTTGTACTTCTATGGAAAATAACTTTGCTATAAATCCATCTACTCCTTTTTTTATAACCTTATGCATCTGATGAGAGCTAATAATCTGTGGAGACTTAGCTACCATCCCATTCATTTGTATTGTCCTTCCATCTGAATGAAATCGCATGAACAATTCTTGGAAATTCTCTCTATAGTAGTCCCTTTGGAATTGCATCAAAAACAGATGAGTGAGCATCAACAATCTTCTGAAGATCGGGTGGCATTGAAGACTCTGTATTTTGTACTTCTATGGAAAATAACTTTGCTATAAATCCATCTACTCCTTTTATGAGAACCTTCTGCATCTGGTGAGAGCTAATAATATATGGAGACTTAGCTACCATCTCATTCAATTTTATTGTCCTTCCATATGAATGAAATCACATGAATAATTCTTGGAAATTCATCTCTATAGTACCTAAGGTTGTGAGCCATTGGACACCCAAAACAATATATGCCCCCTCCCATAGAAATAGCAAACATAGGTGAGTCTAACATGTAGTCTCCCATGGAAAGCTTGATACTATGGCACTTTTCCATTGCACTTGATTGTCCCACCATCCGCAATCGTAACTTGCATTTTTGGAGCTGGGTAAATAAAACAATTGAGGTGGGCAACTAACTTACTATTTATGAAGTTATGAGTACTCCTCGAGTCAATCAACACTGTCACCTTCTGTTTTTTGAGATAGCCAATAACCTTGAGTGTTTGAGGAGTACTAATACTTGACAATGCATGGCAAGAAATTGTAGGTTGGTGATCCTCTACTTCCTCTTCTACTGGTTGCTCAGCCTCTCCTATAATTTCAGTGTTCTCATCATCCTCATTACCTTCCGTCAAATATAAAACAACTTCTTCTCAGCACATTTGTGTCCCGGTCCATATTTGCTTATCACAGTTAAAACATAATCCTTTTGCTCTCTTTTCTTCCATTTGTTGAGGAGTCAGTCTAATTGGCCTAGAAAATGAAGGGGAAGAGATACTACGTTCTTTGGTGTTAATGAAAGGCGGCCTCCTACTACAAAGAACTTTTTCCTCTGCTCGACGTGCCATGATAATAGAATCAGAAAGCTTGAGTGGATTAAACATACGTACCTCATGCTCGATGTGGTCCTTAAGACCCCCAAGAAATAGGTCATTCAGATTCTCTTCTGGTATATTCTCCACCCTTAAGGATAGGTTCTGGAATTGATGCACATAATCTTTGACTGATCCTGTTTGTCATAACTTTGCTAATTGACTAAAGTAGTTCTCTGAAACACTGGAACTATAGTGCAATTGCAACTCCTCGGTAAAAAACTGTCCAAGTGACACTGAGACCATTCGTCTGCCTCTGAGCACATAACCATCGATACCAAACGAATTGGTTTGGTTCAAAATACAGGGATGCCAATGTCACCTTTTGTCCTGATGGTGTTTGATGTAGCTCAAAGAAGTTCTGCATTTGATTTATCCAATTCAGGGGATCTTTACCATCAAATTTGCGCACATCCACTTTCGGCACCATGTTCCGTGGTTGCAAATAAGTTGGATTCTGATTGGGCTTGAAAAGTGATCAACATGGTTATTTTGTCCATGATTTTGAACTGAATATCCTCCTTGGTTGATATGGGATGGATTTGGGCCATACTGTTTACCCTGTACATGTTGCATGATATCATCCAACCGATGATTGATTTGGGCTATGTCTCCTTTAGAGGCCATCTCAGATTGTACATTTCGTAGCTCATACTCAAGTTGGCTCACCTTATGATCAACTGAAGTAAACCCTAGTGCTGAGGAATCTGTATTTACCCCCTTTTGAATCCATCTCTTCAATCACTATCCCATCTTTATCTGGGGTTTTACCCGGAGTAACCGGATTCTTTTTTGCTCTTGTGGAAGGCCCTGCCATGATATCAAACCTTAGGGTTTAGGGTTTCGATACAAATTCGGCTGAACAGGAAAAAACACAAAGAATATACTAATACTATTTTTTTGAGATCTTTCCAAAAATGTAAAGAACTTGAAAAAATTCCACAATTTGCATCCTAGGGAGCGATTTTATGAAAAACCCTAAATTTGTAATAACTTGTGCAAAATAAATAAAAAAAGTATGAAATTTTCAGGGAACCTTACTTGAAATGTTTTGCAACTATGGTAAAAATATCTCCCAGCAATTCGCTCTGGTTTAGAAATATATCGTTGGAAACAAAAAATTAGGGTTTTTTGCCCTAATTTTGGCCTGGATCGCAGCTCTGATACCACTTGTAATGAAATTACTAGTATAAAATTCAGATTATGAGCAGCAATAGAACACCAAATAACACAATATTTCAGAATAATGATCTCAATATGCAATTATAATAGCTTCGCCACTTCGAGGGGGCAACCTCCAAACCATATAATAAGACTCAAATGCTCAAATGATGATGAACTACCCACCTACAATCCCCTATATATACTATTCATATGTTATGGCCATCACCCAGGCCGACCTATTAATCATGAGAAAGTATAAATGATATAATAAAATGATATGGTAAGCCACAAGTCGGCTACTCATATCCTAATACAAGCAATAGGTTAAGGGCGTAGCAAAGACTGCCGGAAAACCATCAGGCCTAGGGGCCTTATCCCATTCCATAGAAAAAACCACTGACTTGATTTCTTCCAAAGAAAAAGGAGTTAGAAGACGATTATTCTAGGATTCATTAACTAGTTCAGGCTCAAATGACAACAAAGAATTTGTGCCTCCTGATGGGAGAAAGTGTCACCTGCTAACAGATCAGAGAAGAAGGAGACTTTGGCTTCATTAATGTGATTTTGATTCGTCACCTAGTTACCATTGGGAAGTTTTAGCTTGGCAATATAGTTGGAGCTTCTTCTAGCCTTCAAAGAGGAATGGAAGAATTGTGTTCCGGTCCCCTTCCTTTAGCCAGGTTTCTCCAGATTTCTGCTTCCAGTAGATTTCTTCCCTTAGAAGAAGCTCCTCCAATTCTTGCAGCAGGGACTTTTCTTTCATGAATTCTACCTGGCCCATCCCCGATCTGAAAATTGATTCATTCAATTCTTTGACCTCCGATTCAACCCTAAAATTTTTCGAGAAGATATTCTTGAAATGGCTCTTGTTCCAGCTGAGCAGATAACTCTTCAACCCTGCAAGAAAAAAGGGGCAATTTGTTACTTGCATTGCCTTATATAATAATACAAACATTTGTTTGAACACCTTACAAGCATATTGTCACATTGCTTTGCCATGCATCAAATCAATCTCATTCCAATATTTCCATTTTAAAACTTTCCCTCTTTTGCAGATCAGTTTGGGTGAACAATGAGATTCACAGAAAAATCCAAGAACTCATTGACCAAGGGACAATTTGACCAAGTTTTGAGTCCAATTGTCTACAGACAAAAAAGGATAGTTTGTTACCTGCATTGCCTATTGCACGCTCAAGAAAAATACTGTGAAAAACAACTATCCTTTAACTTGCATATCATCACAATGCTTTGTCATGTTTGAACACCTTACAGACATATTGTTACATTGCTTTGCCATGCATCAAATCAATCTCATTCCAATATTTCCATTTTAAAACTTTCCCTCTTTTGCAGATCAGTTTGGGTGAACAATGAGATTCACAGAAAAATCCAAGAACTCATTGACCAAGGGAAGGTTTGACCAAGTTTTGAGTCCAATTGTCTACAGACAAAAAAGGATAGTTTGTTACCTGCATTGCCTATTGCACGCTCAAGAAAAATACTGTGAAAAACAACTATCCTTTAACTTGCATATCATCACAATGCTTTGTCATGCTTTAAATAAATCTCAATCCAAGATGTCCATTTTGAAATTTTCCTCTCAACTCCAGATACATTTGCGAGAACAATGAGATTAGAAGAAAATCAAAGAACTCATTGACCAAGGGAATATTTGACCAAATTTTGTAGCCCAATTGTTCGTACACAAAAGCATGGCAGTTTGTTACCTGCATTGCCTATTGCACGCTCAAGAAGATTACTGTGAAAAACAACTGTTCTTTAACTTGCATACCATCACAATGCTTTGTCATGCTTTAAATAAATTTCAATCCAAGATGTCCATTTTGAAATTTTCCTCTCAACTCCAGATACGTTTGCGAGAACAATGAGATTAGAAGAAAATCAAAGAACTCATTGACCAAGGGAATATTTGACCAAGTTTTGTAGCCCAATTGTTCGTACACAAAAGCATGGCAGTTTGCTACCCACAATGACTATTGCGTAAAAAGAATTATGTGAAAAACAGGTATCCTTTACCTTGCATAGATGATCTTTTCAACAAGCTTTGAGGTGCATGATACTTGACAAAGATCAATAAGAAATCTGGTCATCACCAAGCTCTCTAGTCAACATAGAAGACATCTTGAGGACAACTTCTAAGACAAAGGAAGGTGTGTATGAGTGGTCGGCTAAACCAACACATCCCTGACCTTCATCTTGCGTATGAACAATAATCTTCACCTTTTTGCCAACTCCTTCGTCATTGTCTTCTTTTATGACATCTTAATCTATAACAAAATCTTGAAAGAGAATATCCCACATATTAAGAAGATTCTTGATGTACTCTGCAGCCACAAATTACAACCCAATATAGGCAGGTGTATCTTTGGTTCCAAAGTAGGTTGAGATCATTCAAGGTTGGACAGTTCCTTCCGATTTCGTACTGTGACGAAGTTTCTTCCATGATGTAGTCTAGGATGGGGTGCCAAATTAATGAGTGCCCAGTCTTAGCAGCAGGAGACTAAAACCCCTTAGTGTTGAATGCTGACATGATTGAGATCTCATATACATGAGCAAAACCTATATGTAGGATTCCCAAGCTCAGCAGTAAATAGCAAAAGATTTCAAATTTCATTTACATCTCTCTAAGTACACTATTTAGAAAAATACAAATCAGGTTTTTTTCTAAACAAAACTTAATTTTTGTGCTCTAAATTCTTGATACAGGCTTCAAATTGTCCTTACAATGGATACTAAATCCCTTAGTGATGAAAGTTGACACAACTGAGATCTGATACACAGGAGCAAAACAATATGGGGCTTCCAAGATCTGAAATAAATAACAAACTATTTCTAAATTCATTTACAGCTCTCCAAATACACTATTTAGAAAATTACAAAGTAGGCATTTTACCAAACACAATTCAATCTTTGAGCTCTAGATTCTTCTTACAGGTTTCAAATTATCCTCTGAACTATATTGATTTACCATTGGGTTTAAAAACCCATCTCAAATTTATTGTGAATTTCATTAAAGATTTTCCCAGATGCTGTAGCCTTCAGACCTTCCAAAACACAATTTGTTTGCAGAGCTCTATCTTGGTGGGTACGTTCTGAATCTCTTGGTAGTAATCGATTCCTCACTTTGGTTATCTTCCTTTTTCTCTTTGCAAGGAAAGGATATCTTAGAAGTTATTTTCCGGAATCAAACTTAGTGACACTTGTCCCTCGAAAAGCTTATCCTCGTTATCTACCTTGCACTGCAATCAAACATTTGTTTTCTCTTCGATTTCCTCCTTCGGCATAATCCGTGTTTCTTATGATCACATGCACAAGTAATCATTGTTCTTTTTGATTGTGATGCCATTAACTAGACATGGTCTAGGGTAATAGAGACAGAGACAACGACTAACCTTTCCTTTTTTATTTTTTATTTTTTATATTCTATTCGATCTCATTCTATCAACGAGCAGGCGAGCCAAGGGGAAAAAGACAACGTGGGTCCGACAGGATTTGTAGAGGCGTCACAAGCAAGGAAGGGCAGGTGGTAAAGGAGACCAAGATTTGTGGCCATAGTTTGAGAGTTGGAGGGACAAGACAGAGACAAATATGTGGGCCCCTTTTCAGCAGGTGTGTGGGATCTAGGGCACAGGCCAACAAGATCAGGTAGACCCACCAAACCAAACCATTTACTCTCTTGCAACGTTTTTTATGTTTATTTCAAAATTGGCCTAAACAAGACATTACAAACCATGGTCAAACATGAGGGTTTTAAAGGCAACCTAAACATGGGGTCACTGAGGTCTACTGTTTTAGAGGCACATTTATCAACAGACAATGAAATTTCAGCCATGACAGGAAACTCTCAAACCTATGCAATGTGTATGGATAAAAAGTTGGTCTTTGTGAATGCAAAACAATATAAGGGGGGATCCTAAGGCGTAGGTAGGCCAAAAAGCTGAGGCAAACTCAAAAGAAAATTTTCACTTTGATTTTACCAAAGACAACAAACAACAAAGGAAACTTTGTTTTCAAAGAACACTGAATAGAAGGAAAACAATCAATGCAGAGGGATGGTGGAGAGGAATTAAAGCTGACCAAAACAAAGAGGACTACTGCAAACAAGGATGAACGGGAGGTAGGAGTGCAAGATCCTAAATATCTATACAACCTTACATCTACTCTATTATTGTGGTCTTTAGAATTGTATGTAAATGATCTCATGAACATGAAAGAGAGACTTGGAATTTTAGAAAATAAGAGGCTACAAGAAGACAGTGAGAGAATTTTTTTTGCAGAATATAGATACAAATCAGAAAGAGAAAATAAAGTTCTCAGAGAGCAGGTACTAAATCTTCAAAACATCATGGAAAGAGGACACCAGGAGTTATTCATTCTAAAACAAGAACTAGGGCATTTGAAAATAGTCGGAAAGAAAACCCCGAAATGATACAAGGGAATGAAACAATATAGATAAACGAAATTCAATCGAGAATTGAAAACATGGAAATGAAAGAAAACCAACTAAAGGATCGGATAGAAGAGGCCAAATCTTGGTCACAAGTAGTAAGTGGATCATCAATTGAACAAAAACAAATCATAGAGACACATCAAAACACATATAAAAGAAGAAAGGGACAAGCAAGACAAAGCAACAAGTTTTATTATCTAAGGTTTGAAAGACTTTGGTAAAAAGGAAAGAACTGACATTCTGGATAGAAGAGGCCAACTCTTGGTCACAAGTAGTCAGTGGATCATCAATTGAACAAAATCAAATCAAAGAGAAACACATCAAAACACAAATAAAAGAAGAAAGGGATAAGCAAGACAAAGCAACAAGTTTTATTATCAAAGGTTTGAAAGACTTCGGTGGAAAGAAAAGAACTGACATTTTGGCAAGGGACTTTCTTAAAGACAAGCTGAAGTGGACAAGTTATATACATCAATCCAACATGATTGGTAGGAGAATAGGAGGATAGGATTGTCATGTGCGAGTTGTCATGAGAAATGTAGAGGACAAACATGTTATCCTAAAAAGTAGGGGACTTCTTAGAGGCACACATATATATCTAGACGAAGAATTGACATTTACCCAACAAGAAGATTGAAAGAAGGAATGGGAGAAAGTGAAAGAGGTAGGAAAATGGGCACGGTTGAGCAATGGGAAAGCCCAAATCAGCGATCAGTTGTCAAGCAACAAATAGGGATTCAGGGCCCTACGGGAATCCATGCACGTAGTAAGTTGGAATTGTAGGGGGTATCCGTGGAGAAGAGAACCTGGATTGGGGCCCATAGCAAAGGGTAAAGATATTATTATTCTTATGGAAACACATGAACATTTGAAGGGTACAAGAAAATTTCAGTTTGGAACGAATGAAATGAGACAGGTAAAGGTCATGGGGGGATCACAGTGCTAATCAAGGGAATATGGCTCAAGACCGTCAAAGTTGAAAAGGAGGACCCAAATAAGCAATACATATGGCTGAAAATATTAGATAATGAAGAGACAATCAGATTGGCTGTTTGCTACTTTGCACCGAAAAGTTCAAAGACTTATAAGAGAAGTAATATAGATACTGGAGATCCATATGCTTTGCTAAAAAAAGACATTTCTGTGTTCATTACCTTAGGGGAAATAATTTTAATGGGTGCTTTTAATGCAAGGACCGCAAACAATCAATCTCTCTAGTTGAGCAATAAAGAAGGTGGGGATGACAATCCTTTATGGCTTAATGAAGAAGAGGACCAACTTTCGGAAGGAATATCTCAAGATGGTAATGGAGGGGTGACACATTTTGGGGCTGAGCTTCTAGGCCTATGCAGCTTATGTGACATGGCTATTTGTAATGACACGAGGGCTTGGCCTAGATCAGATATTATCACTTGCAAAACATACAATGGTAAAAGTGTAGTGGACTATGCCATTTGCTCGTAAAGCTCTATTTCTCGGTTGCTTAAGTTTGAAATAGGGGATTGTCCTATTGAGCTAAAATCGGATCATAAACCTCTCTTTGTCAAGCTTGGTACCATCTCAAATCAGCACCAAAGAAAACAAGTTCAACACATGCAAAAGAGAATTCAACAACAAGGCAAAATCATTGTAAATAAAACAAATCAGGAAATGTTCGTTACTGCCCTTGAGCGACAATTTCAGATGACAAGAAATGACATAGAGAGCAAGGCAATCAAGGAGACAAGTGGCTATGTACGCAGTAATTTGTTGATTCCTCTAATTCATAAGGCAATAAATGCTTGCAAAAGATCTAAGCCTAGAAAGAGAGTTGCAAATACTTTTCCAATGAATCCGTGGTATGACGAAAAATGTAAGGCTGCCAAGAGAGCTTTGAAGGAAAGTGAGATGAACAAAGAAAATAAAAAGAAATTGGTACAATACAAAAAAGAAAGCTATGTGAATATGAGGAGGAAAAATTAATTACTTTTGGAAAACACAATCCCAAAGGCTTTTGAAGGGAGCTACAACAAAAGAAAAAACATAGAAAATAATATCACAGATGCTCAGTGGTTAGAGTATGCAAGGATCCTCTATGAGCGGTCTCAACAAAAGGATATTCCTCCCATAATTAATACTTCGACCGAGCTTTTCTCTATGGAAGACATCAAATAGGGCATAAAGAATCTAGCAAGTGGTATAGTACAAGATATTGATGGCCTGCACGCTGAATTTTTAAAGTGGGGTGTTGACGTCCTCACATCAGAAACATATTCAATGAGATCAACTAGAATGGCTTCCCGTTGGAGTGGATGACTAGTGTTGCGATTCCTCTATTTAAAAGCGGTGATATCAATAATCCATCCAATTACCGCACCATTATGGTCAATCCTCTCCTTGGTAAAAGAATGTCGAATCAACAACTGGGTCGAAAGAGAGGGTAAAAGAGCAAAAGGGTAAGCAGGCTTCCAACCTAGACATTCAACCATTGACCATTGCATCACTCTTAGGCACTTGATTGAAAAAGTATGGGATACCAAAGGAGAGGAAGCTTTTTGTTGCTTTGTTGATTTTAAGAAATCTTTTGACATGCTACTTAAAGACAAACTTTGGAACAAGATGAAGGAACTTCGGATTCCAGACGAGTTTAGAGTAGCAATGTTAGGCTTTATGAGCAGGTGAGAGCTAAAATCAGAATCAGAGAGGGTATGTTAGAATGTTTTGGTAGTGACATTGGTGTCAAACAAGGTTGTCCTCTCTCTCCCACCTTGTTTGGCTTATACATTGACAAGCTTGAAGAATGGTTAAGCAAAATCGAGGGAGGGGGCATACAGTTGGCATGTGGTGATGTTACTCTTATATGACGACGATCTTATTCTAATTTCAAAAACAACTCAAGGATCGAGGGATCATTTGAAAGCCCTAGAACTCTTTTGCCGGGATGTCGAGATGCAAGGGAACATTAGCAAAACCAAAGTCATGACTTTTTATTTATAAAGGAAAGAGAAACAAATTAACATTCTTTTTGAGGGGAGTCTGTTGGAAATTGTAACAAAATACAAATATCTTGGGATTGATTTACACAACAAGCTTAGTTGGGAGACTTGTAGAGCAAAAAGGATACAAGGGGGTTGGCAAGGATCTTACCTACTTCAAACTAGGTGTAGGACAACTAAACTTTAGGATTGGAAAACTAAGAAAACAATTTTTGGATTGGTGGTCACCTCACTTTCCCTTTATGGTTGTGAAGTATGGGGAAGTAGCATGTCAAATCATGGGTGGAGACAATTAGAAAGAATCTAGAAACATCTAATCACAAGCACTATTAAAGTCAAATCAATAGTCCCTTATAAGATCCCGTTGGCCGAAACAAATACTTTCTCAATGGAAACATCATCAATAATTTAGTTGTTATTGTGCTGAGGTATCGGAAACCGCTCTGCAACTTTGGCGAAAAATTGGAGTCGGCTTTTCTAGGGTTTTACAATTTGCACCGCCATACCGCAACCTTTTTGGGCTCTGCGGGAATTTATTGCTATAGTTTCTCCCAGGGTTTTTCGCCCGCTGGGCGTCCCCTATATAATGTCCTCGCCATCTTCCATCTTGGTTGTTTCAACTGTGGCTGGAGATAGTGGAGATTTGAGCAATGGCACCGCCGGCGAAGCGACCTAGGAAGTTCGCTCTAAAAGTATTCCACGAGGTAATATTTCTCCTCCTGGTGTGGTTTTACCCATTCTTGAATTTAATGCTGCATGTCAATGGTTAGAGCAGTTTTGTCTCATTGGGTATTTCGTGGGCCGCACTCCCTCTGAAAGCATGCTCAAATCTTGGGTGAACACTGTTTGGTCCCCTCATGGAGTCAGATTGGAAAGTGTTCAAAACATGACCAAGGGTTTATTTTTCTTTCGCTTTTCCGACCTTGCTAATACACCCAATATTCTAGCTAAGCAAGCCACTTGGCATGTTCGCAACTTGTTGCTTGTACTAACCCCATGACACAAGGACTTCGTGGTATCTGAATATACTGCCCTTAAAGTGCCTGTCTGGGTTGAAATTCCTGGCCTTCCTTTACCGTGTGTGCCTTTTTTGTCACAGATTGCCGCTTCTCTTGGCCAAGTTGTTTGCCTTGAAGCCGAAAGGTTTTACCATGCTCGCCTGTAGAAGCGAGTTTGTGTTGAGATTGATCTCTCTCAAGACCTTAAGGAATTTGTGGATATCCAGATGGGGGACAAACACTACTCTCAGCGGGTCATGTATATCAATCTGCCTTACACATACTTTCGTTGCTAGGCTTCCGATCACAAGATCAAAGACTGCCCTCTCTATGTTCCCCGAAACCGCCTTGTGGCCAAAGCAGCTCCTAAACCAATCAAACCCCCGCAGGAGGAATGTTGGCAAGTTGCCGAAGGCTGGCGCAATAAGAGCAAAGCCCAACAATGCAAGACCTTTGGCTCTAATGGCCACTGGGAATCAACTCAACTGTTAAGGAACAACCGCATAACGTGCATGCTAAAGAGCCAACGACTGTTGTTAAAGAACCAACAACCGCTACCAACTCAGCTACCCCATTGCCAAAGTACTCCAGCACACCCCTCGCGGCGTCAGTCAGTTCCCATCATGCTGTTACCCCTGTCAAGCAACTCACAAGCCTTCCAAAAGCCCTCGAACGGGACCATAACCTGGCTCGCTGTTAGAATGTTCGGGGTCTTACAAACTCCTGTCGTAAATATGTTGTGAGTGAAACTCGACAACATGCAAATTTGGATGTTTTGGCAAGTTGTCGGAGGCCGGTGCTAAGAGCAAAGCCCAACAATCCAAGACTGTGGCCACTGGGTTCAACTGTTAAGGAACACCCCATAACGTGCATGCAAGCCAACGACTGTTGTTAAAGAACCAACAACCGCTACCAACTCAGCTACCCCATTGCCAAAGTACTCCAGCACACCCCTCGCGGCTCAGTTCTCATGGAAAAACTTTGTTTATAATGTTTCCATCCCGCAATCGGTGCTGTTACTCCTGCTAAGCAACTCACAAGGACCTTCCAAAAGCCCCCGAAGCCCTTCTCGCATCTCTTAGGACCATAAGCTCGCAACGTTGATTCCACCGCATTGAGTACGCCAGTCAGAAAAAAGTTATTTGCAAGACTGTCGTTTCTTGCAAAATCAATAATGCCCTTGATGCTTGGAGGACATGGCTCTTGACCATCCTTTCCCATGAATTATCTATCTTGGAATGTTCGGGGTCTTACAGACTCCTGTCGTAAATATGTTGTGAGTGAAACTTGACAACAATGTGCAAATTTGGATGTTTTGTTTTTGCAGGAAGTAAAAATTATAGGTTTTCAGTTACAGATGGTTTGCAAATCCATCTGGCCTGACAACTTGGCTTTCTGTAGCAATCATGTAGCAATCTTGGAATGTTCGGGGTCTTACAGACTCTTGTCGTAAATATGTTGTGAGTGAAACTCAACAACAATGTGCAAATTTGGATGTTTTGTTTTTGCAGGAAGTAAAAATTACAGGTTTTCAGTTACAGATGGTTTGCAAATCCATCTAGCCTGACAACTTGGCTTTCTGTAGCAATCATGAAGCAGGATGTGGGGGCTTAATTTCGCTTTTTGCTCCCAAATGGCGGCCTTTACTTATTGACCACGACATCGACCCCACCAACTGTGCCATATGGGTCCTCTTTAATGTGGACGGCTGCCCTTTTGGCCTCATTAATATTTACGCCTCAAAAGATGCGGTCGAAAGGGCCGATCTGTGGCGGTGGATCGCCATCTCCATTCCCGATACTTACTGGGTAATAAGTGGAGATTTTAATATGGTTGAGTCACCTAATGATAAATGTGGCCACTTGCTTATGAGGTGGACACCTGGCGAAAGGGAAGCGTGGTATTTCATGCGTAATAAATTTGGATCTTTTGATCCTAACGCATCTCGCTTTCCCACCTCTGAAGCTTGGTATACGTGGACCAATGTACGTGGAGGGATAGATTGCATACTCAAACGACTTGACAGGGCCATGCTGTCAGCTCAAGATTATTTTGAGTTTGATAACATTTATTCTATGCTAGTGGAGGTCATGCTTGGCTTTGTCCTTTCAGATCATTCTCCAATATGATTTCATATCAATTGACATGATGTGCGCCCCTTTTGTCATAAAGGCCAATTCTTTCTTAATATTGCCTTGATGCATCATGGCCCCACCGTCAATCATATCAAGCGTGTTTGGAATTTAATTCCACGACCCAGTCATTGCCAACGATTTCATCCACCTATGCAAGCCATCTGGATTCAGTGGTGGGAGGACGCGCTGACTCGGACAACAAGATTTCTTAGAATCTATGGCCGACAACTGGCAATAATTCAGTGCCGCTCATACTCCGTTAACACCTCGGCTCTCAGCCGGGCGGTGGTGGCACTTCAAGGCGATCCCTTCTCTGAAACTCTGCAACTTCAAGTTGCAACGCTTCGACACCAAATCCAAATTGCGGATAATTACAGTGCCAGGGGCGCACAGATCCGGGCTCGGATGCACTGGCTCAAAATTGGAGATCGGTTTCGAAAGAATTCTTTCTCTCAGAGCCAGAAAACCTTCCCAACAAATCCGGGCTATCATGGATGGCGGAGCTCGCATTACTGACCCACAACTTATGTTGCAGGCCTTTGTGCGCCACTACAAGCTCGTGTTTCAAGCTCAACAACCCTTTGCAGCTCGCCAAACTGCTCTTGATCAATGTTTGGGTGTTGTGCATGCAAATTATCAGAGGCTCAAAAGGTGATCTGCGAGAGAATGCTCACCATTGAAGACCTCCATGAAGCCACCATGCAAATGGCCAATGATAAAGCGTCGGGTTGTGATGGGTTCCCTTGCGAATTCTATAAAACCCTTTGGGATTCGGTTGGTCAAGACTTGTTTCAGGTTTATCTTGAAGGTTTCTAGAAACATTCCTTAGGGCCACACATTAATAAGGGAAACATCAAATTCATCCCTAAACAAGGAGACCCAGAGCAAATTACCTGTTGGCATTCGATTACACTGCTGAATGTCTCTTATAAACTCATTGCCAAAGCGTTAGCTTTGTTGTTACGCAATCTTTTGCCGGATGTTGTTTAGCCAGAACAAACATGATTTATACAAGGATGATACATCCTGGATAACATCATTGCGGTGTGGGAAGGCATGGAATGGGCTCGTAGGTCTAATCAGGTAGCCATGTTTATCAAAATTGATTTAGAGAAGGCTTATGATCGGATTGAATGGCCATTCATTCTTGCCATGCTGCAAGCCCTTAGCTTTGGTCCCATTTTTATTTAATCTGTCAATATGCTTTTTGCGGATGCTTCTGCTCAGATCTCTATCAATGGCCTCAGCTCAGAACCTTTTGGGCTTTTTCGTTCTATTCGGCAAGGCTGCCCTCTTGCCCTTGCACTGTATGTGCTCGCGGCCGAAGGTTTTGGCTATCTGTTAGCTCATGCCAAAGCACAAGGTCTTGTTCGCAGAATCTCGCTTCCTGCTGAGCCCACTTCTCAACTTCTTAATGGGCATTTTGTGGATGATTCCTTTCTTACACTCATTGAAGACGAAACCAACATTCACAATGCTATGCAATGTTTGGATATTTTCTGCTTAGCTTCTGGCTCATCCATTCAATGGCGAAAAACCCAGTGTTATCAGTAATCTTTCTTTCTTGCGCCTGATTGGCTTGCCACTTTTGAATGGAAAATCTTGACACAAGGCGAGATTTTTAAATTCTTAGGTATTCCTTTTGCTTTTCAAGCCTCCCCGACCGAGCTATGGCAATATGTCATTCAACAGGTGGCAAAAAAGTTGGAATATTGGATCACCAGACCTTTATCTTTGGCTGGCAAATTCCAAATCTGTTCCAAAGTTCTTGCAGCCACACATGTTTACTACTCGTGTTGGGTTCCTTCCAAAGCTTCCATCTAGAAGCTAGAAAAACTGCTCAAAGCTTTCTTGTGGGCTAATGCTTCTACAGGCAAAGGTTTTCATCTGGTAGCCTGGGACATTTGTTGCTTGCCTCGAAATTCTGGGGGTCTCGGCCTTATTCACATTCAACGCCAAGGGCAAGCTCTTTGCGCTAAATGGATTATCAGAAGCATTACTAGCCAAGAAGCTTGGAAAGTTCTTATATGACACAGTATTGCTGAAGGTTCCCCTTATGGCCGCCCTGCGTGGAAAGGATTGGGGTTTGTCAATTTGCTCATTACCCCAGTGCCTGTCAAAATTGTTGGCACCTTTGTGCTTAAGAGCATTTGGAAAGCTTGGGAATGTATTAAGCCCTGACTTTTGTGGAAGGGGGATGACTTTCAAAATGGGCTTTCTGTCAACCAACAATCACTTTAGTGGTCGCCAATTTTTCAATCACAAGATAAGTGTTTAGCAGAGGTCCCGGGAATCTCAGTGCTCAAATTCTTCAAACGCAGAATTCGCACCATTGAGGACTTCTGCAAAACTGCTCAATCTTGGTTCTCTTGGCTGGATTTCAAAACTCTATTTCGGCTTTCCAACCAGGACCAGGATACTTCTATTACTGTGATCAATTTGGATCCTGACCACATGTTGCATAAGATTGCTGTGCATTCCTCTCACCCATGGTGGACGGACTGGAAGTGGTATGCAAACACCTCATTCTGTAATTACAAAGCCAACAAAGGCTATCGTTGGCTCTCGCCTCATTTACCCATGGTGGATAGACTTAATACACGTTGGGGAATTCATTCCACGTTGTCTACTTGGAGTAGGCAATTTGAAATTGTTTGGATTTGAAATTGCTCATTTCCTTTGGTGTATTCTTCACCAAGGCCTTCTTATCGGGGCTGTGTGGATGCCAACTCCCAAGATTCATCTCATTTCCTGGTTTTGTTTGCCTGGTGGATACATTATTCTTCACCAACTTGGCAGCTTCCTTTTGGGATCGGGGCTCTATCTTGTTCAAATTGGGATCCCAGCTCCCAAATGTCCTTTACTTTTTGTGGCCATCTGGAAACAATCTTGCATGTTTTCTGGTTTTGTCCCAAAGCTCAAAATGCCTGGAACTGGATACATTCATTTTTTTTTCCTTTACGGCCTCATTGCTTCACTTGGCAGCATATCCTTTTGGGAGATAATCCCAAGCTTCTGCCTATGTTCACCCAAATTTGGCATGTTTTCAGAGGGGAGATTCTGTTTTGGATATGGAAAGAAAGAAATTCTTTTTTCTTTGCTAATTTTGCAGTTGATCAATATTTCTCCATTTATAATAAATCTATGGTGATCTCCAATGTGCTTCTGCAGATACAAATTCAGGCCAACAAGGTTGTGTTGGAGGTGGACCACCTCCAGACCCTACTGCGCCACTGGGGGGAAGCCCCATGTAATGTTGCTCGAGTGCCTCCGTCTCCTACTAGGCGCTCCTCGCCTTCCGCCTGTGGTGGCCAGCGCAGCCGGTCTCAACATCGTGCTTTCAGTTGTGCTCGCCGCTCCTCGGGCCCGTTGCATCAACGCAGTTACTCACCAGCTCGCCGCCGTGGCCAGGGCTCACCACCGCCTTCATCAGCTCGCCAACAGGGCTGGGGCTCGCCACCTCGTCAGCATGGGTGGGGCTCTCCTCTTGTCGCTACTTCACATCATGATGCTTGGAACCCGTCGCCTCAACCACCACCACTAGATAAATTCCCCCGCCTTAACCTCGTCATTCCTACTCGTGGGGAAGCGGACCCAGAGGAAGAAGTTGTTAGTTGGGAACTTCCAGAGGCTGGCAAGGACTTGCCTGGTTCGGGGTGGCTGAATGATCATGATTCGCCCGCCTCAGACATGTTTGCTGTTGCTGCTTGATTGTGTTTTTCGTCTACTTTCTAGGAAATGCCTATATTTTGTACTCTCCTACGCTCGACCTAGTTTGACTCTCGTTGCTCTAGGCTTGACCTAGCTTTGTTTGTGGTTTTGGGGCGTGCTCTCATACCACCCGCTTTTTTGTTGAAATTTATCTTGTATCGTATTGAATTAATATAATATAAGATCCATTTCATCAAAAAAAAAAAAACTCGGTTGTTAAGTTATTTGAAAAGGTTGAAAGGATAATCATTGTGCTTTCCTAGCGTTCCTGTCTCGATTCAAAGTCGAGACCACCGAGAATTTAACAACGTAGAGAATGCATGATAGGAAGACACATGCCAATGTTTTGTTGCATGTATCCAAGTGAGAAAATGCTACCAATGGCCAGCCAAAATCCACATCTCTCCATGAGACAATTCTTGAGATCAAGACACGTGTCAGTCAACATGTCCTTTCATTGAGCATATAATAGTTTATAATTGTGAGAGTGCTTTATGTACATGAGAATCCAAGACTATGATACTTGTCGCGTTGCCAGTATATAGATCACCTTCAAAAGTTAAAACCTAAGATTTTTTTAGACACTTGTGGACCGATTTTGTGACTCAACGTCAATTGAATCCTCAAAGCACTAGGAAAAGTCAAACATCAGTTCACTAGGAAGTCACATTTGTCATGTTGTTGTTGCATGGAGAGGTAAGGAATAGAAAAGCAACAATACAAAGCAAATTTGAGGTCCTATAACAACCTTCCTCAAGCATTTGACACTTGTCGAGCTGTTGTTGCACAATCCAAAATAAAATTCGAAGGCAAAATGAAACATAACTCGACCGAAATCATACAAGCGACAGTTGTCGCAATTTTAGAACACAAATAAAAGTCAATCCTCAAGGCTTGATTATTTGTCAAAACACAAGCTTTACGAGAATGCGATATTGGTATGCATCTCATTACATAGAACATGTAAAGCTTGGATAAACAAAGAACATCCCAAGAACAAGTACGTGTAAAGTTTGGATGCAACAAAAACACAAAAAATTGCATGGAAGTTTAAAAGCTTAAAACAACTGTGAATCTGAAAAATCTTGAGACACCATGAAAGCTAGAGTTTGAAAGTTAAGATAAAACATAAGAAAACATAGGTTCTCAGACGCTTGTGCCATCTCTTGCAACTCGAAACTGGAGAACAATTTTTTTTTGGTTGATGCGGGATTGCCATTACTACCAAGGATGCTCCCACGTCACTTGGAATAACAAATTTCTACCATTGGGTTTGTACTAGGTTTTGTCATATCTTATTGTAGATGAATGCAATGCATGTCAACATCCTAGTGGATAGATGCACAATATTGTATTTTCAAAAGAAATCAAGGTCAGATTTTGTTATACACTTGTCCTCGTAATGCATGACATCACTCAACCTTTTGAAACAGAGACTGATGTATGATGTACTCTGTATTGCACCATCTCAACATGGATATCCTATTGCATACCTCTCAGAAATATTGAGTGAGACAAAATATCATGTATTCAACATATGTGAAGGAGAAAAATCCACAACACTTCAAGCGATAAAGAAATGGTGACAATATCTCGTCAGCAAAAAATTAGTCATTCACTCTGACCACAACCATCTTTCTTTCCTACATTCGAAAAGTGAGGGAGTGAGTGACACATGAAATGGATGATGTACTTGCAATTGTTAAATCTAGTGATAAAAAATAAGTAGAAAGATGACACAACACCCAACTTGCTTGAGTAGACCTCCAGTCACAATGTTGTCACTATCGTCTGTTTGACAGCAAGTGTAACAATGGTTTCAAATTTTCTACATTTCTGTTGTTTTCAGCAATAACTTGTAGATTGTTTTGTGCCTACAAGCTAGTCTGTGAGTTTCCCCTTATTACACTCCTTGGTCCAACACAATTCATCTTTATTAGATAACAATAACTTTTCCCTAGAGTACAAATCCCTTCCTCTCTGTTATCCATAAGCTTTGCTTGGTCCTAATCAATTATTTTACTTGATTCCAATATCAAAAAGATGGCATATGACTCAGCTCTTTCTCTGACTACCCGGAAGAAAAACTAAAGGGAAAAATTTCCATGGATGTGAAGTAAGCTCGGTGAATTTGCTTACTCATTCCTGGTTCCCAATTTATTCAAGGGGGAAATCAATCTACACATCTCCATGTTTAATGGCAGAATGATGGTTGGCTAATTGGAGGCCTACTGTTTGCCATTCGATTCACAAATGTTGAAAATATCACCTTTGCAACACTTAGTTGTCTAAACATGTGCTTTATTGGTGGGAATATTACAGTACATGGGAACATTATAGTACGAAGTGATGGAGACTGAGTTGATTGATAGGTGGGCTATGTTTGTCATTGTGTACACAAAAAGTACTGTCAGCTCAAGCTCTATAATGGTGTATATGAGAATCAGCTGTTATGGCAAAAGAGGAATCAATTAGTTGAATTTAACACACCCTTCCACATATATAAAATGGAGTTTGAAAAAGCCATGAACTGTAGTTTGCAACATTTAAGTTGTCTAAATATGTGCTTTATTGGTGGGAATATTACAGTACATGGGCATATTATAGTACATAGTCATGGAGACTATGAGTTGATCGATAGGTGGGCTATGTTTGTCATTGTTTACACAAAATGTACTGTCAGCTCAAGTTCTATAATGGTGTATACGAGAATCAGCTGTTGTTATGGCAAAAGAGGAATCAATTAGTTGAACTTAACACACCCTTCCACATATATAAAATGGAGTTTGAAAAAGCCATGAACTGTAGTTTGCAACATTTAAGTTGTCTAAATATGTGCTTTATTGGTGGGAATATTACAGTACATGGGCATATTATAGTACATAGTCATGGAGACTATGAGTTGATCGATAGGTGGGCTATGTTTGTCATTGTTTACACAAAAAGTACTGTCAGCTCAAGCTCTATAATGGTGTATACGAGAATCAGCTGTTGTTATGGCAAAAGAGGAATCAATTAGTTGAACATAACACACCCTTCCACATATATATAATGGAGTTTGAAAAAGCCATGAACTGTAGTAGCAGTCTTGACTCTTGACTACAAAATACAAGCTGCAATGGGCATCTTCTCCTAAGCTGCATGCAACTACTCATTTGTGATGGTGGATAAAGAGAAGGAAATGAAATGGTGTAGTCATCACAAGTCTGGTGGTTGTGATGATCATGAATGCTGTGCACATAAAGACATTTCTCACTCACTCTACCCAAAGATTAGAATGATCTAAACACCGATCTTGATGTTAGAATTATCTCGAACATCAATGCCAAGACAATGCCCTTTGATGCTGAAGAACAAGAGCATATTTTGCACTATAAATGTTGGGTCAAGGGACAATCTCTCCTTTTCATCGTTGACATTGGTAGCCAAAAGAGTGTCATTGCAAGTGTACTGTCCTCTCAAGTTCTATAATGATGTATACAGTAACTACTTCTTGTTCCGCTGATAGGCGTTTCTTATAGTGGATGGAGCTTGGCTGGAACTGTAGAATTAAGTCAACTATCCAAGGGCTACAGATGTATTATCTCGAACATCAATGCCAAGACAATGCCCTTTGATGCTGAAGAACAAGAGCATATTTTGCACTATAAATGGTTGGGTCAAGGGACAATCTCTCCTTTTCATCGTTGACATTGGTAGCCAAAAGAGTGTCATTGCAAGTGTACTGTCCTCTCAAGTTCTATAATGATGTATACAGTAACTACTTCTTGTTACGCTGATGGGTGTTTCTTATAGTGGATGGAGCTTGGCGGGAACTGTAGATTTAAGTCAACTATCCAAGGGCTACAGATGTATTATCTCGAACATCAATGCCAAGACAATGCCCTTTGATGCTGAAGAACAAGAGCATATTTTGCACTATAAATGTTGGGTCAAAGGGACAATCTCTCCTTTTCATCGTTGACATTGGTTTCTACAGTAACTACTTCTTGTTACGCTGATACTTATAGTGGATGGAGCTTGGCGTGAACTATCCAAGGGCTTTCTATCAAAATGAAGAACAAGAGCATATTTTGCACTATAAATGTTGGGTATCACAAAAGAGTGTCATTGCAATCTACTTCTTGTTACGCTGATAGGTGTTTCACTATCCAAGGGTGGAATTATCTGGAAATCAATGCCAAGACAATGCCCTTTGATATATCGTTGACTAGTGTCATAATTGTCAACTGTAAAATCCACGTAGGGCAGATATACACCATGCCTTAGATCGAAGATTTCAATCTTGGCTGTTAAATTTTATGGCTAGATTTTATCCAATCTCAAATCCAATGGCTACAGATAATACCTCTTTTTCTAACGTTTTTTAAATTTATCACAATCTAACATGTGGCAAATATACACCTATATAATTGTCACTGTAAAATCCACGTAGGGGCAGATATACACCTTTGAAGCCCTATTAATTAGCACATCTGAGCCATTCACGTGGCAAAGCAGCGTTAACTTTTTCATCAGTTTTTTCTTAGTACAGCAGTGACACTGTTTTTCCAGATAAAACTAACAGGTGCCCTACCTGTTCAGTTCGACGGGGGCATTGGTGTGAATAATGTGGGTCAGACCAAGACAATAAGGCGGAGCACAGATTGCAGATATTATTTGGGTAGAAACAGCCATGGAATAGGTGAGCTCCTCTACTCATCTCCATGCTCCCTCCATAGTTTCTCTCCTATTCATGGCGGCCGCCCAACATAAACACAGCCAAAAGTTTTCCGAAAAAAAGCGAAAGAGATAAAGATAAAACCTAAACATATCTTCCACTATCTCACTTGTTTATTATTTTATTTCTTTTTTCTTTTTAAATTTTAATAACCTAAACATATCTTCCACTATCTCACTTGTTTATTATTTTATTTCTTTTTCATTTTAAATTTTAATTTGCATTTAAGGTTTTCTCCATTTTTTTTAAATGGGTATATGGACAATGATAAATTGTTTTATCATAGCATTTTTCCCCAATGACAAGATAAACGCCCCTCATGCGGCCCTTTATTTACAACTCCACAACATGAAAGGTTAACGGATCAAGGAAAGGATAACGGAATTTTATTATCATCTTAATTTATGACATGCTAATTGGCAACACTCCTTATTAATCACTCCATGCTCATGTCTTAATATTAATACTAACTCCACAACAGGAAAGGTTAACGGATCAAGGAAAGGATAATGAGATTTTATTATCATCTTAATTTATGACATGCTAATTGGCAACACTCGTTATTAATCACTCCATGCTCACGTCTTAATATTAATACTAACTATGACGATAATATTAATATTATTAGTTGATGAGTTATCAACTTTGACATGCGTAAAAAGATTGACTGTCGGCGACCTTTTTTGCGACGAAGTACGGATTTGTGAGTTTGCATCTAAGCCATCCAATTGGCAATGCAGCTTTAACTTTCCCATCAACTTTTTCTCGCCAAACCCTTTTCATGTGCATCCTCCGGTTGTAGCCTATGAAAAGCTCATATTTGGAATTGGGTAAGACATTCCCACTATATTGCCTCCTCTACGACGATAAGCATCCCTTACTGGTTGATGAGTTATCAGCTTTGACATGCATAAAAATATTGATTGTCGGCGACCTTTTTTGCGACGAAGTATGGATTTGTGAGTTTGCATCTAAGCCATCCAATTGGCAATGCACCTTTAACTTTCCCATCAACTTTTTCTCCGCAAACCTTTTTCGTGTGCATCCTCCCATTGTAGCCTGTGAAAATCTCATATTTGGAATTGGGTAAGACATTCCCACTATATTGCCTCCTCTACTAGGTCTATACATTGTTTGAATGGGTCTCAAACTTGGAACCTATTGAGTTTTTCCCATTTTTTATTTTGGCCCCTTTAAGCGTTAACTACACTTGCATGAATAATGTGAATGACACCGAGACAATAAAGTGGAGCACAAATAGTTGATATTATTTAGGTCCGAACAAATTGATTCATGCCAAACAAACATGTTCAACTCCAACATAAAAAACGATGAGTGTAAATGAAAAACATGGTATATTAGGAGTGCCAACTTAAGAGCCTGCACATCCACAGCTCCACAGCTAACACTGATTGCTTTTTTTGACTCTTAATAGAGAGGATAAACTAGATAACAAAGATGAGCTAGAGGACATAGCGGGTATTTTGGCAAACTATTTAGGGGCATTGTGTACAACTGCTATTAGGTATTAAGTCTCCTTCACTATCACTTGCAAATAGGAAGCTTGCATACATTTGGGTTTGACACGCTTTTTCCCTCTATGGATGTGGTCTCATGGATTACAACAATTTCCGTATATGCAAAAAAAGGGGTCTCATAGATTGTACTAATTTTACAATGCAATCATATTTTTCATTGTATGTGTGTCTGTGGCATTCTTCCCACAATTCAATGTGGGTGTCTCCCATTTTCACTTTCTATACTAAGTGAGTTCACGATCTGCTTTGCCTTGTTACTTGCTGTACTCACAAATAATAGCCCCTCAAAATGGCATGACCGATAATAATCCACAAATCTCAAGGCCTGATACTAGCCAAAGCTACAATCAACATAAGGAAAATAGATCGACAAGGGCTTACTTTTATGACAATCTCTAGGGTTCCTTCCCTCAAAGACCTTCGTATCTCACCTGCATTCTCTTTCAAAAGATATGACAAAATACAAAAGTGCGCCTACAATCACATATGCAAAAAAGCAAAGCAGGGGACTAAGCATACTACAAGTTCATCCTTAAGTGTTTATGTCCCTCCTTCACAAGTCCTCTTCTAATGCAACTATAAATGTCTATAACACATATATGATGTACCTCATCAATACTCAACAACATCTAATAAAATTACGAAGCACCAACAATTTCGCAAACCATTAAATTTACAGCCTAGACAAGGGTATTTACAGCCTCTTCGCTAAATTTCTAAAAATTAACATTGTTCGCTACACACTCATATCTCCACATGGTCATCCTCTTCAAACATGTGCTCATTTACCCTACCATTAATTACTTTCTGCCCAAACACTAACACTAAATAACTTGCACGTGCAATCCCTCCTTCCCCTTATAACTCCTTCCACATCATATCGCCTCGTTCCCTCACCACCACTGGACCGTAACTCAACTTCATCAAATTGCAAATCTCCTCCTGTATCGGCGTTCCCATTGCATCATCCTGATGCGATTGCTAGTTAAAGCAAAATAAGGATCAATTAGGGCAACATTACACATCCTTCCACATGGAAAATGCAATTTCAAAAAGCCATGAAGTGTAGGAGCGGTCTTAAGTATTACGTTCAAGCTGCAATGGAGTAATCATGCCACAGGTTACCTTCGTCTAAGCTGCATGCCACTGCTAAAAGCAAAGCTTATTTGTAAAGGTGGAATGATATGGCATAGTCGTCACAAGTCTAGCACTGGCGGTGATCATGAATGCTGCGCATATAAGACTTTGCTTGCCCACTCTACCCAAACTTTAGAACGAGCTCAATCTGGATCTTGATGTTTCAACTTGTTTAAGCATCAATGCTAAGACAACACCCATTGCTGCTAATGAAGAAGAGAATATATTTCACTATAAATGTTTGGTCTAGGGACAACCTCTCCTAGTCATCATTGACAATGGTAGCCAAAACAATGTCATTGCGAGTGATTCTATGAAATATAAGACTTTGCTCACTCACTATATCCAAAGTTTGGAATGAACTAAACACTTATCCTGATGTTCCAACTTGCTTGGACATCAATACCAAGACAACACCATTGTTGCTGAAGAATAAGAACTATCTTTCAAAAGACAACCTCTATACAAAAGGAGAAGGGATAATACAAATGTGTACAATGGTATGACCAGGTTAAGAGTGCAAGCTCTTGCAATCAATAGGGGAATGCTTTCTGTCTGATTTGCACAGGTGTAATGAATACATAGAAGTGCAAAAATTACAAGAGACACTAATCATGCAAAAATTCCTACTATTTGGCTTGGGAGTCAGTACCCGAATGTTCATTACCCTTAGAGTTAAACATATATACAATGCACATTGGCAGAAGAGGTAGTTACAATTGACAATGGTTGCAAGACCCTTTGTGTTCCTTGGTTGAGTAACGGTTGTCATCGGATGCGTGACATGGTGAAATGCCTTGATTTGGTGTTGGCATGTAGTTTCCCACTTGGCGGGCTGTGTAGTAACAAAGTGCTGACAAGAAAATGTTATGTGTAAGTTCAACATAGGTGTGCGTTAAGTTTTGACATGAGTAGAAGCAAGGTACAAGTGTATTGATGTTCTGAAGATGTGAGTGCTTTGTGGTGAAAGATGCAATACTTCGAAAGCAACGTGTATTACATTGTGCTAGTGCAAAGTGTTGAGAACGTCTATGTTATGCCCTAGGTGCTCCCTCCAAGTCTTGTGAAAGATGAGTGTCTCATCCAAGTAGAAAATGGTGAAGGATTTGAGTAATGATAAAAATGTGTCATATATCAGGTGCATGAACCTTGAAAGGGGTTTACATTGGTCAAGCCAAAAGGCATAACCAACCATGTGTCCAATCCCTTTCGTGTCTTGAAATCTGTCTTCTAGACCTCTTTAGGATGGATTGGGACCTTATGGCAACCTAACTTTGGGTCGATCCTTGTGAAGTATTGAGTGCCTTGGACCTGATCTAAGAGGCCGTCAATGTGTGGTAGAAGATATTAATTCTTCATTGTGATTTTGTTGAGTGTGCGCTAGTCTATGCAACAACACGAAGTCTCATCTTTCTTGGGGGCAAGGACTAGTGGACTCCTGCATGGCGAAGAGGTAGGCCTGATTTCGTGCTGATCTAGGAGCTCTTGTATTGGATACCAAACTTCTTCAATCTCCCAAATTGATCTTCAGTACAAAGGGATATTTGGAGGAGGGGATCCCAAAGCCAAATCAATGTGGTACTTTATTGCACAATGCTTCAGAAGGCCTTTTTGTTCTGCGAAAAATGCACTATGTTGCTTTAGTAACTTTGAGCTACTGTTGCTACAACAATGTTTCCACGGTACTTGCTACCAATGGTTTCTTGTTGTCTGACGTAGGTGTTTTAGGATGAACCATTATCGGCACAAACTTTTGTGTGCAAGATGAGTTTGCGACATTGTTTGGCATGTACGAAAGAGACTTTGGTCGTTGGAGATGAGTCAAAGAGGTTGAAGAATCGTCTTTGACATGAACAATCCGCCTCAATGGATTGGCCCCATATATAGAGCATTGTGGTTTTATGAGTATAGTTTTCCTATAGTATGTTATAGACTTCAATAGGTGCGATGTCTTAGGTGACATTATCCTCCATTGGTAGATACATTGTTATTGGACTTGCATATCTTTTCGAGATTGCAAGCACTCAAACAAGTATGTGTGAGGATGTGTGGAAGCTGGAAGATCAAGGTGCCGAGTTGTGTCTTGAGAAATGTTGTTCTTTTCACCCCCATTGTCAATGGTGACATATAAAGGTTGTCCTTTGATTTAAGACTTCATTTGAAAGAGACACTCACATTCCTTTGAAGTGTTGGTGGTAGTGGTGCTAGTGCTTAGACAAGAACTATTTGGATCAATGTCATTCGTGGTTGTGGGACTTGTTGTAGATTGCGTAAGCAATGATTATGGTGCTGGGCATTCAGAATCGTTACGGTTTTGTGAGTGATGTTGGTGGCACCACTTGTCACTTGATTTTTTCTTGCCTTTCTCTGAGTTAGATGGTGTAGAAGCCTTTTAGTGTTGTGCAGCCTTCTTAGTTTTCTCTCCCTTGCGATGTGCATTAAGCTTCTGCGAAGGGTGCTGAGATGGCGTGTTGTGTGAGGGCTAGCTCTTACGCATGAGGCTAGGTGAAGAGGGGAAAAACGTATACATCTTTGCCTTGGCTTCTATGTTTGTGGCATTGAGTTATGCTTGTCCTAGTGATTTGGGAGTCAAGAGCTCCATCTCCACATTATTGTAATGTGAAAGTCCACTGAGGTATTTCAGCACCTTGTGTTGATGTGTGAGGCCCTCACGAAGACATGTAATTAATCATGGAGCTCGTTGGTGTAGTCTTCCACAGATTGCTGGAACTTTATATACTAATCCTCATGGTATTTGAGGGGTTAGAATTTCCTTATATAGAATGTTGACAAAGTCCTCCCAAGTTTGCATGGGGTTGAAGGCTTTCCTTAAATAGGGTGTTGTGCGTTCTTCTCCGGCGGGACAATGAAATGAAAATCCTCAGAATTGCGAAGCTGATTTTCTCTTCATCATCAAAGTGGTTGATGGAGAAGTAGGCGTCAAGTTGGGGAATCCTCTTACTCAATGCTGCATTGTCAATCTTGCTTTTGAACTTTTGGATGTTGAAATTCGTTGGGACCTTGAAAGAGTTTTGATGCCGAAATTATTGGTGAAAGAGGGCATACTTGTCGTGTTGAGTTTAAACATCTATTCGTGGGATTGACTAGAGCTTGGTGCCCTGTGCTTCTAGTGCATCCTTAATTAGCTTTTGGACGTCTGGGGCTGCCTCAGGTTCCTTTAGGACATTAGCCATCTTGCTCTTGCTACAATTATCTTCCAATCCTTATTGTCTGTCCTTATCATGTGGCCCTTGCGTGTTTATAGACATAAGAAAGAGCTATGCTTCGATACCAATTCTTTGCATCTTGGGGCCTAGTATCTTGTGTGGAGGACAGTGACCACTTGGAGACAAGTAACGTATTTTATAATTTGTGGTAGAGATTATCCAAACTAATATCAACACATTTGAATGTGGAAGACTTATAAGCAGAAATGAAACTTTTATTTGATAGTATTATAGGGATAGTACAAATGTGTACAATGGTACAACGAGGCTAGGAGTGCAGGCTCTTGCCATCAGCAAGGGAATGCTTTCTAGCTGATTTTATGAGATAGGAAGAAATATATTGTAGTGTGGGGATTACAAGATATGCTAAGCATGCGAGTATTCTGACTATCTGGCTTGGGAGTGAGTACCCGAATGTTCATTACCCTTAGGGTTGAGAGTATACATATTTATTCAATGTTCAATTATAGAGGAGGGACTTACAGTTGACAATGGCTGTAGGAAAGATGGTTGTAGGACGCTTTGTCTTCCTTGGTGAGTAATGGTTGTCATCCAATGCATGGTAATGTTTGTGAGATGGCTGACATGGCATTGGTTAGAGTATGCCACTTGGTGTGCTGCATGCCAATGAAGTGCTGAGAGGTGAACTTTGTGTGTGAGTCCTATGCATGTGTGCGGCAACCTTTAGCAAGGCACAAGTGCGTTGACGTGCCACGAAGCTGCGAGATGTGGCCCAATGCTGCGAATATTGCGGGGAGGTATGCAACATTGTAAAAGTTGTGAAAATTGTGTGTGACATTGCAAAAGCCGCGAATATTGTGAAAGGAGCTGGTGCAAGACTCCAAAAACTATGAGTGTTTTCTGGTGAATAATACAAGATTCCGGAAGCAACGATTCTTGCATTTTACTAGCACATGGATGGAATAGCTGCGAAGGCTGTGAAGTAGTTGTACATGGTACCAAAGCACCATGTAGGCCAAAGCACCTCTATCCTCTCAAACTCTATTAAAATGTAGGCCAGAATTACCTGTTAAGGAAAAAGAGGGATCAATGAGTGCAACCCTATACACCCTTCAACATATGCAAAACAATTTTTGCAACAGTCGTGCAGTAGCCACATTAACTATTACATACAAAGCCAAAATGGAATTTCTGCCTTGTGAGATCTAGAGACAAGTCTCCAATCACTTCGTTAAGGCAAAACAAGAATCAATCATTGCAAGTCTCCCTTCCACATATGCAAAACAAAGTTACAAAAGTTGTGAAGTGTAGAAGTGATATTAACTACTACATACAAAGCCACAATGATATTTCTGCCTTGTGAAATCTCTGGACAAGTCTCAACACACGTCATGCAGATCAAGGTGCAATCTAAGAAGAACTTGAAGGCCGAACTTATTTTTGCCCCTTGTCCTCTAGACAGTCAATATCACATTGTAAAATAATTTTTATGGAAAGGGTCATCTTCACTTTAAGTACGTTTGTTTTCTTTAACGAAGACTTCTATCCTCTCAAACTCTATTAAAATGTAGGCCAGAATTACCTGTTAAGGAAAAAGAGGGATCAATGAGTGCAACCCTATACGCCCTTCAACATATGCAAAACAATTTTTGCAACAGTCATGTAGTAGCCACATTAACTATTACATACAAAGCCAAAATGGAATTTCTGCCTTGTGAGATCTAGAGACAAGTCTCCAATCATGTGAGATCTAGAGACAAGTTACGAAAGTTGTGAAGTGTAGAAGTGATATTCCAATCACTTTGTTAAGGCAAAACAAGAATCAATTCATTGCAAGTCTCCCTTCCACATATGCAAAACAAAGTTACAAAAAGTTGTGAAGTGTAGAAGTGATATTAACTACTACATACAAAGCCCCAATGATATTTGAAGTGTAGAAGTGATATTAACTACTACATACAAAGCCCCAATGATATTTCTGCCTTGTGAAATCTCTGGACAAGTCTCGACACATGTCATGCAGATCAAGGTGCAATCTAAGAAGAACTTGAAGGCCGAACTTATTCTTGCCTCTTGTCCTCTAGACATGCATGAAGGGGCATAGGGGAAGGGAATGAAATGGTCTAGTCATCATAGGTTTGCACCCGTGGTGATCATTAATGACATGCACAAAAGACTTTTTCTCTGATATTACATGGAGTTAAGACTATGAGCCAGTAAAAGTTCGTCACAGCTGTAAGCGAAGAATATTATCCTCTCATGCCCTATGATGATGTAAACATGAATTTCCTTTTGTTAATTAAAAATGGTTTAATCTTATGCAATATTAGACACCTTTTTTGCAACATAGTTTCATAAAGTCTTGAAGTTTATTACTGATCTTAACTACCATTCACAAGCTGTAATGAATTTTTTTTACTTGTGAAACCTTGGCACAATAATTATCTTTGATGTGCTACCTTTGCCTAAGCCACAAGGGACTACTCAATCGAAAGCTCTTGTTGTGAAGACAATGAAAGGGAAGGGAATGATCAAGTCTTTTGTGATTACGTGAAGATGAGATAGCAATCCAAGAGAGTTAAAAGGCCCAACCTCCTTTTTCCACTCTTAGAAGATAATCCCTTCAATAAACACTCAAAATTGCATTACAAAACGATTATCTTGCAACAGGCTACCTTCACCTAAGCTAGAAGGGACTACTTAACCGAAAGCTCTTGTTGTGAAGACAATCAAAGTGAAGGGAACAAGCAATTCTTTTGCCTTTGTGCTTGAAGATGAAATAGCAATTGAAAAGAGTAAAAAGGCACAACCTCCTTTCGCTGTTCTTCGAAGATCAAGCCTTTAGGAAACACTCAAAATTGCATTGCACAAAAATTATCTTGTAATGGGCTAACTTCACCCAACCCAAAAGGGAGTACTCAACTGAAAGCGCTTGTTGTGAAGATAGTCAAAGGGAAGGAAATAAGACTTTGCTCACTCACACCACCCAAAGTTGAGAATGAACAATCCTGTTGTTCTTATTTGCTTGAAAATCAATGCGAAGACAACACCCATCGATGTTGAAGAACAAGAGTATTTTTCAACCTAAGTTTTGGGTCTAGTGATAACTACTTCTTGTTATTATTGACACTAGAAACCAGAAGAATGTCATTACAAATGATGTTGTGAAGCATTTGGGCCTTATCACGAAAGAACAACCTTGCCTTTATTCGTTTGATGGTTTCAACAAAGACGATAACTCAAATGTACATGCCCCAATGCACATTTGAGTATGGCTGCACTCATGCACAATTTTGTCACTTGCTATGTGGAATCATTTGAAATCTCAGATGTTCTTTTTGGCGAGCAATACTTGTATGATCAAGAATGCTACCTTATATGACAATAAAAGATGTATGTGAAAAACCCAAAGGCATACAACCATATTGCTCTATCACACATCAGATCGATCTCATTCTAAGATCTGTGCTTCAAAATGCTTTTGTATCGGATATACATTTGGGAGAACAACGAGATTGGCAGAAAAATACAAGAACTGATTCGCCAAGGGAAGATTCGACTAAGTTCTTCATCTTGTTGCGGTCTAGTCATCCATACATGATCGAAAGGGTAGTTTGTTACTTGGATTGACTATTGTGTCATCAACAAGAATGCTGTAAAAAATAGGTATATTTTACCTTGCATTGATGATCTTTTGGACAAGCTGCAAGGTGCATAATACTTTATTGAAATCAATTTTGAAATCTAGTCATTGCCAAGTTCTAGTCAATGTAGAAAACATAGAAAGTTGCTTTTGAAATAGAGGAACAACTGTACAAATGGTTGGTAGTGTCCTTTGTCTTGATCAATGGTCAAACTACATTCATCTCTTGTATGTGCAGTAACCATAGACTTGTCACCAACTCTTCATTGCTACTTGTGTGGCATCCATCTAATCTACAACAAGACTTTAAAAGAGAATATTGCACATGTTTAGAAGATTCTTGACACACTTTGCCCTCACAATTTGTAAGCTAACTTAGGCAAAGTGTATCTTTGGTGGCACTTGGGTTTATTTCCAGGGCTATATCATTCACCATGAAACATTTACCTAGATCCAGAGAGAATCAATATCTTTTGAGTTTGGTCATTTCTTGTTAATCTCATAGATATATTAAGTTTACTTGGGCTGGAAAATTTCACTAACTCTTCATTTTCTACTTGTGTGGCATCCTCTGAATCTACAGTAAAACTTTGAAAGAGAATATTGCACATGTTTAGAAGTTTCTTGACACACTTTAAAAAAAACGACCATATTTATATTAATCAAAATATTAAGTACAAATTACAATGCCAAGCAATTATACTCATATTGGATGAGATATCTTTTGATTTCCAAATACAAATAAAAGAGAAAAGATAGTATATATGAGATTTATCCATCATGTGATTTCAAAGAGAGGATCCGCTCTTTCTGTTTCTGTTTCTCCTAGGGCCATATCAAGGGTATAGGTCCAAAATGTAGCAAATTAGAATGGTCTAAAGCCTAGTTGGCCAATGCATCAACTATCTTGTTATGGACTCTAGGGACATGAGAGTATCTGATTGTTTGGAACTGTCTGGTAATGAGCTTTATCTGATCTTGAATTCTGGCAATAAGCCAATTATTAGACGGATGTTGCTCAGGTGCTTGAAGAAGGGAATAATAACCTTGGAGTCCGATTCTATTATGATACTAGGACATCCTAGTTTAGTCGCTTCCAGGAGAGCATGTTGGGCTACCATAATTTCAGCCACATGGTTAGTGTAGTGTCCCAATTGGTATGCAAAGAAGAAAAGAGGGGTTCCCAAGGAATCATGAGCTAGCCCTCCCATACTGGCTGGACCCAGATTACCTCTAGCAGCCCCATCAGTGTTTAATTTGATAACTCCGAATTCGAAGAGCAGAAGGTACCCTCTGTTTGGTAGCTTGCTTTATTTTCAATTACCTATTGCCCAAATTAAGTTTTTTGTAAAAAAGCTTTCCACCTCTCAGGAAGTGGAGATGGTAATTTTAGATTGTGTATAATAGTTTCTGCAATATTGGTTTTAGTCAAGTCCGTAATTTACCACTTGTATCGACTTTCTAGCTTGAAAATGCGTATGTTTCTTTCCTTCCAAACATTCCACAACATAAGAGAAGTAGCCAACCATATTCCTTTGGCGAAGTATTGCGTGTCCCTAATTGAATGTTTCCATCCTCTAATAGTGTCCACTGTATTCAAAGAGGATTGCCACGTTATTGAAAGCCAACTAGCTAGTGTACACCAGAGGGCCAAAGTGAAGGGGCATTGAAAGAAGATTTGAGTGTCTCTTCTGCATTTCTGCATAAAGGGCACCAAAAGGGGCCAAACAAAGAATCTCACCTTAGGCCATAGAACAGGTTGCCAAAGGTCCACAAAGATATCTTTCCAAGGATGTGGATGAGGGGCCACTAATACTCTATAGCACTCAACAACTGAATATTTTCCATCCTGCTCAGTTCCCCATCCCAATGTATCTAATGACAAATTCATACAAAGGATCCTGTTTTGCAGAAGAGTTTGGAAGAATTGAACTTGTCCCTGAGTCAAGTTAATCTGCGACACAGAGGGAGGAATCCATTCACTCTCTGGGTAAACAGGCTGAATGTAGTGCTTTACCTTAATTTTTCCTTGTCCACGGAGGATCTCCGTATTATTCCTAAGGTGTGGATACTGTTTGATCAAAGGACGATGGCCATCCTAAGAATCCGTCTAGAAGTTTGCCTGCTCGTCGTTTCCAATTTTCTAGAATAACTGTTACTTGATAATTCCTTCTCCAATTTTGAGAGCTGAAAGAATGGGAGATCCTCGAGAAGGTAACGAGTGACGGACTATGTCATGGGGTCTCATTCCATGTTTATGTTTTTCTAGAATAACTGTTACTTGATAATTCCTTCTCCAATTTTGAGAGCTGAAAGAATGGGAGATCCTCGAGAAGGTAACGAGTGACGGACTATGTCATGGGGTCTCATTCCATGTTTATGTTTTTCTCTTATATTAATACTCCATAACTAGTTCGGATTTTCCAGAAGTCTCCAATATAATTTTGCTGCCAGGGCTTTGTTATTCGGGACGCTAGCTTTGAATACCAATCCTCCTTTCTTTGGCAAACATAAAGTTGTCAACTTCACGAGATGCCATTTCCGAGCCTGTTGGATACCTGACCACAAGATTTTTTGACTAATAGAATCTAAATGGTGCGAGACTGTTGTTGGAATATTCAATAGAGAAGCAAAATATACAGGAATAGCTTGCAGCACAACTTTGATTAAGGTTATTCTTCCCTGATGATAACCATCTATTAGTCCAATTGCTAAATTTTTGTTGGATCTTAGCTGGGAGCCAGCCCCAATAAGAGATTCTTTTAGAGCTCAAAGGGATACCCAAATATTTTAATTTTAGGCTATTAATATCCTGACCAGTGGCCTTTGAAAAAAGTTCCAAATTTTTTATGGATCTGAGAAGCTTCCTTCATGGACGCAGCCCCCATTATGGACGAATCATCAACAAACTGTAAGTGAGATAGTGGGTCTACCTGTGTGGCCAGTTTTATACCTTGCTGCTTTCGTTGGATTCTTGTCCTGGCAAACAGTCTACCAAATGATTCTGCAACTATGATGAACAAGAAGGGAGACAAATGATCTCCCTTCCTTATACCTCTCGATGCTGAAAATCTCTTTGGAGGATTGCCATTGACTACAATTGAATAATAAACTGATGAAATACAGGCTTGTATCCACTGTACCCATAGAGGAGAGAACCCAAAACAGAGAAGGATGTCAGAAAGAAATGTCCAACTTACCCTGTCATAGGCTTTAGATAGATCAAGTCTAACAAACATGGCGGGCTTCTTTTGGATGTCCATAGAGTGAAGAGCTTCCTGAGCCAACACAATGTCATCATAGATTTGTCTATGAGGAACAAATCCACCTTGCTCGGGAGATATTACTTTGTCAATTATGACTTTCAATTGCTCAACTATTACTTTGGTGATAATTTTGTACAACACATTACATAGAGCAATGGGACGATACTCTGTAATAGTGGAAGCCTCCTGATTCTTAGGAATTAAAGCAATATAGGTGTAATTGATGGACCTAAGGATTGCCTTTTCTTGTCTGCATTCTTCCACTACTTCAAGCAAATCCTTTTTAATAATATCCTAGAACTCCTGATAAAATTCAATCAAAAATCCATCAAGTCCTGGAGTCTTACCTTTTTTCATGACCCACACAACAGTTTGGAGTTCCGTTTCAGACATTGGTTACAAAAGAGACATATTGTCAGCCTCACTAACTAGAGAAGGAATAATGTTAAGCAATTGTTGTGCATTCTTGTCCAAAATAGATGCCTTAAACAATTATGAAAAGTACTGTATGGCAACTTGTTGGATTTCTTCATGTGTATTTGCCCGACTTCCATCCTCTTTGTTTAGGTAAGCGATATGATTGTTGGAATGGTGAGCTAGAAGGGATTTATGAAAAAAGGAGGTATTTTTATCTCCCTCTTTCAGACACTTAATTCTGGTTTTCTGTTTCCAGAATATTTCCTCCCTTAATTCCCATTCTGTTAATGTCTGCTTAAGAAGGATTTCCTTGTTTTGCAGTTCCTTTGAGTATCCTTGAAGTCTTATCTGTTGAGACATCTCCTATAAGGCTTCCAAGACCTCTCGTTTTTTCGCATGACCATTTCCAAAATCTGAAATATTTCATTTCTTGAGTTAATTCGTGAGGTACTGCATTTTTTTGATGAAGCAAAACATTTTAGTACCATGGTGAGGCTGACATCCACATTTCTCAATTTTCATCTCGCATCCACATCAGTTGGAATCTAAAAGGGGCTCTGAATGGTGGTGATTTGCCCAATTCCAATAACACCGGCCAGTGATCAGATCCAGAGTTGTCAAGAACATTAGCTATGGGTATGATGTTACAATCAAACCAATCTTCAAATATCAAAAATCTAACTAATCTTTCCATTATACAACTTTCTCCCATCCTTCTATTGGACCATGTCATTAATCCATTTTGAGTTTGAATGTCAACCAAGTGCATCCTTTGTATAGAGTCCAACATATCAATAGTAGAAGCATCCATAATAGTGTTTCCCCCTTGTTTCTCATGAGATAAAATGACTGTGTTGAAGTCCTATAATGATTGGTATGCTAGAATGTGCTACTACAATATTTTGAATTATCTTGCACTGGGCTTTTTGCCTCAACCTGTAGAGGGGCATATATGTTCATTATCAAAATAATATGATTTTGAGGACCATATCAAACTAGCATGTAGAGAACACCGTGGTTTACACCACTATCAAGAAGATGAACTTGTTGGGGGTCCCAAATACATGCTAAACCTCCAAATGCTCTGTGTGAACTTTAAGAGACAACTTAGAGTTTTTTGTGAATATTTGGGACAACCGCTGCCATAAACGCTATAGAGGCTTTAGTTTTCTGAAGAAATAACATATGAGGATGATGCTGTTGCACAAGTCGCTTAATCTCATTAGCTTTTAAAGGGCTTCCCTTAAGCCCTCGAATATTCCATGTAATCAACTTCATTGTGGGGTTTGTTCAAAGATTGAGGCCAAATCCTCAACTTTCCCATTGCCCGTTAGTTGCTGCCCTTCTCTCTGAAGACGGACTTGATTAGTTTTCCTTCCTACTCATAAAGTAGAGTCCATCCGTAGTTTCTTCTGCTATTCTTGTTGGATTCCAGAAGGATTATTACCAAGAGGGCTTGTTGCTGTGGAGGGAGGTGGTAATAATAAAATATTACTCTGTATATTATTCTGGGCATTTTCCTTTTCATCCTTTCGTTGCTCTTCAACCAGCTTTTTAATTCTCTTGTATTTCCTTGGTGCACCAACATTTCTTTAGAATCTGGTTGCAGCTGATTATTGTCCTGACCCTATTGGTGATTCAGACCCATTTGAGTTTCTGGGACTTGGGTTTCCTGTATTACATCCATATCTTCCTCTGCTTCTTCCATTTGGAGGGCTGCAAATCTGTTGGTGTTATTATTCTGAACCTTGCCTGTATTCTTCTCTTTTGTGATCTTTCTTTTTGGCGGTGTTACAAATTCATCAAAGTTAAGTGTCTCCTTGATTAGGTCCTTAAGCCGTAATGAACAATCTTTAACAAGATGGCCACATCCATGGCAAAGGCGGCATATGAAAGGTATATTCTCATAGTCAATCTGTTGCTCCCATCTTTCCTCCCCTATTTCCAAAAGAATTTTCGTAGGCAGCGGTTGATTCATATCCAGATATGGTTTTTTTGGGTGGTTTCAACAGTGATGAAAACTGACACGACTGAGATCTCACAAACGTAAACACAACCGAGGATTCCATAGCTCATAAGTAAATAACAAAAGATTTCAAATCTCATTTACATATTTTCAAATGCGCTATATGATGATGGCCCGGGGACTGTGGGCTCATCGACTATGGTATGAGTCTAGTCCATAATTGGGGAGGAACAAGAAGGTTGCAGTTGGAGGGGGAGGGCAGCACTAGTTTAGAGTGGGGGCATATGATAATACAGTCCTATGGGCATAGGAGTTGTAAATGAATCCTTTCCCTTACGGGCTTCTCCTATTAGTTGGGGCTTCATAGAAGTTGAGGATTAGGGCGATATGAAAAAGAAACGGTCGAGTGAGTGAATGAGGAGCAGGATTGATTAAACATAGCCAAGCCTAGCTAAATACAGTCGGGCTTGGAGGTTGAGATATATATATATGGGGGCACAACTATCACCTAGAAATATAGCCGCCCCTATGCTATATCTTGTCCCCTTCTAAATGAGGTTCTAAATTTGGTTCTTTAAATTCTTTTTGCTTCAAATTGTCATTGCAGTGGATACTGAATCCTTTAGTCTTGAAAATTGACACAACTGAGATCTTATACAACGAAGCAAAACCTATACGGGGACTCCCAAGATCTGAAATGAAATAAAAAGATTTCAATTTTCATTTACAGCTCTCCAAATACACGATTTAGAACAAAGTAGGTATTTTATCAAACACAAATCAATCTTTTTGCTGTAAATTCAAGTTATAGGCTTCAAATTGTCCTTTGAACTTTATTGATTTGCCATTGGATTTGAAAATCCATCTCAAGTTTATTGTGAATTTCATTGAAGATCTTCCCAGATTCTGTAACCTTCACACCTTCCAAAACACACTTGTTTTTTTTACAGGACTCTATCTTAGATGATACATACTCAAATCTCTTGATTGTAATCGATTTCTCAATTTGGTTATCTTGCCTTTTCGCTTAATGATGATAATTGAGAAGATATTTTCTGGAATCAAATATAGCGACACTTGTCCCTTGAATAACTGATCCTCGTTATGTATTTTGGAAACCAATCAAAGTTTTGTTTTCTCTTTCGTTTTCTCCTTCGGCACAATCCATGTTTCTTATGATCACATTCACAAGTAATCATTGTTCTTTGTAGGTCTCAGAATTGTTGTTCTTTGGAGTTCTCGAGATTTTGTAATTTTATTCTCTTGTTAGCAGTCAAATACATTTCATTGTGGTGTGCTAGCATTCCCAACTAGATTCAATGTTGAGACCACTGAGAATCCAACATCATAGAGAATGCAGTTTTGTTGCATAGAACCACGTGAGAAAAACATTACCAATGGATAGCAAAATCTACTTCTCTGTGTGAGACAATTCTCGAGAGTGCTTGACCTTGTCCTTTCACAGAGCATATAATAGTTTATAACCTTGAGAACACTTTGTATACGCGAGATTCCTAGACTATGACACTTGTCTTGTTGCCATTTTACACTCTGTGTGTGCCAAGTCTACGTCTCATGGACCGATCTTGCAACATGATGTCATTTGGATCCTCAAAGCACTAGGAAAAGTCAAACATTGGTTCACCAGGAAGTGCCATATGTCATGTTGTCATTGCATGGGGAGGTAAGAAACACAAAGGCAACAATACAAAGCAAATTTGAGGTCTCTATGTGTGCCGCCAAGTTCATGATGCAGAGGGGAGGCACAAAACAACTGGCCAAAACAAGTTAGTCGTTAATGACAACCAATCATGCAAATTCATTACAATTTTCACAATGCCAATACTAAACAATGACTTCTTACAAGTTTTGATTGAGGTTCTTTTCACTCACCACCTATGAATGCACAATCCCCATCCCTCTGCTCTGCAATTCATCACACATAATCATCAGTAATCGAAGAACTATCAACTTTTGCCTTACACTGCCCTGCAATGTCTTCTACACTTCTTTGAGGTTTCCTTCTAGCCCTGATTCTAGGCAAATCTTATTGCTGGGTGAGACACATGACTCAGAATTAACCATACACCATTTTGGATACCCATTATGGGCTTTTAACTTCATACAAAAATTTTAGACTCTGCAATTTAATGCCATCCCCTCAAATCACTGGTCTCCCTTCACATTTAGGCCTATTTCTAGTAGCCCTGTGTTCTCATAAAGCTTATTGTTCTGGACACCTGACAATGACTCCTGAGAATCTAAGCACATATTCGAATACCCTTTATGGAGTTCTTGCTCTCCACTAAATTTAAGACTCGAAAACTCAGTATGACCGCTCCAACTCACCTGTCTTTATTTGTAATTAGGTCTTTGTTAGGTCTTAGGACTGAGAATCTAACTTTATCTTCTTAATTTTCTCCACCAAGCTTTGATCTCCTTCTTGTGGTTATTAGCCAATGTCTAACCCCTTTCAAATCAAGAAACCTCAGGACAGTGTCTTAATCTACCACTTTACTAGCTTGCTCTGTGGTTTAGGACTACTTGCTTGTCAATACAGTCATGTAGGAACCTCAACTCTAAGCCTCTAGATCATCCTCATTGATTTTCATCCCTTAAGCCTGTAAAATGCATTATGTTAAGTCTTCTTGACGACTCTCCCTTTTGTAGGCAATTCCAAAGTCAATTTCTTTCAAACCCTGTCCTGGAGACTGGTAAACAGAGCATATGACTGTGTTTTGCTAAGTTTTTACTCTAAAACCCCAGTACTTTTTCCTGAAATTTGTCTTATATCTTCTTTGCCTCCAAGTTCACCTACTCACCAAATTTTAGTTGTTTCTACCGGTTTAAGTTGGAGTTATGCATATTTCTTCTTCGCAAACCCTAGACAGGGTTATACAGACCCGAGAGCTAACTGTTTAAGGTTTCTTTTTGTTCCCTTGGTTTTAAATCTTCTCCAAAGCTGCAACTCCTTCTACAAGGTCTTATTTTTCTTCTCTACAGCCCTTATACCTTACTTAGCACTGTAACAACGTGATACCCTTTCTGAGGTTGATTTACCAGTCATAAAGGGACCGTGTTAACTGAGTTTGTTAGTTAGAGATCTTTCTCAATGAACCACTGTCAAGGCTAATATATCATTAAAACCTCTTCAGACCCCTTGAACCATGCATACACACATACTGATCTGGTTCTTATTTATCTATAACTCCTTATAACGTTTTCTCAACCTTCAAATCACACAAAACAGCAAGAATACTTGTACAGACTGCTTACCTCTCAAGAAGGAACTTGTCCTAGCCTTCCTTAGGCCTTTAAGGCTTCATACTGTACTTTTCTTGTTGATAGTGCCATTGCATACTCTCAACAACCTGTATAATCATTGCATACTCCCAACAACCTGTATAATCAGAATATAACACCAAATACAGATTTTCCTTATGAATATGAGAATATTCTTCATACACCTCCTGGTCTCATTAAGCAAGGATCAACCCTGTCATACTATTAATGTTACCGTTACAGTATTACTAACTTATCACTGTCAAAACATGCATATGAAAAGGAACAAAAAACAAAGTTATTGCTTCATACACCATTCACATATTCAAGACTCTCAAAGCTTTATTGATACAAGATCTGTCATACATAGTTGTCATGATCTCACACATATCCTACTGAGCCTTCATGGCTCTTCCACACTTACTTCCACCTCTAACAACCTTCTCTCTACCCTAACTTGCTTCTTTCATTAAAATACTTCCCTTCATAAGCCAAAATGGAGGTAGTTACAACAAGTTTAGAACCCTAACCACGGTAGAATTGACCAGAGCAAAGATAAACCTACTTGGTCAGGTGAAAACACCTTTCTTACATCACATGAGGCCCTTCATACCATTTTACACCATTACGTGTTTTTACATTTGACATTAAACCTCCCAATTTCAACTTAGAATTTCAAATATTCAAAAAGGTACATTATGGAGGGAAAACCCAAAATGACCCCATAACACCCAAGGAGCAACCCAAGAATGTTGGAAAGCATACAAAAACATCAAAGATGACCTACAAGACCTATTTCACACCAAAACTTATTTGAAAACCAAAATTTTGTTATGTACAAGCTTGATGATACTCCTGCATCAGTCCATGAATCATGGACCGATCTCATGACATGATGTTTTTTGAGTCCTCAAAGCACTAGGAAAAGTCAAACATCGATTCACCGGAAGGTGACATTTGTCATGTTGTTGTTGTTGCATAAGAGAGTAAGGAACAAAAAGGCAACAATACAAAGCAAATTTGAGGTCCTCCAAAAGCCTTCAATGAACATTTGATAGTTGTAGATGTCTTGTTGCACAAAGCAAAAGAAAACTTGGAGGTAAAATGAAACATAACTCGACCAAGATATTGCAAGCAACACTTGTCACAACTTTGGAACATGGAGCAAACTCAATCCTTAAGGCTCGAACATTTGTCAAAGCTCGGGCTTTATGAGAATGTGATATTAGTACGCATCTTAGTATGTAGAATCTGCTGGGAAACAAGCATAACAAACTTAGATAAACAAACACCAACCCAAGAACAAGTAGATACACATGGATGCAAAGAAAGCACATAGAATTGCAAGGAAGTTTGAAAGCTTGAAACAACGATGGATCTGAAAAATCTTAAGATGCCATGAAAGCCAAAGTTGTGAAGTTGAAATAAAACATAAGAAAATAGAGGTTCTCAGACATTTGTGCCGTCTCTTGCAACTTGAAACCCAAGTTTTGTTTTTGTTTTGGTTGATGCTGGATTGCCATTACTACCAAGGATGCTACCATATCACTTGGAATGACAAATTTCTACCGTTGGGTCTATACTAGGATAGATGGACAATATTGTATATCTGAGAGAAATGAAAGTTAAATTTTGTTATACACTTGTCCCCATAATGCATGACATTAATACCCCCTTCGAGATGGAGATTGATGTATGACATATTCCATACTGTACCCTCTAAACATGGATATCCCATTGCATACATGTCAGAAAATTGAGAGTTACAAAATATCATGTATTTGACATATGAGAAGGAACAAACTCCACAACCCTTCAAGCGGTAAAGCAATGACGACGGTATCCCCTCAATAATAAATTCCTCATTCATTCTGACCATAACCATCTTTCATTCCTACAGTTGAAAAGTAAGAGAGTGTGAGACACTTGAAATGAAATGAATAACGTACTTGCGATAGTTAAATCTAGTGATCAAGCATAAGGAGAAAGACAACAAAGCACCCTACTTGCTTGAGTAGACCTCTAGTCACAATGTTGCTGTATCTCCTTTTCGAGTTTACATTCAATTGTTTTAGCAATAACTTGTAGGTTATTTAAATCTGTAGTTAATCTTTATGTTTCCCTCCGTTACACTTCTTTGCCCAACACAACTCATCTTTATTAAATAACAATAACTTTTCCCTAGAGTAAAAATCCTGCTAGTGATCATGTTTACTTTGCTTGGTCCTAAGTGATCATGTTTACTTGATTCCGATATCAAAAAGATGGCATATGACCCGACTCTTTCTTTGACTACCTTGAAGAAACGCTAAAGAGAAAGATGTCTATGAACGTGGAGAAAGCTTGGTGAATTTGCTTTCTCATTCCAATTTTGCAAATTTTTCAAGGGGTAAATAATTCTCCACATCTTGGTGTTCAATGGCAAAATGATGCCGGGGCGTTCATGATCGGCTTTGATAATTGGAGGCATTCTATTTGACGTTCTATTCACAAATGTGGAAAATATCACCTTTGCAACACTTAAGATGTCTAAACATGTGCTTTTATGGCGGGGAGGTTACAATATAAGGGAATATTATAGAACATAGTGATGGAGACTATGAGTCGATCGATAGGTGGGTTATGTGTGTCATTGTTTATGCAAACTATACCGCCCTCTCTAGCTTTATAATGTTGCATACAAGAATTACCTGTCAAGGAAAAAGAGGGATTAATTATTACAACATTATGTACCCTTCCACGTGCAAAACGGAGTTTCAAAAAGCCATGAAGTGTAGTGGTCCTAATATAAGGGAATATTATAGAACATAATGATGGAGACTATGAGTCGATCGATAGGTGGGTTATGTGTGTCATTGTTTATGCAAACTATACCGCCCTCTCTAGCTTTATAACGTTGCATACAAGAATTACCTGTCAAGGAAAAAGAGGGATTAATTATTACAACATTATGCACCCTTCCACGTGCAAAACGGAGTTTCAAAAAGCCATGAAGTGTAGTGGTCTTAACTACTACATACAAGTTGCAATGGGTACCTTCTCCTAAGCCGCATGTGACTACTCAAACAAAATCTCATTTGTGAAGTTGGATAAATGAAAGGAAATGAAATGGTGTAGTCATCACAAGTTTGATGGTTGTAATGATCATGAATTTCGTGCACATGAGACTTTCCTCACTCACTCTACCGAAAGTTTAGAATGATCTAAACATTGATCTTGATGTTTAAACTTGCTCGAAGATCAATGCAAAAAAAACATCCATTGATGATGAAGAACAAGAGCATATTTTTCACAATAAATGTTGGGTCAAGGGACAATCTCTCCTTGTTATCATTGACATTGGCAGCCAAAAGAGTGTCATTGCAAGTAAATTATCCTCTCAAGCTCTATAATGATGTATATAGGAATTACTTACTAAAGCAAAAGAGGGATCGATTTGGGCAACTTTACATATCCTTACAAATATGCAAAAAGAAGTTTCAAAAAGTCATGAAGTGTATCCATGGTCTTCATTAACCATTACATACAAGTCACAATAGAATAATCATGCAACGGGCCTTTGCCTAAGCTACATGTGACTATGTTTGTTCGAAAACGATGTATACATGAATTACTTGTTGTTAAAGCAAAGGAGGGATCAATTAGGGCAACATTACACATCCTTCCACATGCAAAATGGAGTTTCAAAAGCCATGAAGTGTAAAGTGTTCTTAACCACTACATAGAAGGTGCAATGGAATGATCATGCAACGACTACCTTTGCCTAAGCTGCATGTGACTACTAAAACAAAATTTAAATTGTGAAAATGGATATAAAGGAATGGAATGAAGTGATGTAGTTGTCACCATTCTAGCACCTATGATTATCATGAATGCCATGCACATAAGACTTTGCTTGCTCGCTCTACCCAAACTCTAGAATGAGCTAAACATATCTTGATGTTCTGACTTGCTTGAATGCCAATGCCTAGACAATACCCATTGCTGCTGAAGACAGAGTGTATGTCACTATAAATGTTGTGTCAAGGGACAACATCTGCTCATCATCATTGAATATCTGTAATGTCCCTTTTAGGGGCAAAAACCAAAAATATGGGTTTGGCCACAAACCCCAAGAATCATATCTGAAAATACACCAACACCAAGGATGATAATAATCTGATTTTTTGACAGCAGTTCCAACAATAATATAAACCCTAGCAGTGAAATGTAAAGGGTCTTAAATGCACCATAAAACCAAGCACAATCGCTGAAAACACTTTTTAATAATTATTTTATGTACAACAACACTTATCAATTCAATTTGCAATAAACAAATGGAGAAAAACCCAAGATAAGACACTGTTGTAATTAAATTTGGAACAACAATAGGACAACCACAAACCAAGGCTGAAAATGATAGATATACTCCACTAAAAATCACAAAAACATAGATTCCGGCCTTATAAATTATACCGAATCAGAATATCTCATAAAAGATGAATTTCGTGCCCCAGAAGGCATCCAAGTGCTATCAAACCCAAGCTGCTCCAACTAGGAAGAGCTCAACAATGCATGTAAACCCTTGGTAGATGCCTTTCTTGATCTTCTAATGTCCAAATCTGCAAGAGGTCTTCAAGTTGTCTTCACTTCACTCAAGGATGGAGGGTTTTCGTCCTTCAACCAACCACAAGGAAGGTTTTTGTCTTCCTTAGAAAAGCCACACAATTGAATTTTCACCCAAAAGTGGAATGACAATGAGCAATCAGCCCAAAGATCAATTGTAGAGAAAATGCGCCAAGATAGATCATGAAAATGAAGTCACGAGTCTCCTTTTATATCCTTCCTTTGGTGCCAAAATCCAATTTGAAGGACCGACCTCATAAAACTTCCTTTATCTTGTAATTTGCCTTAAGGAAATCTCCAAACCCAACCAACCTCCTTAGTAGCTTATTTCTTCATTTTGAGCTTATTAAAAGCTCTCTAACCTAGCCGACCAGCTTAGGAATGGAAATACATAAATAAAATCATAAATATGAATATAGAAAATTGAAATATGAACCAAGGTCTTTCCCTGTTCATCCTTTTTTTGCCTTCGGAAAGAAGAAAGACAAGAAGTCATCTATTTTGGATTAATTCCAAAAAGGGGACATTACAGTCCTCCCTTTGTGAAATTGTTTGTCCTCAAGCAATTGTAAGTACCCGGATCCCAAATGAATCTCAACTGTTTCTTCTTTGACGCACCTGCACATGAAGCAAACATATCAAACATAACAAGAGTGTTTAACAACACTTTTATACTCTCCTCATCATGCTTTAGGGACATGATAGCTAGCTCTCCACTTCTTTGCTTGTAACTATCTCATAATTTCCATCCAAATGATGGATTCCCAATACTTGAGTGATGCTGTCCCAAAAACAGTTGTAACTGTGAATTTTTCTTTTAGAAACTAGAGTGTAGGTGGTTGGAAACAAAGTATGATAGTCATAATGCACCTCAATTCCCTCCTATTGGGAGCTATGTTCACTGGAGTATTTGTCTTCTTAAACTGGAACCATTTACCACTATTTTTCAATGGTTTAATGACTTAAAAAGGATCACTCTTGCTGCTGTTGAAGTCTGAAAACAACTCATAATCTAATTTTATCAAAATTAGTAACTTAAAAATGGAACAACTGCAAAACTGGAACATTCTTACTAAATTAGGAATTGTGTGCATGACAATGACTAAAACACCTCTTTAAAGGCTGAAAATTTCCTCTCAACATTCATCAATCAAAAATTGCTCCACCTTTTGACTGAAAAATACTTGCCTGCCCACTAGTATGCATGCAAATGAAATCATGTGGTGGTTGATATGAATAATAACAGCAGTACCAAGTTTGAAATTATGAGCTATGCTTCTCCAAAGTACACTCCTTTTGTCAGCACTAGCCACTCACATACTTTCTTTGTTGTTCCCTTGCATGAATACTCAACCATGAAGTAACTCTACCATGCTTATGCTGCGTTACTATGATATTATACTAGTGTTTTAAAAACCATTCCGGTTCTAGTTCGGTTCGACCAGTTTGCCCGGTTCATTAAATTTTTTTGCAAACCATTAGAAAAACCGAACCAATGACCGGTTCTGATGGAACCGGTCGACTTAGTACTGGTTCCGTACTGAACCGTTTGGTTCCGTACTGGACCGGTTTGAACTAGTTGAGGTGGGTCTTGAACATGTTTTTCTTTGTTGTGATTTATTTTAACATGGAGGATTCTAGGATCCGTGTTCTTTTTAGATGTTTTAGGATCTTTGCCAGCGGTTCTTGGATTTGGTTGTGTTGCGTTGGGTGGATTGTTGGATGTAGTGGGTGGTTCTTGGTTGGAAGTTTTTCTTTCACCAATGATGATTGCTAAGATTTTGGGATCAAAATCTGATGGTACTTTTGCTCCTAAATTTAAATCTTAAGGAGAATGTCTCATCCTTATGGTATAGGGATTGGTCCATGGTAATCTTCCATGTGTAACAATGCATGATCACTATTGTAGTCAATTTGAATAACAAGATTGTGGCTATCATCATCATCGGTTTGGTATATGGTTCCATGGTAGTTGAATTAGTTGGTACCAAAAGGGTTTTTAGTACTTTGAAGTCGCCTGCTTTGTGACCTTTAGGTGCCACTTGCTATGTTTGTGGTTGTTTGTTTGTATACAAGTTTTGGCAAGGGGGAAACAAACAAACAACACAATCACAACCTACGCTAGTTGTATGGGTGTACAATCGTGTAGTGGCCCACATATATTCCTCGAAGAGACGGTACGAGTGGGTATCTTGGGGAATGTTTTTTTCTCGACACCATTACACGATTGTGGCAAAGAGGATATTATGCTAGGCTAAACAAGGATGCCAATAGAATGCTCAATATACCTTGAGGTATGTGAGGCCTGAATCCTCAATATACTTTGATAGGGACCTACCAGTCCATAGATTGTGCTTATGTAGTACCGGTGTCCACTTTCAACTATTTTTTTTTAATAGAAAAGGATTTTCTTTTTAATGTCCCCTTTTTTGAATTAATTCATTTGAAGACTTATTTCCCATTCCACTTCTAGTGGTTAATAAGTAGGTGAACAAGTGAAGTCTTTGATTGATGTTTTAATCATTTGTTTTATTAACATTTACATTTTTTCTTTAGTATATTCCTTATGAAGTAGGTCAGCTATTTTGGAGGACTTAAAAGGCAAATTAAAACATAAAGCAAGCTTATTTAAGAAGTCAGTTATGGATGAACTCCCTCGCAGGGTTTTAACGCCACCTGAAGGATATAAAAGGGGTCGCTTAGGCTCATTTTGGGCATGATTCCTTATTATAATTTTATTCTACTTAGTTTTGGGGCTGATTGCTCTATTTCATTCCACTAGAGGGCGAAAAATCCTTTGGTATGGCACAGCAAAGAAGACGAAACCCTTCCTTGTTCAAGGTTGGAGAACAAAAACTCTCTAATTGGTGGTTCCAATGGCTTCAAAGAAGGTTATCTTGCCGGTTGGCAGCTAGGGTTTGAAGAAGAAAGAGAAATCAAGGACTTCTACATCAACTTTGACACCCTCTCCTAGGGTGGCGACTTGGGTGGAGAAGGGTTTGATTGGCTTCTGGGGCACCAATTGACATTTTGTGTTGATATTCATATTCTCCTAATTTATAAGGTTGATTTCTCACTTCATTGGTATTTTTTGGGATTTGGAAACATCATTTTCAGCCCTTATTGTAAGTCGTACTTTTGTTGGTTATTTAATTAATTCTAGTTGTGGTTTATCACTTGTTTATCATTTATTTACAACGTATATTGGCTGGAGTAATGTCTTCATGATTGGTTAAAATATTTGGAATCTTTCTTTGTCATTTTTAGTTTGTTGTTGCATGAGAATTGCTGCCCTTAAGTGTTGTTACAGTTTGCTTCCCTAGAGGGTTTATTTACTAATTTCTAGCTGGTTTTGAGGGTAATTTGATGCCCTAAAGGTGTGATTTCAGTTCGTTGCTAGGGTTTGATAACTGCTGTTCCAAAAATTTGATTTATTTCATTTGAGGATTTGAGGCCAAACCCTTATTTTCAGATTCAGCCCTAGAAAGGGACATTAGAGTGGTATCAGAGCTTCGGTCTTCTCCAACCTGGAGGGTTTCACTCAAAAAGACTTGATAGATGGCAAACATACATCTTGATGACGTTAGGGTTAAAGGGATTTCCCTAGGGCAAGAAAGCTTGGTGAATAGGATGACACAGTTGATCCATGCCATGCAAAACCACAATGGTGAAGGAAGTTCTTCAGGAATTCATAGTGTGAGGCAGCCCTTAGGGTCAGGTTTTGGAGTTGATGCTAGGCCATTTCAGCCTATTCCTCCGAATTGTGGAAGAAGTCATTCCAAAGACTCGAGATCCAAAGTGGACAACATGCTACATGGTATGAGGAGTATCGGGCAGACAACATTGCGTGACATGTCGTTTCTGAGTTGAGGAGTAAGCAGGGAGCTTAAGGCCCAAATAGGTCAGAGCTACACAAGAAGAAAAATGCCATGTCATCGGAGAAGAAACAACCCGAGGAATTCATGGGGTTGAAGAAAGGTGAAATCATTGGAGCTTGAGCCAAAGAAGGAAGAAAAATCATGAGCTACAAGTTGCCCATGGAAATCCCTAGAGGTTGCACCTATCAATTGTCCTAGAGATGAATGCCCTTGACTGTACAACTTTTGGAAATAGCAGCATAAAGGGGCATGCGTTCGGTGAAGAAGTACATGGATGCTTATGACTTTGGCCAAGAAAGATGAAAAGGTTCCATGCATGCATTTACAAGATGTGGCGAAGTTGAAGTTGAAAAGTTGACAGCACTTGTTGTATAAAGGGTTAAGGAGGATGACTTGAAGAGCTCACTGAGGACTTTCTAGAACAGCGAGTAATGAAAAACAAATTGGTAATGTTCATGATTCCGGCAAGATATATGATGTTGTTCTTTATGATGGATCAACAATGGTTGGAGGAATGCTTCAACAATTCTCACTTCAGGTGAAGAAAGATGAATACTTTTCATGGACAGACAAAGGAAGGTAATGAAGATACATTTCAGATTTGCTGTTTTCTACCTATGCCATTTCAGATATTGTGGTCATGTGAACAACAAATAGGGAAGTTGAAAGGTGGATGATACATCCTGTGGTAAAGAGCACATAGGTCTTTTTTGCCCAATGCTCCTTGTTTAGTATAATCATGTGCAAATGGGTCATCATAATGAGTCCCACCAAGGGAAGAATGGAGAAAAATCAGAATTGCAAGGGGTTAATGGACAGCTGCCCTAAAGTATTCCAGGAGAGTCATCATGCTGTTGGGAGGCATGCAGAAGAGGCATTGGAATAAGTGGAGCCTCTCTTGATGCTCATGTTAGGAGTCTTCAGCAAATCGCTGGAAGTTTTCGGGGACAACAACCTGGTGGTAAGCCCTACATTTTATCATCTTCTTAGCAAGGATCTTGCTACATTTTCACCTCCTCATCGATGTCACATACCCCTAGAAAATGTCTTTAGTCATCCTAAGAAATATGTCTAAGTTCATGAACTTCATGTTGAAGACGAAGGGTACCAAGATGAGAAGTTATCTTGATGTCCCCAAACTTGGGAGATCAGCCAACGAAGTGAAGGTCTGGTTGTTGACAATCCTAAACATGTTGACCCACGTATCTCAGAGCATTTGTCCTAAGATTATGTATTGCTGTCATAGATATTTGTATCATGTCTAGGGCAATCTTATTGTTGTCAATTTGATAAGAGGAGGAACATGTTGAGGAACAAAGTTTCCACACTTTTGAGGTATTCTTCCTTGCAAATCAACTAGATTGCTTGTATCCCACTAGAAGTTTGGGATCCGAGAGATCTTCATGAAGAGTGTCAATGATACAAACTTGAGGACTGTTGTTACCTACATCCTCATGGCAGCCATGAGAGAATGGGTAACCACAAGGAAGATGCCTTTCTCACCCATGATGAAGTATGTAGTGTTTGCATCATATGCAAGATGGTCTCCAACCACCATCATTCCAATTTTGCATGAGACGATACAATGTTATAGCAACATGGTAGGATGTTTTTTTCTAAATTCACATTTTGGATGGATAGCACTCTCCTTGGACAGCTGTAGGATGACAAATATGATTAAGCATTTTGAGGTTAATATGATGTGTGAAAGAGATTTCAAGTATTGCAGCTAGGGTGCTAACCCTAGCAACTATGTTACTAACTATCCATAGAACTTTGAGTTGGAAATGTTCCATCTACTTACAGCCATGATCGGTTGTTCGTCCCAAATTTATGTATGGGACTCTGCATATCTGTCCATGGGACAGCATAGGTTTGGAGACATTCTTTCCACTTAATATGATGTGTATGAGCTATTCATAGCATTGAGATTAAGCAAAGCCAACATCCCAACATCTTTGACGTTGCTTGGGAAGAAATCTAGAGTTGTACATGGCCATTACACCCACTCATCCCGCATCTAAGGTCTAACAAAATTGTGAAGAAAATTCAGTGGGGCATCTTGGAGACATACAATTGAAATTCAGAAAACAGCAAGGTAACAACCAGTAGCAAAAGAGGTGAGCATCATGAAGTATTGGTCAAATGTATTGTTTACATCTTATGTAGGAATTGCATGATAAAGGGAAGAAGGCAATGCTTCAAGACTAGAATACATGAAGTTCGGAAAAGCATTGGATTGCATTGAAGAAGGAGTAGAGCAATATTTTCAAAGCACTCGATGCATAGCGACTAGTAAGAGTCTACTCTCAGGTAAAGTGAACTTTGTGGCAATAATTTTTTGCACAAGTTTCCGAGTTTGTCATGCACAGTATTACCTCATTGGAGGCATTGGCGAAAACAAGTAGTATGCAAAATTCCTTATTGTGCAGAACGACAGTTTATCATTCTTGGACAACAAAAGAGTTCTTCTATGCCAAGTTGGGGTAATTTCTTGTGTGGTACACATTGGGACAATCTTGCACAATGCTTCTTAGTTTGTCATGGAGAGTAGAGCACCATTGGAGATTGGTGAATGGTGAGTTTCAAAGAGCAATCCACTTGAAAATCAGAGTAGCACAACAAAAGCAAGGTATGATAACTCATAATCTGGCTATAGTTGCAAAAAGGCTCCAACCAAGCATAGGAGAAAATAGGGGTGATGTTTGGTTACTCTCAAGTGTTAGAAGAAGCATTCTTATGACCGCTATGAGCCCATTTGTAGTCAATAGCATTGCTGACATCATTTTTGGTAGCCCCAGATTCTTTTTCAGTTGCATTCATGCATGTGATTAGAGGGTGTTATTCCACCATAGTCGACAAGGGCGAGATGGAAGGTGAAGATGCCCCATTGGGAAACACTTTTGTTTGTCAAGTTGCCCAACATTTTTCAATTTTTTACCCTTTGTTAACAGAAACTACAGCTGGCTGGAAAGTGATTTTGTACAGTTGAGCATGCAAGAAGGAGTTGTACTGTTGTTTGAAGAGGAAAAAATCAACGATTGGATTTTTTCTTCAAGGAGGGGCAACATAGGTAACTTCATGGGCTGCCAAAGGACTTCAATGAAGATAAGGCACGAACCATTGCATAAGTTTCACTGCAGAAGTTCTTTCATTTGACAGGTTCGGGATCCTGATTATTGAAGCATCCAAGTTTGCAATTGCTTGAGGGAAAGCATTTTCGGGAAGGGAGGACTGTAAGGTCCCCTTTTTCGAATTAATTCATTTGAAGACTTCTTTCCCATTCCACTTCCCGTGGGCAATAAGTAGGTGAACAAGGGAAGTATTTGATTGATGTTTACAGTCTTTATTTTGTGAATGTTTACATTTTCCTTTAGTATTTTCCCTTATGAAGCGTGTCGACTGGGTTGGAGGAATTAAAAGGTAAATTAAAAGATAAAGCAAGCTTCTTTATGAGGTCGGTCATGGGGGAACTCCCTCATGGGATTCTGGCTTCTCCTTAAGGATATAAAAGGGATCGCTTGGGCTCATTTTGGGCATGCTTCCCTATTATAATTTTATTCTACTTGGTTTTGGGGTTGATTGTTCTATTCCATTCCACTAGAGGGCGAAAATCCTTTGGTGTGGCAAGCAAGGAAGACGAAACCCTTCCTTGTTCAAGGTTGGAGAACAAAAACTCTCCAATTGGTGGTTCCAAGGGCTTTAAAGAAGGTTATCTTGCTTGTTGGCAGCTGGGGCTTGAAGAAGGAATAGATATCAAGGTCTTCTACATCAATTTGGCACCCTCTCCTAGGGTGGCGACTTGGGTGGAGAAGGGTTTGAGTGCCTTCTAGGACACCAATTGACATTTTGTGTTGATATTCAGATTCCTCCTAATTTATAAGGCTGATTTCTCACTTCATTGGTATTTGTTGGGGTTTGGAAACATCATTTTCAGCCCTTATTATGAGCTGTATTTCATCTGGTTAGTTAATCAATTCCAGTTGTGGCTTATCACTTGTTTCTCCTTTATTTATGAAGTATATTGGTTGGAATAATATCTTCATGATTGGTTGAAATATTTGGAATCATTCTTTGTCATTTTCAGCTGCTTGTTGCATGAGAATTGTTGCCCTTAAGTGTTGTTACAGTTCGCTGCCCTAGAGGGTTTATTTACTAATTTCCAGCTGGTTTTTGATGCCCTAAGGGTGTGATTTCAGTTCGTTGCTAGGGTTTGATGACTGCTGTTCCAAAAATCTGTTTTCTTGCATTTGGGGTTTGTGTTATTTTATTGTCTTTCAGTTCAGCCCTAGAAAGGGACATTACATTCTTAGGGACAATCTGAGCTCCACTACTTCACTTTAATCAAGAGAGAGTTTTAGCTTGCATTCCATCTATATTTTCTTCTAGGAGGATTGTACCCTTCTTGCTGTATGGAGGCATAAGTGAGCTTGCCAATACAAATAGATTGTTGGGCTTAGCAAGAGGCAATTTCTATAATGCAACTACACAGGGCTTGGACAATTCTGTCAAGATTTGTAAATTTCTTACTAATAGTGTCAAGTCTTTTGTCAAGATTTTCAATAGCTTTAACAAGTTCATCATATATTTTGGTCATTGCTTCAAAAGATAAGGGGAGTGGAATGGGTGATTGAGAGTGGATCAGCAGTTCCTTGAAGGGTGTTCCTGTTACCTTCAATAATTAATTTGGTGATACCAATGCTTCTTGCCAAAGAGAGATCTGTAGGAAGAGGCACTTTCTAAATTTTTTAGTTTGAACACCAATCCTTTGTTTGAAACTGATAACTGCCTCTTCTTGGGAATTTTGAATTATTTTTCCTATACTGGTTTTGTGGGGATTATCTTTTCAAGTTCTATCCAAATAAAATTGGCAGTATGGTGAAGGAGAGGTAACTGTAATGAAATAGAATATACCACATTTTGGATTTGCTAGTCTTTGAGAATTTAAACATATCCTTTTGAGCATGGCCGGTGAAGTAACATTAATTTGCACAGTTAATGAACTTGTGCCCTGTTGAGACTGTTAAACCGTCTGAAATCTCATCCATAAAATTTCCAGAGCCAGTTTCTAGATGCTATTTCCTTATGATGTTATTTTTTTCGAACAGAAAATATGTTCCTAAAATCCTGTTCTTCTTGGCTTAATTATATGCATACTCCATGACGATTGCTTACTTAAAACTGGTTTGCTTATTTGTTAATTTCGCAAACTAGTTCGTTTACTTCTCAACTTATCAAACAGGTTCCTTAAAGAACTTCTATTTAGGTTTATTTCTTGCAGATGAGCTGTGAAATAAATGTTGGTGATAGGCTTAATATTTGCACTGGGGTTGCTTAATTTCAACTGGGCATTTGCAATATTATTGGCTGCATTAAAGGGTCAGTCTTCTAATGGGTCCTTGTTTTTATCCTTTGCGTTAACTAAAGACCTGCAATTAAACATGCTCCAAAACAGTCAAAGCTAATAATAATAGTGAGGTTGCAGTAGACCATCAATTAGAATATAATTACTAGCATGTGTATATGACCATAATTCATATTCATTTTGAATCTTTTATAACAAGTGATTGATTGGGCAGAAGTCTCTTCAATCTTTCTTTCAAAGTTACTAAATAATGAATGTTGAATGGGCAGATGTCTCTTCAATCTTTCTTTCAAAGTTGCTAAATAATGAATGTAGATTGTGAATCAAATGTATAAGGAAAACAGTACCCCACGATAACAACCAAAATTATTGGCAATGGAATGATCACTACAGCAAAGATGGCTCTTTTTTCATGGACACAGGTTTGCAAAAAGAATGTAAAACTCAACATAATAATATTGTCTGCAGTAATATCAATTACCATATATCTACGTGGATAGGAGTTTTCTTTCCACGAGTGTGGTCTTCTTCACACTCATTGCTCAAACCTCCACACAATATTGGTAGTGTATTTTGTAAGAAAATTCAGTTACAAAAAATTTCTTCCCATATCATTTCCTCTATCTCCCTATGTGCACGTCCATTTCACTTTTGTGGGAAATTTCTAGTTCTTATCCTATCTGTAAGAAAAATCAGGAGATTTCTGCATATGGAGAAACTAGTTATCCAATTTTGAAGCTAGACATGAAAAAGGCTATTAGCCATATTGATTTGCCTTTTCTTGTGGCCACTCATTTGAAATTCCATTTACTTTGGAAACTGTGATTTGCCTTAAATTATCAGGATTAGCAATTATGATTTCCAGAGGTATTCATGCTCCGTGTTCATTTTACTTAATGTATCTGCATGAATAGTTCATAGATTTTGCACTTGTTTAATTGAGCATGGCGTTGTATATTCATATCCGTACACCCAAAAGGTTTTCCCAATAGAATGCTCTGATTCATTGCTGGGTTATCCATAGTAAACTCAGAACATGGCACAGGGCTATTCCTTTTTCAAGAAGAAGATTTTGAACGGCCAAAACCGTTAAAGCTATAATTTACATCTATAACATAGTTGCAGCTCTCTGTTTGGCTGGCTTGAAGTTCACGGGCTTCAGCTGAGTCACTGCACTGGAAAGCAGATTGGGCTCATTAAGCCAAACTTGCTAGTAAGATTTGGCGAGTACACTTGGACTTGGAGAGTGGGAAGGAATGATTTGGTTGTGTTCTTTATCTAAGTCAAATGAAATAGAAGGCCATTGTGAGCTTGTCTTCCACTGATTATATGTAGAACAAAAAGAATAAAACTATTATATGGGAATCCTACAAAATCATCATCATATCCTAAAAGAAAAACAAAGTATATGAATGTAATGTCTTCATTAATTATCATAGTTGTGATGTACATGGTCTCCAATACGCAGGTCTAAATCTCATTAGATATATGCATAGGATTTTCAATGCCAGAGAACTTAGAACTACTCAATACAACACACACCTTCATAACTCAAAATCTTCAATTCATGTTAAATACATCTTATAATGTATGGAGAGTAATCCGTTCCTTTATTAATGCATCTGTGTGATTATCACATGTACAATGCTGAAAAGTAATTCATATCTTAAAACTGGCTCTACATCTAACCCTACCTCTAGATTTATCGGAATTCGTGACAACTCTATGTCATGGAAGTATTGGGAGTAGATGGTAGATCAGACTCCAGGGCATAAGTTGAAGCAACTGTTAAGGACTGAATTGAAGCTAATGTGGAAGGTAAAACTATAGCTTAAGTGCGTTCTCTTAGCTAATGAATCGCTGCTTTGGCTTTCAACTATATTTTTATTGAGTGTATTGGCAACCTTCACTGCCTCAACTGTACCATTCTTATTCTTTTTAGTCTCACTTCTGCTTTTTCTAACTTCTGCTCCAAATGTGTTTTACGTTTTCTGAATTCCGCTTCCTTGGCTTTGAGGTGTGTGACTCACATTGTGAACGCTATAGCATTTGAATGCCACTCGTTTAAATCTGCTCCTTGCTTTTTAAGATTTACTATTCTCTCTTCCATGCAAGTTTCAATGGTTTTCAGATCTTTTCTCTCCATATACTTTATTTCATGTTCTTCTCCATTTCTATACTCTTTGCTTTCAATTTTCTCTCCAAAACTTCTTTAGCCAACTCAAGTGCTCTAGCATGTCTTCTGGCACAATTGCCATTTACATATAATATTGTTTTATGAATCTTGTTAGGCATTTTGACATTTGGTGGTTGTTTTCTGTGTAAGGGGTTAAAACAAAGTGTCGTTGGGATTCCTTTTCCATATAGGCCAACTCATCAACATTCCTTCATATGATATCATCCTTTACTAGCCTTCCCTTAGCGTAACCTTTCTTTAGCATCTTTGCCACATGATCATGCCAAAACCATGGGTTGAGAAGGTAATCCTTATTGAGCAATTCCTCTCTTTTGCTTTGTGCGGCAGTGTGTAAATCATGATTTTTCCCCCCAGCAAGACAGTTCTGTGCTACCACAAGTTTATCTACACAACATACTTCACTTGCCATTGTAGTATGGAATTCTAGCAACTATATATGTATCTCCTCCAAATACTCATATGTTTGGATGTGACAAGAAAACTACATTTCTTTCTTGTTGATGATTATTATGAAATCCTTATTGAATTGTGAGCTTCTTAGCCTACTTGGGCTGCATAGGTTGCATGGGCAGTATAGATGAATAAGTTATTGGTTAAATGGAGTGCCAATTTTTGTACTACCCCCTGGGCACCTTGTTGGACTTGGGAACAATATACAGGGAAGTCTCAACACTTTTCTGCTGGTATATGTCATGCTCAGGTTGTATACAACATGTTTGAGCTAGGTGATACATTAGGCTTAGACCGTGGGAATTTGACATGCTTTCTCATGTCATTGTTGGAATCCATAGAGGTGAAGGATCACAAAAAGGATGAAACCAACACCATTAAAATACACAGGAAAATTCGGTAGTCCATAGGAAAAATCCGAGAAAGAAATAGATTTGACATTGACATTCTATAATGAGGAGGTAAGATGGTTGAAGGGATCATGACGTAATGATAATGGTGATGGGGTCACTCTAAGAGTGTGAGTGAGGTTTTCGATCTCCATCACCACAATAAGTCATTCCTGAACTTCAGCTAACAAAGGTAAACATTGTGGAAAAAAAATTATCGGTATATTAGGTATAAAACCAATTTCAAAAACCTTTGCCATCTTCCTCCTAACTTGTACTGAACTTGGAGCTTTGGATCATGTCATGAAGAACATTTAAAATAATTATATGTTGCAGGTGCAAAAACCCATCTCAAAAACCTTTTCCCAGTTCCTTCTGACTTGTACCAAACACTAGAGCATTTAAAAATGCTAGAAGTTGCAGTTGAACACCTAGGTACTTAATTGTGGTTGCATACTAAATGCACACATGATGTTTGACAAAATGATGCACTACAGTCATAGCTAGATATGCACAAAATCTGCTTCGAGAAAAAGCATTGAATCTTTTAAGTAAATGAATTTGGCAGGTGTAAAGCCAAACCAATTAACATGTGCCAATTTCTTTCCATCTTGGGTTAAATTTGGAGTTTTCGAATAAATGATGGGGATTAACTAAAATAATTGAAAGTAGAATTATTTCAAATGGAGATCACTAATAATATTGGAAGTGGAGTTAAGTCAAAATCCAAAATGAGAATGTGCTGGCTTGCATTAAAGAGATTTAAATTAGGAACACAAATTAGGAGGATTTGAATTTTATGCAGTTGTTCAATTAGGATGAAAGACAAAACCAAGGTCTTTTGGAATTTCTCATGAGAAGATTGAGAAATTGATGTCTTCTTTTTATAGTCTGGGCAATTTGGTTTCTCTACCTTTCAAAGTGTTGGTTGCTCTGCTTTAGGTTTAGGTTGTGCCTAAATTTATAGTGTATGTATTTTTTTATTGCAACTGCACCTAGTGTTATAAAGAATTCATCCCCAAAAGTTAGTTTGGAGCTTGGTGAGTACTTGGAAATTCTGTTCAGTTTACTATGCCCCCTTGAAAATATATTAGGTTCTTAAAAACCCTTCCAATATGTGGTGAGTGTAAACATAATTTGTGGTGAGTGTAAACACAATTCACACAACTTGTTTGACTAAATGCTATGTTGGTTTCATGGTTGCGACTATTTTTGGATTTGCACATTACAAGTTGATTTTGTGCAAATGTAATTAACAAGTGGTAAAACTAACTCATCATCTTCTTGTGTCAAAACTCGGAGCTTTGGATTAGGGTCACAATTTTCTACCATTTTGATCAACAAGTAGTGGCTTTAAGGATTTTGCTTTTTTTGATTGGTGCTTTCTAAATGCATATAAAAGTTTGAAATGGGGGACCTTTGGTATTTGAGGTTAAACATAAGTATTGGGCTCGCAAAATTTAGGAGCTTTTAGAAACATTCATGGCTAGATTTGCACAAAATTGAAGATTTTTTGGAAAATGTTGTTGGTAGGTGTCAAGCCATATTGAAGTACTTCAGCATATCGGTCATTAGTACTTGCATTATACTTGTAAATGCCATTGTAGGGTGGTGGGGATCCTCTAAACAAGGGAGTAGCGTGAGGCTCTTCCTAGGGGGGCGAGCTAGCTCTTGACCAAGGTAGACAACTGGAAAGTTGTTTTGTGAGATTGAAACTCACTATCAAAAGAGGATAACGATCCATGTGATGGTGAATGTCCCTTTGGACTTGAGAGTTTCGCATGCCGTTGATATGAGAAATGTGGGTCAAGAAGTGACTCTTCAAGTAGCGAAGCATTCGAGGGCTAAGTTGTGAGTGAGTGTTTGAGGCAGGAAATAGAGGTAATATAAGATCAACTTGAGATGGTCTAAAGATGGAAGGCTAGGTGAATTCATGTGTGACCCCAAAGATGCAAGAGTAGTCTCCTAGTGTCGAGAGAGGTGAGCTGTCCCCATTGTTGGATGGGTTTTAAAAGGTAGCAAATTGTTCATTGGATTTGGAGGATCCAAATTGTGTAGTGGAGCATGGTTGGAGTCAGAGATGACTCTTCAAGAGGATGAAACACTCAAGATGTAGTAAATGCAGAGAGGGTGTTGCTGAGAGCTTGAATATGAGGTTTGGAATCGATTGGAGAGTTGAATATGGATGGCTTGTAGAGGTGAGGTAGTGTGAAGCGACATTGAAGTGAGAGCAAACCCCAATGAGGAGTAAGGCAAGTTGGGAAACTCATGGAGGGCAGGAAGAGGGGACGAAGTCCCATGTTGATTTGAGTGATCTATGCAGTAACCGAGAAGAGACTCTAAGCATTCATTTAATGAGGCATTGCTATGCAAAGGTGGGCATCATCCATTGTTATCATGAGCCAGAGGGCTTGTTGCGCACGTGACCAAGAGTTGGCACATCGCCAAGGGAACAAAGTAATTTGGTGTGACTTGGACATTCAGAGAAAGAGTTTGTTTAAGAGGCCTAGAGGTAGACTAATATGGGTGAGTTCATATGTGCAACACAATGCAAATGATTATTGTGACTCTAACAAATGAGATCTTGGATCAATATGGAGCCAAAAGGTGTTAGAGTTCCCTAGGGTGGCTCAAGGTTGCTCAAGGTACTTAAGAGTTGTGCACATTTAGGGGAATGAAGCTAGAGAGTTGGAGCCGAGTTTGGATCCTAAGGCTAGGAGAAGGAGAAGTTTAGTGTAGTATGGGTTTACTTGAGTAGTTCGGTCCGCAAGGCAATCTTGCTAGAGTAACAATTTAGTGATGCAAGGGTGCAACTTGTTTTTCCATAAGATGACCCCCCTGACAGTTGGTATTGAAGCTAGGAAGGACCAACAAAGTTGGTACTAGAGCTAGGTAGAGGTCAACTGACTTGATAGTTGGGTATTAGAGAAAAGGGGCATCCAATGTAGTTGATATTAGAAGTAAGTGGGTATTGATGCGAATGCTATGTAGAGCCTAAAGTTGGCGTAAGAGTTAAGTAGAGCTAACATTGAAGTCAAATCTTGTGAGAGGGATCTTTGGTAGAGCCATAGATGGAGATGAGGCAATGTTCTTTTAGAGCATACAAGTGAATCATGGTAAACTTCTCAGTGAGTAATGCATTGTTCCAAATCCATATATGCGAGTGGATGATGTTGCTAAATAAGGAGTCACATGCTTTGTGGAGTAGTGGACATGTCAAATTGGAGATGCGAGTGGGATACCTTGTTGGAGTCAAGTGTATAAGTGGTAATTATGCCTTTATAGAGTGAGTCAATGTAGTCGACTTGCGACCTTGTGGATGGAGAAAGCCAATAATGAACATAACTTAGAGAGATGCACAATGTAATAGGGGTGATGCATGCAACATAGGATGGGTAAATGCCGTAGAGGTGGGAATACAACATGTTGGTGTAGAACTAACTTTGGAGCATGATGATTGAAAGATAGACATTCGATAGAGCTTGGAGAGAATTGTGGTGTTGAAGCTCAGAAACTTAGTGGATATGGTGAGAGAAACTGAGACATAATAGTTTGGAGATGAAAGTGGTGGCTTAGGTGTAACGCCTTATGGACTTGTGAAGTCATTTAGAGGAGATGTAGTCTAAACATAGGGGAGCCCACAATGTGGTGAGCTCCTCAACACATGCATAAGTAGTATAAGGCATAACTTCATGTAGAGGTGTAGTGCAGTGACCCATGTAGAAGTGGAGTCACGCGATCCACAAAAAGGTGGACTAATGCAACTCATGCAAAGGTTGAGTTGTATAGTGGAGAAGTTCATGAGTTGGTGCTCAAATAGGGATGTCAGAGGGCTAGTGCACCCGAGTTAGAGACACAAAGGTGGTAACAACAACTCATAAACATAGGTAAGATGAGTTAGATATGAAGGTTACAGGAGTGTGACATAGGCCATAACTAGTGAAATCTTGGGTGTTTGTCAAGAAGAAGTATTTCGGATGAGCTCATTGATAAAGGTCAATGCAATGGCATGGTGGATTAGAGAGGTCATCATGGATGAAGTAGAGGGAATGAAAGTACATCTCTCATAAGTGTTGTGGTCTACATGGTCATGATTGATAACTAGAAACTAGGTCTGAAGACTTTCAAGGACTTTTACAGATCATTTAGATGAAGATGAGAAGAGGGAGGAAGAGTACCTCTTCTTCATATGTGATGCAATTCTATATAGTTGAGAGAAGTACTTGTGTAGAGGCATGTGATGGTGTCAAGAGCTAAAGCACCCAACTAGTGATCAGGATTTGGTTGATTATAGGGGAGAAGAGTATATCACTCACATGTGATGTGGTCCACAAGGATGGCGAGTTGTGAACTCATTGCAGATTAATTCTTGGAAACAAATTTGACTCATTAGGAGGACTTTCCCAGACTGGTGCACTCAGAGGTGTCCAATGAAGCACTTATACAAGATCAAGAAGAAAAATAAAGGGCACGAGTTGTTCTTTAATGGAGTGATGGCAAGGGAAATAGTTTTGAAGTGTTTGAGTTAGTCAGTCTATTGATACTTGAATATTGGTTCTAGCTGTGGAGAATGAGTGGGCATGTATAAGTTGGTGCTAATAAAACTCATGAGGAGAGTTGATTTCTGGATTGTGTTAGGCGAAATGATTTGGTTCTCCACAAGTGGATTTCAAAGAGTAGAGGGTTTATTTTTAGTAGTGGTTGTATGGGCAACCATGAAGTTTGAGTAGGATCTTCAGTAGTGGTTGTATGGGTGACCAAGAAGGTTGTTGGAATATTTCACTTGCACATCAAGGAGCAGTTATGAGAAAGATTAGAGATTTGAGTAGTGCGATGACTTGTAGAGTCTTGGATATTGGTCTTGTGCAAGTAGAAGATTAAAGTAAGTTAATCCCATAGAACCTCAAAGTTGCAGATGTAGCAGTGAGCCCCACTTTAAGTAGAAAGTAGAGTGTGCTTTCAAAAGCGATGCATGATCGGGTCAAAGGGTTGTAGTATGACCAACAAGTTGTAGTAGTGGTCATGACGTGTGTTCCAAGTAGAGTGATTTATTGAAAGATCAACATTAGAGTAACACAAAAGTAGCGGGGTGTTGTTTTTAGTGATGAGTTGTGGAATGAGGGGAGAAACACATTGTGAAATAGGGAAGACAAAATTTTAAAATAGACCCCAAGTGCAAAGGAAACCTTTCAGGTTGTTGGTCTTGTGCAAGTAGAAGATCAAAGTAAGTTAATCCCATAGAACCTCAAAGTTGTAGATGTAGCAGTGAGCCCCACTTTAAGTAGAAAGGAGAGTGTGCTTTTAGAAGCGATGCATGATTGGGTCAAAGGGTTGTAGTATGATCAACAAGTTGTAGTGGTCATGCTCTGTGTTCCAAGTAGAGTGATTTACTGAAAGATCAACATTAGAGTAACACGAAAGTAGCGGGGTGTTGTTTTTAGTGATGAGTTGTGGAACAAGGGGAGAAACACATTGTGAAATAGGGACAACAACATTTTAAAATAGACCCCAAGTGCAAAGGAAACCTTTTAGGTTGTTGGAGAAGAGAGGTGTGACTTATTCCAACAGTAGTGAGACCATGAGGTGGTGCATCAAACACTGCAAAGGTTGTTCACAGGAATCTCCAAATGTGTAACTTTTGTTGTGTAAGGACTCAAAATTTGGCAAGGCATCTTGTGCATCAAAATCATATTTCTTTGCAGTAGTAGGAAATACAAAAGGGGTATACCACTAGGCATCAGGGAGGGTTGTTTGGTTAAGTATGGTTCGAATTGAGTTGGAATCCAACATTAAATGTGTTGTGAAGTTGGCACAACAAGATGGAAGAATAACTTTGTGGAGTTACGTGAAATTAATAGAGTGATGTGCAAGTTGAGTTGTGTTCATGTTACTGTTAATTTGACTAAAATGTGAGTGGACTTGTAGAATACATTCACAACTATGTTCTAGAGTAGGACTCTAGACTCCCTTGCACATGTAGATGACTTGCACGACACCAAGGGTGTTGCTAATTTTAAGTCGAGGGAGTGTAGGGGGTGGAGATCCTTTGAGCAAAGAAGTAGCACAAGGATCTTCCTAAGGGGTCAACTAGCTTTCGACCGAGGAAGATGAAAAAAATAGTGTGTTGTGGGGTTGAAACTCATGCACACCTCAAGACCATCAAAAGACACTGGATGGATCCATGCAATCGTGAATTGTCCCTTTGGTCTTCATGGATATGGGTGATGTTGAGTTGCACGACACAAGTCAAGAAATGACTCTCGAAGTAAAAAATCACTTGAGGGATAAGTTGTGAGTGGCTGTTTGAGGAAATACTTGGAGGTATCCTTAAGATCTACCTGAGACGGTCTAAGTTGGAAGGCTAGGTGAATTGGTGTGCAATGCTAAAGATGCAAGAGTTGTCTCCCAATGTCGAGAGAGGTGAGTTGTTACCATAGCTGGATGGATCTATAGACGCAATGAATTGTTCCTTAGATTTGGAGGATCCTCAGTGTGTAATGGAGCATGGTGTGAGTTAGAGATGACTCTTTTATAAGAGGCAATTCTCAGGAGGTTGTATACGCAAAGAGGTTGTTGCAATGAGATTGAATAGAGCACTTGGAATCGACAAAAGAATTGAACATGGATGGCTTGTAGAGGTGTTATAATGTGAGGTACGGTGAAGTGAGAGCATGTCCCAATGAGTACTAAGGTGATTTGGGAAACTCATGGAGACTAAACAAGTTCAATGATCCACATAGGAGTTGAGCAGGAGACTAAGCACATGCATTTAAGGAGACATTGTAGTACAAAGATGGGCATCATCCAATGCTATCATGAGCTAAAGGGATTAGTACAAAGTTGACCAAGAGTTGGAACCTCACAAAGGGAACAAGGTAACTTGGTGTGACTTGGACCTTTAGAGAAAGGGTTTGTTCAAAGGGCCTCAGAAGAAGGCATATGGGTGAGTTTGTTTGTGCAACGAAGTGCAAAGGATCAACGTGACTCTAACATGAGAGCTCTTGGATCAGTGTCGAGTCAAGAGGTATGAGGGTTCCTCATGGTGGTTCAAGGTTGCATAAGGGACTTAAGAGTTGTGAACATTCAAAGGAATACATCTGGAGAGTTGGAGAAGAGTTTGGATCCCGAGGCTAGGAGGAGAAGGAGAAGGAGAAGGAGAAGGAGAAGGAGAAGGAGAGGCATAGTCTGGGTCTACTTGAGTATCTAGATCTATAAGGTGATCTCGATAGAGTAATGACTTAGTGTCGTGCGAGTGGAGTGCATTCCTCTATAGGGTGACCCCTTGACAACCATTGGTGCTAAAAAAATGGTTTTCATAAAATATATGCTAATATGCCCCATAAAATTGTAATCCATTAGAATTATTGATGTACTTGGTTTGTAGTGCGGGCTAATTAGGGTATTCTCGTAAATATTTGCATTTTCTATTAGTCGTTGTTGTAGTACTCTAAAATTGGTTAGAACTATTTGGTAATAACACTTTTGTACTTTATTTGATGTTTTGTTCATTAATATATATTTTCTCTTAATCACACATATTTCCTTATTTTGAATATCTTATAATCTACTAGGCTGTCCCCATTCACTAGCTTAACACTATTAGAACTACTTGTAGTATATACAAGAGTTAGCTTGCACCATAACAGGCACTTTGCCACCATTAGTTTTGAGTCATAGGGCCTACAAGACAATTTGTAGCCCTTGGACATATTTGACTTTGAGGGTGTCCAATTGCTACATATACGTCCTCTCCTCCATCTATCGTAAATGCAATTGGGTAACTTGTTACAATTATCTTAGGTGATGGAGAAATGTTACTTTCTCTCAACCAGACATAAATTTCTTTATAAATTATTTTTCTTATACAAATTTAAAATTTACATTTATGTATTTACCAAGTATTATAACATGATAATTAGAGTCGTCTTGGGCGGGAAACTAACAAAACGTTTCATATGTGATCAATAGCCCTCAAAGCTTTTTCATCATCTAAATATCTCCACTCCTTAGAGATCACTATTTACAAAGAGCATATCCTTCCTAAATCTTCCAAGAGCTGTCCTATATCAAGGAAGATTAAAATTTTCAAGCAGACAATGTCTCAAAGTGCATGTTAGAAAGTATAAAAGACAAGCTAAGGGATTAACTCTAAGTTATATATTTTATTTATTAGTTACATCTCATCATATGACTTAGGAGAATTGCATTTGGTTTGAGCCCTCTTCAGGGTAGTGGTATGGAGGTAATGCTCAACCATAATTGGGATGTGCTAAAATCAATCTAATCTAAAAATATAACCTCTGTTTAAGGTGATTGGTGGTCAAACATGCAAAGCTAGGGTTTGACAAAAGGAAAATGCATTCCATCACTCTTGTAGGACATCAAAACATTTCAGATTTACATAATAGTGGATTAGACATAGGGGAACCTGCACAAATGATTCGATCTCCATCAAATATTATAAGTACACATTTGTAGCCACTTGAGGCATTCGAGCCCGGACATGTCCAACATAGAAATTCATATCGTGCTTATCTAGAAATTATGAACCCATATGCTTAGAATTTCCAGATTGTGATATTTTCTGAGTGCCTTAACTACTACATTTCTAGCTTATGTCTATCATTTGAATACATCGTTTCACTTATAGAGTACTGCATTGGGCAAATGTGTTCCATTTCTATGCCCTAATCAATATTTTACTATTGATAGAATGATTGAACTATATTAAACTTTCAAATTTACATAATTTAGTTTAATTAGGATTTTGACTTATTAGTTTTTGAATAATTGCTTTCTCTTTAATTGTGTTATGCTTTGGTGTAATCTAATTAAATCATTTTTATGGACTACACATCCTTTGTTGAACACATGAACCAAAGGTTTTAATTTTGTTGTAGGGTTCAAAATTTAGGACTAATTTCATATCTTAGGGTTTCACTCAACCCAATCATCTTGTATACACTTGTTTCTTTTCAAGGATGCAAATCAAGTATGTAAAATTGCAATGGAAAAGAACCTTAATCTTTATAGCTTTTTAGGAAAGCTCCAATAATTATTACATAATTTCCATGTTCTACATAATATTTATATAATAGATTGTTACTTTCATCTTTGGTGTATGATGGATTCGTATGTTATTGCAAAGCGACTTACATATATGTTATAGTTTCTACTAATAATAAACCTCAATTAATTCATGGTCTACATATGAAATTGGAAATACTTCTTGTTACTCAGAGACTTCTTGTTACTCGGAGAGAGTGAACCCTTATGGATCCATTCTCCACTCCTTCATTCTTACCTATAGATAGGATTGACCAATATAAACCCCATTATGGTTCTAGATTTATACTTCACACTGCAAAAAAACATTAAGCAGTTGGAGTCACAACCCATTAACCCCGATGGGGGAACAAATGAAAATACACATACCCTCTCCCCACCCCCCCAACTTAGAGCTATAATATAAACTGATGTAATCACAATTAGGGTCCTCAATGAAGAGAATCCTTAGACCATGCAACCTTTATAAATGATATACTTATGTAGCATAAATTCAACAACAAACATAATTTATTCATCAACAATATATATTACATAGACGAGGATCACACACTCTGCTAAATCTTGCTTATTACATCAACACTCACATGCAATGTTCACATACTTGCAAACAATTAAACATTGCACCGTTACCCCAGGTGATTAAATGTTATCACTATAGACTATTTCCTCATGGGATTTTTTAATACCTTCTATAGGTGCAATGATGTGTTTGTACATCCCACCCATACAAAGATTATGTTGCAAACATTAAATGAGGAAAATACCCATAACTTAGCACAATTGAATGTAAACACAAGTTGGCCCAACAATCTCGATATGAATTAGCCCCTGCTACCATACTTGACATGAATTGGGATTGCTGGAGCATACTTCATGTAATCTATTTTCAATGTTGAATACAAATCATATTCTAATTCGCGTTTACAGTTCTTAGAGAATGTAATGGTAGATCATTTTTGGGAACATCGATATTACAAAGTGAAGATGAAGATGAATACTTGTGTTTGCATCCAGTTGCCATACTTCCAGTCCAAGACAATAGTGCAACAACCCAAGATTAATCATGTTGAATGATCGATTAAGATCTTTCTTCGTTGCATCGATTATCTTCACTAAGTTGCTAGTGATGACTAGATCATCGACAAGACACCAATAATAACAATCCCCCCTTGTTTTTTGACATAGAGATTGGGATCATATGGTTTCTTTTAGATCTCGTGACGAACAAGACACCAATAATGCTCATCAATCTTGACATACCATGCTTGGGGAGCCTATTTTAGGTCATACAATGACCTTGTGAGTCTACATACCTTTTTTTCTTTTCCAGGTATGACAAACCCTTTTGGTTGAGTCATGTAGACTTCTTGTAAATCTCCATTTATGAAGGCATTTTTCACATCCATTTAGTGGAATTTCCAACCAAACTGAGAAGCTAGAGAAAATATCATTTTGATGGTCTTTATCTTAGTCGTGGGAGCAAAAGTCTCCTTAAAATCAATTCATTTTTTTGAGTGTAGCCCTTTGTTATGAGCCTTGCCTTGTGCTTGTCAACACTACCATCAACTTTGTATTTTGTTTTGAAAATCCATTCGCAACAAATTGACTTCTCCCTTGATGAAAGATCTACAATATGCCACATTTTATTTTTTAATATAGACTGATATTTTGCATTCATGACATTGACATCTTTCCAAGGTTTTAACTGTAAGGATTCTTGAGTTGTAGAGGGCTCAACATATTCAACAATTGTGCTCATTAAGACCAAATTGACCTCTTCTTGAGTGATATTGCGAGTCCATAGTCTAGTGGTGGATGTTTCTAGGACTCCATCCAACTTGGCATCTCGTATCACATTTGTATACCATTTTAGCTTACATTGAGTTGTTCTTGTGGGTGGTTGACCTACTCGATAATCAATGTCATTCCCATCATCATTGTCCTCATTAGAGCTTATATCACCTTCGTCTTTTACAACAAGACTGGTTTGTTCGTCATTTGAGCTTTTGGAAGGTGGATCTGACTCACTCTTCTCATGATACTCAACATCCTTGTTGATATAGATATTTTTGGTTTTTGGATCCATGAGTTTATAACACAATGTTTGTTCATTGTACCTTAAGAAGATGGATTTTTCTAAATTTATGTCCAATTTTGGTCTTTTCTTTTTGGGAACTTGCTTGCTTTGCCTTGCTTCCAAAAACTTGAAGATGAGTTAAAGATGGTTTTTTCCCTGACCATGCTTCTTCTGGAGTCACTATGTCAAGAGCTGCAATGGGAAATCCGTCTAGTAGATAAACTATTGTTTTGACTGTTCCTACCCAATATGTTTTCTCCAAATTTGAATCATTAGTCATGTAACACACTATCTCCATGATAGTGTGGTTCTGCCATTTTACAATACCATTATGTTGTGGTGTGTGAGGTGGAGTTAGCTGACGACGAATAACATTGTTGGCCAAAAAGAATTCATTATTAGTGTATTCCCTCCCTCAATTTGAGTGGAGAGTTTTGATTTTATGACCAATTTTTGTTTCCACAAACACTTCGAACTACTTGAAGGTATCAAAAGCTTGGTCTTTGGTCCAAACATAGTAGACCCACATTTTTGTGAGTAGTCATCAACAAAGATCATGAAGTATTAAACCCAACACGGTTAGGTCTCCTATGTCTGTAAAGATATGTGTGCACCAAATCTAACTTACGAGGGGCTCAAAAAGTACTCTTTCCACATGGTGCTCAATGTTGTTTTCCTAATAGACAATTGGGGCATTTGTTAGTGTGTTTTTTGAGTGGAGGCAATCATCTCACCATATTATAGTGGCTTAGTGATGACAAGTATCCAAAACTCACATGGCCATATCTTCTGTGCCACAATTAGACGTAGTCTGAATCCTTTGCTAGAAGTTCCTGATTGTTCCTTGGAACAAAATCAAGTTACACCATTTGCCTAATGCTAGATGCTCATGCAATTATTTTTGAGCTCTTGGTATTATCTCGGATGAGGCACATCTTTTTGGCGCCTATACTACCAAAATCAACCTTCATGTTGTGCTTTAGGAGTTAACTGACATAGAGTAAGTTTTCAGTAAGTCTCGAGACCCTAAAAAAAGGAGTATGAAAACCCTTAAAAAAGGAATGCAAATGAATGGGTTGGATTGACCTCAACTACCACAACAATGGGCTTACTAACTGAGCATTGCACTACATTTTAGACCCAAATGTAGTTCTGGTGAGTGTGTGCGTAATGTACCCTAGGTGCTCTTGTGTCAGTCGCACTTTGTGAAGTAGCGAACAATAACTAAATGTAGAAAATGTAATAGAATGCGTGCATGGAATAGAATAGAAGCCGCCCCCTATGAAATGTGATGCAAATGATGGATGATAATAATGACTAGTGTTTGGTCCCTCATTAAGGTCTCATAAATTTATATTTATAGGGTTCTCTTGATCTAATTTCGTAATTAACCTCGAAATGGCCGACCACCAAAAAGATAAAAATGTCAAACGGCTAGAAAGAGCCCAAAAGTGGCGGGAAAGTGCAACAAGGATCGGGGCGCCCATCGTGGGACCATGGTGCCCATAGGCGCCCTAGTACTAGCCTGGGCACCTCATTCGAGGCTAAAATAACGCCAAGTGACAAAAGCCGACTGGGCATGTGGGTGTAAAAAGTTGGGAATGACGAAATAAAAAATAAATCAAGATGACCAAAAAACAGGGGTAAATTAATACTTTCTTCACTCAAGAACCTTCTAAATAGTAGTATAAAAATGTGATTAAATAGTATCTAAAGTGCATGATTTTATACTATTTAATCACACCAAACATAGGGCAACACCCGCAAACAAGAGAAAACAATAACAAACAATGTAAAAAAAAGACAAGTATGGAAGAAAATATTCCTGCATAACAAATGTTGCACATGAAACACCCATTAACATGTAGAAATATATCTAGTATGTCAAAAGCATGTATAACCATAAAAAGTAAGGTGCTAAGTACAAAATGAAACAATAACACTTGCGAGAGATGAATCTGGATGTCCCCAACGACCATTGTAGGAAGGGTAGAAGGCGAGCATCCACGCTACCTGTAGGAGACTTGTATCTGGGATCACAACTAGAAAAAGACATGAATGCGCATATGTAGATGATATAGATAAATGACATACAAGTAATCAAACTAGCATGTGTAATAAAGAGACTATGAACAAGAAAAAGTAAGCAAGAATAAAAACAACCATAATATGCAGTATGCTATGGGTGGATGGAATAGAATGCAAAATGGATTGATAGGAGACGTGTGCCCCTTGAGTGGATGGAAATGTATGTAGTGAGGTTCATTTAGTTTACCCCCTCAACAATCAAGAATGAATCGTAAACAAGAGCGCGCTATCAGGAAATGGGCGAATAATGTGTGTTGTGTCTAGTGCGTTGTGATGAGTATGTAGGCGTAGTGATGATGATATGCGACATATAGAAGAGATGTGCATGAACCTTATAGCCTAAGCATATATCACGACAAAATGAAATGAAGGAGTGATGATTTAGCCTAAAGTGTATATCATTATAAGATGAATAGTAGGGAGTGATGATGTAGCCTAAAACGTATACTACTACAAGATGATAGAGTAAACGACAATTCAACCTATAGCATGTGTCACTATGCTAGAAATGTCGCATGATGAAAGGTGAAATGATAAATGCATGATGAATGTAAGGTCCATTTGATTGATAAACCCTCGGCAATCGAGAATGGACCAAGGAACTAAAGTGCGTCATCAGGTAGTGAGTGCAACGCCTAGAGGAGTATGTAATATGCATGATGATATCCAACCATATGATGACTAGAATGTGTAAATACACTGTGTAAAACGAAAATGCAAGATGTGTAAAATGTAATGTATAGAATGACATGCAATATATGTAGATGGACTAGTGATGTAGTATGTCGAAAGACTAGTAATGTAGCATGTAGGAGAATGTAATGCTAGACGTGTAGACAATGATGTATATATAATGGTGACTAGTATGATGTATAAATGCACACATGTCAAAATGTTGTAGACTGAATGTATAATGTATGGTGTATGACGTGTAATGTGAGAATAAATGCAGTGTGTGGGGTTCATGTGTAGTAATAAATGCAGTGTGTGGGGTTTCATCGAGTAGTGACGACACTAAAATGTGTGATAATTATGCCTATGTGAGAAAATTGCTATTTATGAGAATGTAAAGATGACAAATGCTATGATGAGTATGAGGGGGGATGATGTATGAGATGCAATGTGCCCCAAGTGTATGATAGAGAAGATGACTATGTGCCGTTATCAAGGAGATCATCATTGTCATGACCGAAACCTTCTGGGGCAGCATCAGAAACCTGATAAGCTATAAAGTGAGGAGGGTCATATAAGGACCGATTGCGGCGTAGTGTGTACACATTCATTGCATATTCTTTATCAGTGAAGGCGATCATTGGACAACCGTGAGCATGCCAACGAGATATATTTGGAGCATAAGTAGGAGAAGAATCATTATGGATAGAGATGGTGCCAAAAGGCATAGTTAATGTGAGTAAAGAGTGATGAGCGTCTATTGTACCGCCAATGTAGTCAAGTCAGGACTGTCCAAGTGTGAGTGGAGAGTGATGAGTGGAACAACCGTCAAATGAAAGACATGTAGTCTATAAGCTGATGTAATGTAAAAATAGCCATGATAAAGATGTGGTGAATGAAGCGGTGGTAAGACGTCATTAAGCGTCATGCCAAACCTAACCAAATTGTCATGTGTACAAATAGTGTCTAAACAAGTAGAATCGATAGGGATGTGTCGCCAAAAGGACCCGTTGATGAATAATGTGCATGCAAAAGGAGGCAGCGGAGGTGTAACCCATAGAGGAGAAGATAAAACAATGTCTACACTATTTACAGTCCCCTAATATAGTACCATAGCATTAGTGGAGGGAGGGGTCTTGAACCTATATTTACTTGGGCCATCAGCCACAAAGGTTTCTTCAAAATAAGAGTCATCTATGCCAAGAGTGAAATCGAGCTGTCCTAATGCTTCATCTGTAAGTTTGATAACGTCAACTTCGTCATCAGAATCGTCAGATCAGTCAGTGTGAGCTTCATCATGCTGTGTAGCACTATCAAGTATGTTAGTAGGTGCCATCGTAGGTGGAGTAGTAGAGGGTGTTGTAACGGGTGAAGAAGGGACATTAGTAGGAGCTGTTACCGTAGGTGAGATAATAGTCGTAGTGTGAGTAGAGATAGCTAGGGCAGTGAGAGTGGTAGAAAGAGGTTGTGAAGTGATAGATTGGCCAATGTCATATGTGTCAAGGCTGCTATATGTAATGCATTGCGAAGGTGGTATGGGCATAGAAGTAATGGGATCTATGCGACAATATTTCAATGGCTCAGGATCAGTGGTGTTGGTATGTTCATAACCATCGTGCAAGAACTTGACACATTGATGAAGAGTAGATGGAGCCACATGCATTGCATGAATCCAAGTCCTTCCTAACAAGAGATTAAATTGAAAGGAGGCGTCGATAACATAGAATTCAGTGAGAACAATCTTAGGCACAACATGAACATGTAATGAGATAGTCCCTAGACATGAGCGAGTGGTAGAATCATAACCGAGAATGAGGGTAGAATTCTTAGAAGTTAAATTGTCGCTAATACCTAATTGTTTTAAAAGAGGGAGTGCATAAATTGACAATTGATCCATTATTAATGAGGACTCGTTTAATGCAAGTAGTGCTAATAACGACAGTCATAAGCAAAGTAGCGCATGGATTGTTTTTAGCAAAAGGTGACAGATCCTCATCAGTGAAAGATATAACATGTGATAAATTATGAAGAGACTGTATAGGATGTGCAAAGGCCATTGTAGAATTATCACTTTCAATGTGAATAGCACGAAGGGCAGCTTCTAGCGTGTTATGGCAATCTACTGTGTTATGCAACAAGTCATAAAGAGATATCTTAGCAAGCGTATTTTTAAGTAGTTCAATGATGTCATAGCCCTTAGAAGCAGTGGGAGGAGGTACCAAAGTAATGTGTGGAAGATAAACACAGGTGGTGTTGTAGGCGGATTAGAACGAGTACGACAAATAGTAACTACATTGATGGATGGATCAGTGGTAGGTGTGACAAAGCAAGGAAGATGTTGGGTGCGTACGCACATGAAATCAACATTAGTAGTAACTATGCCTAAGACTTTAGTTGGTATAAAGTAAGGATAAGAAGATTGAGCCATAACTTGATAAGGAGATGCCATTCTCGAAAAGTAGTGTTTATCTGGTCAGGTTCACCAAAATGATTAAGTAAAATGTACATATGGGGATATTTAATCTAATCTAGAACGACATGTAAATGCAATAAATATATACAATAAATAAGTATATAAATGAGCCAAAAAACTATGCAAAAAGAAATGCTAACCCTAATATGCAAGAGAGAAAAGGAAAGAACTCAGTTGATTAGAGGAGCTCGTTGGACTGTATCGTAGAGATGACTGGAGAAACCGAAAGTAGGAACGACTATGCAGAAGCCTCGAAAAGGGTGGATGTGGAGTATCTAGCTAGACTGGAGCGTTTGGAGAGGGAGTTGGCGCCTACATGCACTCTAGTCTATAGAACGGGCGCCCCGGTCTGTGCAAAAGATCTAGAACTGAGTCTCATAGGTCTGGGAGCTAGTCAGAAACCCTCGCTGTGTGTCGCATCTGATTCGTTGTCCTGTGCCAAGTGTCGTCAATAATCCAAGATGATGAAAAGACCTGCAAAATACCAAAAAGGATTATGAAAACTCTAAAAAAAGGAAAATGCAAATGAATGGGTCAGACTGACCTCAGCTGCCACAACAATGGGCTTACTAACTGAGCGTTGCATTACATTTCGGACCTGAATGTAGTTCTAGTGAGTGTGTGCATAATGTGCCCTAGGTGCTCTTGTGTTAGTCGCACTTTGTGAAGTAGTGAGCAATAACTAAATGTAGAAAATGTAATAGAATGTGTGCATCGAATAAAATAGAATCCCTCCCCCTATGAAGTGTGGTGCAGATAAACCAACCTTGTCCTATGTCATGAAGCTAATGGATGCAAATGATCTCCAAATGGATGCAACTCTAAATGGATGATAGCAATGACTATTGTTTGGTCCCTCACTATGGTCTCATAACTTTATATTTATAGGGTTATCTTGATCTAATTTTGTAATTAACCCTGAAATGACCAACCACCAAAAAGATACAGATCTCAAATGGCTAGAATGAGTTCAAAATGTGGTGGGAAAGTGCAACAACGATCAAGGCACCCATGGTGGGACCAAGGCGCCCATGGGCACCTCAGTACTAGCCCAGGTGCCCCAATCGAGGTTAAAATAATGCCAAGTAACGAAAGCTGATTGGGCATGTGGGTGTAAAAGGTCGGGAATGACGAAAAAAATAAAATAAGATGACCAAAAGACATGGGGTTAATTGGTACTTTCTTCACTCAAGAACCTTCTAAATAGTAGTATGAAACCGAGATCAAATAGTATCTAAAGTGCATGATTTTGTGACTATAGTCGTATAACATTTAGAGTGGTCACACAGACCATGTAGAAGGGGGTAGTGTTCTCAAGACAATTACTATGAGAGATGCATATGTCACTTCCACTTCCAGTGCAAGGAGTAACACCCTCAAATTTGCAATATGCATTAGAAAGGCTTCCATTTTTTCACCACTTTTCATTTTGAGATTGTGTAACTAACTTTGGAGGTAGAGAATGGTGTTTTGAGTCATAGCCTCATACACTATGTTGAGATTATCCCACACTTCCTTTGATGTAGTAGAATCTAAAATGTGGGGTTCAACCTCATCTGAAACTCCAAACAATATGATCAACTTGCCCTTTTGATTGGCTATGTCAAACTGACATTTTACAATAGCTCATTGTTAGGTCTAACCAAGGAGCCATAAACTACATTCCATATATTTTCAAATGCAAGTTGTGTTATGAGGCAACATCTATGTCTCTTTATATGAGTTGTGAATCTGGTAGAAAGAACTTTGGAGCATTTGGAGCCATGTGTGCAAAATATGGGAGATGGAAGGGTTCTTTATCATTCTAAATAGTTTCTATATACTGTCAGGCTGATATATCAAATATCTCTATTATGTGCCCTTTTGATATACATGTCAGTATATGGAAGAAGCTCGTCCTCTCAACATACACATTCGTACGTGGATGACAAGTTTCTATATACTGTCAGGCCGATATATCAAATATCTCTATTATGCGCCCTTTTGATATACATGTTAGTATATGGAAGAAGCTCGTCCTCTCAATATACACAGTTGTACGTGAGAGAGGCATTAATGCACGTGAGAGCGTAATGGAATGTTGTACATAGATAATATGTGAAGGGATCAATCTAATCGTTGGCATTTTTTTAATGTGATATCGTTGTATGTGGATGACAAGTTCTGATATGCTAAAATTTTCCCAATTTTAGGATTTATGTCGAACAATCATGGGGGATGCGAAACATAGAGAGAGCGAATTGAGTGCAAGTGTACTTATTTATCCTTGATGATTTATAGGGATGATGCCTAAAAATTGTTGCAACTGTGTTAGGCATTAGATGCAATGGTTCAATGTGATGACATTATCCGTAAGTGCAACCCAGAGCCATCGTATATACCAAACACTACGAATGACATTGCATGATCTCGTGTGTTTTGGAACAGTTTTGTAGTTTACAATGTTTGCTTTTGAAATTTTAACAATTTTTGCAGTTGATAAGACAACCTACAAATTAGTACAATGTGACATACAAAATATAGGAAAGAATTCCCCATCTACGAAATATTGAAATATTTGTGTTTTTTAAAATTTTAGGCTCTTTGGCCTCTTTACAATAACCTCCCTTGCCCTTTTTTTACAAATTTTGCAAAAATAAGTTTTATGCATGTTTTACCCCCAATTAGGGGTTTCCCCTCCAAATGTAGTTAGATACGACTAACTAAAATGCCACCTCAGTTAATCAAAAGAAATTTGGAGTAAAAATTTATATTAGAAGGGGGACCCCTTGACCTTCAAATATAATAAGCTTTACACAATATTAGGTCACCAACTCCCCGAAACGACAATTCATCAATCTGTTTATGCTTATTATTTAAAATTTAAACATTACTATTCGACTCTTTCGAAGAAAGGAATGTGGGGTTAGAGGGTTGAACCCATGACCTCTACCCTCACAAGTCTTTCTAAAAAGTCTTATAGCCACTTGGGCTATGTGTTTTGGCAATGTATATAAGGCACAAAATTTCTTGTAAAGATTACTAAAAGTTTTCTTTTAATATAAAAGAGGTGGTTGGGTATGGAACCCACAACTTCTTAGCTCAAAGAGGACTTCCCCTCATGGATTATGCAAAATATTGAGCTTGCATTTAGGAATATATATATATGACTCACAAGTCTTGCTAAAAAGTCTTATAGCCACTTGGGCTATGTGTTTTGGCAATGTATATAAAGGCACAAAATTTCTTTTAAAGATTACTAAAGGTTTTCTTTTAATATAAAAGAGGTGGTTGGGTATGGAACCCACAACTTCTTAGCTCAAAGAGGACTTCCCCTCATGGATTATGCAAAATATTGAGCTTGATATATATATTCCTAAACGCAATCTCGATATTTTGCATAATCCATGAGGGGAAGTCCTCTTTGAGCTAAGAAGAACAAAAATCTATTGATGGTTTAAAAACTGCAAGAAGCTTTTAAAAAGAATAATAAATGAACCAACATCTACACTTTGGATCACTTTAGGGTTTGGGGTTATATGTTTGAATTTGTAGTCTTGGCCACACTTTTGCTCTAATTTGAGCTTTGTTATTTCCACGCACCTGCCTTTTGTGGATTTGAATATCCTCACCTTTTGTGGCTTCAAATATCGATTTTTGGCTTTGGAGATGGGAGGGCCTTCTTTCTTAAGACTGCTGCCACCAGAGGAGAGGTGCCCAAACCAGGAGCTTCAATTTGTTTGCTGATTGATTTGAGTCACTTTGATGGTGAAAACACTCTACCATGTCACATCTGCCACTACCAAAATAAGAGAGGCGAAGCAATGTGAACATTGCAGGGGAAGAGAAACTTTTCCAAACCATCCAATGTCACCACCGTATGGTAAACCTTGGAGGTATGTGGTGAGGCAATCGTGCTAGGGAGGGCCGAGATAGAAAAAGGCAAAGATCAACTCTGGCTTGAGCTATAGAAAAGGTGCCAAGACAACAAGGCAACAAGCTAGTGGTACCTTCACATTTTGGGTTCCTTTAGATTTGGTAGGGATATCTAAATTTAGAGCCAAAACCCATGTTCCAAGCATTTTCCTTTTTTTATTAAAACGTAAACTCCTCTACTAACACTTGTAATTTTGTAGAATGATTTATTTTTAAAACAAGAATCTAAGAACCATAGATGAAGCAAAAGGCGGTTATTAGGGACTCCTCTTTGCTTATATTTTGAACTGAATCACTGCAAATTGTCTGCTCCTCATAAAGAAATTAAGAAAATGTTAAAAATGATTCTTACAACTTTGTGCAGCAGTTTAAGGGATGTGGAAACGGGTTGGGGCAGGGAGGAAGCAAGAGGATGAGGGTGCTTCTTGAAGCTACTCCTCTTGTCTCTCTTCCGCACATATTTTGCCTAGACCTCCCAAAGCCTCTTGGAATGTTTCTAGAAATTCAACTTGTGATACCAAATGTAAACGTGAACCAAAATATAATTTATATTCAACATTGAAATAGTTTACATGAGAATTATTTATTAGATAACTTTATGTAACACACCCTATGAATCAGAAAGTGCAATTACCACACTAGCAGTTATATACTAATCTAAAACTACCCAACAATAGAAAGTAAAGTTAACAACACAACTTTACGTTACAAACAATAATACATTATTTATTCATGACAAGAACTTGTGTGTTGTTGCGTAAAAATCCTATGCACACCATGTCTTCAAGTATTTCTCGTGCGAACGTTCAATGGCCTTGTGGTTTCATATGTAGATGGTTGGTATTAATATGAGTATCTTTTACTAACATAAGCCTATGATGGTGAAGAATGCATTGCCATGCACAATATGGAGGGTTCTCAATTCTATACTATTTTAGTAATTCAAACAATGTTTTGATCTTGTGCCAAGGGTTACAAGCTTCATGCCACCTTTTGAAATCCATACACATAAAGCAAAGGTGACAATGTCTTCTTAACATTGTTTACCTGCAAGAACTCCTGGGTTAGTAATCACCATTTTATGCTCTACATAATCAAGTATGTATTTATGACAACTTTTGAAGACTTGTTTGTGATGAAGACATACTTCAAACCTTTATGGAGAAATATGCTAATGCCACACACAATAATATGTACAAACACAAAATCTACTCTAACTATATTTGGTTAATACAATATTGCATATGAATATGGATGCTCTTGCATCATTCACCTTGGGTAGCAAAATGTGTGAGCTAAGTGGTCAAACATGCAGAATGAGTAATAGAAACATCCTTTCGACCTTTTGGTAAGGTCTTGGATTTCCTACATGCTAACAAATACTCTTCATTTTCCAATTAAAGGCTTTAGTTGGGTATAAGACCAACATCCTTCTCTTATAAGGCTCCTACTCATCCACACCCCTATCCTTGTTATCTTCACAATGACCTCTTCCTACATTGGTTGTCTCTTTCCTTCTCCACCTCATCTCCTTTTGTAAAATATTTTTTAAGCATTTCCTCTCACACCGCTACACATATTTTACTCTCTACTTTGTGTGACACTTATTTGATCTATTGCATATGATATGCTTTCTTCATCTTAAATTTTTTGCTCCTTTTCACGCATAACCAAATGAATTTGGTGTACAATGTCATCTCTTTCCCTCAACGGTTTCATAATGAAAATTTCTCCATCCTTATGCACCTGCACTATAGTGGCTCTTCCATCATACAACATGTCATAGTAAAATTTCCACAACCTTCTTGGAAAAACATTGCATACAACCATTGATAACATATCACTGGAACTTGTTTTGTTAAATGGCTAGTCTTTGTCTCTACTTTGCATATTTTTTGCATAATGTCAGATTTTCCTTTTATCAACTTGGTCACTTTATAAGGATCTAGATGCAATTTTTTTTCCAATCCCAACTTCCTCGCCATGATTATAGAATACCAAATTATTTGTGCTTCCATCAACTGCCACTATGTTGTAGTTACCTCTTGTCTTGCATCTTGTTCAGAAAACATGACACATATATTGTAACTCCTCTCTCTTTTCCACAACCTTCTAGACTATCCTTATTACGAGTAATATATCTCATTGCTTAGGCTTCTCTATATCTCATGTGTCCTTCGTATACTTTATGTCCACTTGAAAAAAAAACATACTCCCTCTTCTCACCATCACCATGTGTATGATAGTGCTCATCGAATGATGTGCAATTTTTCCACCCCTGAAGCATGTAACATTGATTGTTCCACCTCTACATCTCCCTCTTGTTGGAGTGATTCTTCCTCTAGCTTGTTGAATTTGTGCGTTGGTTGCACCTTCCTCACTAGCTTGCTAAAACATCATTGGGTTCTTACCACCATCAATCCTCGCTTTTCCCTTTGCATCATTCCATCTAAACATTAGCTTCTCCTCCACTCTCATATAAGATTGGTACACTTCTTCCATCATCAACATTTTAAATATGTTTTTCTCAAGTTGGACCACCCATTGCAATCCTTAATATTCTGCACTACTTTTCCTTCAAGCATTTTCTATGACCATCCCAAACTGTGATTTTGTAAAACTCCTCCATGTTTTATTTTAGAATTAACTCATCGTGTCATTAATTATACAATCTCTTTAATATATCCAATTGGTAATCACTAGGGAAACAACTTTCCTTTAATCCTTTGATGTAGGAGCATTCGGGTCCACAGGCAATCCTATATCAGCCAAAAATAGTTAAAGTTATTTTTGTAGTATCTGTGTTATTGGTGAGTTGGACAATCGTAGCGGAAGATACAAAGCCCTACTTGAATCCGTAGAATACTATAGGAGGCTGTGAAGTACTAGATGAAGCCACATAATAGTACGAGTTTGTCTAGAAGCCATGAAGTACTAGATTAAGTCCTAAAACATTGTAAGATTTTGTTTGATGTCATGAATAACTACGAAGTTGAGCTAACGCCACGAAAGTTTCAAAGAAGTCGAATGGTTATGCTTTGAGTTTCTTGATGGGTCCTTTGGGTCTTGTCTTTGTAATGTGTTGTAATTATAAGAGTCTAGTGGTAGCATGTATCTTACTACGATGTAGCATTTGGGTGACTTGCATGCCTATATAAACAAAACCTGATAGTTTTAGGAATGGGAGTGACTTGCATGCCTATATAAACAAAACCTAATATTTTTAGGAATAGGGGTAGAGATTTTCACAAGAGAAGTGAGTGATGAGAGCTTAAAGCTCATACTAGAGTGTTGAGAGCTTAAAGCTCATAATAGAATGTTGAGATAGTAAATAGGTTGAGTGCAACATTTATATTATTAATGTATTGTTGAGATTGCATCATTGGCGATCAGTCTATGTGTGGTATTTTGTAAGTAATTGAATAAAGCTATGTTTCTACTATTTATTTCGTGTGTGTGTGTGTGTGTGCGTGCACGCGCGCGTGCACGCACTATATATATATTTCCATGCAAAACTTGTCCAAACATGTGGGTTTATTGATAAAATTAAATAAATAACAATCAATCAACCAAAAGATTATATAAGGTAATGTGCAAATATAACACGAACAAACTAAGTAAATTTGTTGTAAAGTGAAAATAAAGACATACAAAACACAACATATAAGGCTGAGAAAAATTAAGGCAAAAAACTCCATAAAAATAGTCCGTATATTAATTGAGGAAATTATAGTTACCCAACCAAATAAATCTTCACTTCTCCAAATTTACCAGTGTCCCACAAAATGCTTATGTAAAATATTGCATCTAATAACTTGTCAATCTCAAATGAACTCACCTTATTATAGAGGTGGGTGATTCGGTTGCTCTATTTCACTATTTTAATTAACCTTAATGTATGAATTAATTAATACTCCCACATTTGGTTGAAATGGACATGAGAATGTTAAATAATATATGGATGTGTATGGGGTGGCCCACCAAAGGTGACCTCACTTCATATTACACTGTAACACTCCCCCTTAATGTTAAGTGGGGAAATATGCCAAAGTTGTCTTTTTATACAAAAGGATTTAGAACCCATAAATCATCCATGACAATTTAGGCTAGCATGCCAACATGGATAAAAACATATACTATGGTGAAGATCATGTATTTCAGACAACATGATAAACATCTTGTCATAATTTAGATCCCAATTTCCTCAAGGACAATTGTATACATGAAGTCTTATATGAGTTCTTGGAGACTTGTATAAAACAAGGATTTTCCATAACCAATGCTTCATTGGGTATTACAAGTAAACTCACATAATGTGATCATTTACATAAATCTCACTCACAATACTTTTTACAACAAGATCATTAGGAGGTGCATTCTCATGCATACTCCCCCTCAATGACATCCCTGAAAAACCTAACATTGCATAAAAACTTGCAAAATTTTACATCAAACAACAATTTCATGAAAATATCTACAACTTGATCATTTGTAGGACAAAATTGAAGATCGATACCACCATTAAGGACTTTCTGACAAATAAAATGCATATGAAATTTGATATGCTTCGTCCATTGATATTGAACTAGATTGTTTACAAGAGTGATATAATTATAATTGTCACTTAAAAGAGGTGTACTTCCTTTGATGCCCATATGAAGTGTTTCCAACATTCTTTTCAACTGCATGGCTTCTTCAGTTCCTTTCGTAGCAATTATATACTCAACTTTTTAAGAAAAATATAGATTATTGGTTGTTTGTTGCTGCTCCAATTGATAACACTTAAACCAAACTTGAAAAACATATCAAGATGTAGATTTTCTATCTATCACATCACAACATGGTTAGAAGCAAAAAAATCGTATAATTGAGCATTTTTAAAACAAACATACTAAAAAATAAATCGAATTTACTTTCCATATTTTAATATTTTAAGCCATTTTTAACAATCACGATATACATTTTGCAACAATCTTGAAGCGACACCAACTATAAAAGAAATATCATACATATTAAAGGTTAGATAGGTTAATGTAGTGCACCCCCCTCTAATTTGTAGAAAATTCCTTTTGTTGGGGTTTTTTGTTTGCTTAGAATTTTGAATTGTGTTCGTGTGTTTTGTGAATCTTTGAGTGTCTTGGAGGCAAGGATGTAACTCTTTTGGTTTTCGATTCAAGGCATTTAATATACTTGGCCTAGGATCTCAAGATGTTTGGTAAATCTCGGGCTCGATGCGGTTGTCATTGTTCAATCGCTTTTGTTGTTATCGTTAAATGTCCTCCCAAAGCGATTAAACACTTAGTGGATGAGGAGCCTTCCATTCTCCAAGTTGTCACTTTCTTCTTGGAGGGTGGATTGACGGTCATTTGAGGTCCCTTTTTCATGATCGTGAGATAACATAAGCAATTTAATAAATTTAATGTGCGAGATTGTAAAATGATGTAAACCTTTTTGGAGACATGATATTACCAAAAAAAAGGGGAATTAAATAAAACTTAAAATATTCAAAACTCCCTAAACTACTTAGGGCTTGGGCCGACCTCATTCCAAGATTAAAATTAACGAAAATTTTGGGGTTCTGCGTGGTTTGTGCGTGAGAGGATTTTGGAAATCCTTTTGGGCTTTTGAGGAATTTTGGTTAGGGAATGTTATGGAAATCCCTTGGCATCGCTTTATGAGCTTGCATGGAGTGAAGGCAGAGTATGTGTTCAGGTTTGCTTAGATGGATTCTTTGGAAAGGATTTTGAAACCTGATGGTAAGATTGTTAGGTGTTGAAAATTGCAAATGCAAAGGGCAGGTGTAAATCTACCTACACAACCTTAACCTACATCCTCCTAGCCTGTGCATGGAGCTGTGAAGTAGGGTATGGACACGCCTAAAAAATCAAATGTGTGGTTTCATGAAATGCAATGATTTCAGGATATGCACAAATAAATGTGCTTGATGACGTTTTAGGCTTTTCAAAGAAATGTCTCGACTAGATGTCATCTCATGGAGTGCCAAGGTTGTAAGTTCTGCACAATCAATTTTGTGAAAAGGCTTGGTAACTTTCAAACAAATGCAACTTGTAGGTGTAAAGCCAAAATTTTCAAACTTTGATAGCATCTGCCCTGCTTGTGGCCAAATGGGAACTTTGGATTAGGGAACGATATTCCATCAAAGCATGAAGGACATGATTTGTCTAGATGTTGATGCATCCTCCCTGGTAGGTGTTTTTGCAGATTGCGGGATCATAGACTTGTAATGCCCCGTTTTCCGACGCCCATGTCGCTAAGCTTTTAACATTGTGGTGCTTATGTTGACCTTTCGTTGGCTCTTGTTTTTCGATTAATAAGTATTAATAAGTGGTAATAATAATAATAATAATAATAATAATATTTTTATTTATCGGTCGACGTTAACCTCGCCTTCTGAGCGTCGATTTGATACCAACCCTGTTGTTAAATTTTGATAAGCGATTACATAAATAAATGCTGGGAAATGAGGATGAAGCTCCATTCTGCTCGGCATGTAAGGCGAACAAATTAAATATGGTTTAGGTTTGTAAAATCTTCTAAGGCGTGCTCGAATGGGGAGAATTTAGGATTTGTGTATCACACAGATCTCTCTCCAAAATAGACGTCTTTTCTTGTAAACCGTGTTGGACCTTCCCTGGGATTTGGGGAAACGTGTTTGCAATCGTATTGGGTTTTGGCCTGCGTTTTGACCTCGTGATTCGTTTTGGCTTGCTAGCCACGTTTTCTTTGTTTTGGGGATTTGCGTGCTCAGTTGTTTGGGGATCTGCGTGCTCAGTGGATTAGGGGTCGCGCGCCCAAATGAAAATCTCACATTTGTAAGATGATTGCAAGTTTCCTTGCTGTGTGGTCGTTTTCTGGTGCGCAGGTCCTAGGCGCGTCCTTTTGTGTCTTCCTTGGCCGCAATGAAACCCTCCTCACGCCTTGCGGGTGCGCAAATCTTGGACGCCTCCATTTTTCCCTGCCCTGGCCGTGTGGGTCTGTGGGGGGAAGGATTACTTCGTTTTTGTGGTCGTGTGGACATGGGTTTGTTTTTGTTTTTGCCTCATGTGTTTTGGGGGAAGGAGGAGCGCGGTTTTCTTGTGCTGGCCGCGCACAGCTTCCAGCTGGTACAGCAGGCGTGTTACTCCACTTTCTTTGGGTGCTGCGAGTGTGTTCTTGTTGGGGAATCCACAGCACAGACAGCAACATACAACAACAACAGCTCCAGCCAGGCAGCAGGCGCGCGCGGTACAGTAGGCGCCTCTTTGAGCGCTTCTAACCAGCAGGCCGTCCAATAATGTTGTTACCTGTTCAGTATTGAACGCATCCTCGAATTCGGGATTCTCCATCATGATATTGCTGTTAAATCGACCTTGTGGCTGTGAGAGTGTTCCAGCAGACCTGATGAAATTTATTTGCATAGATTCTCTGTTGAGACCTTACTTGTTGTTCGATGTAACTCATGGAAGTGGATCTCATAGAGGTGGATTTGTTTCATATCAGAATATTCATGAAGCACAGTTTGCCTTGCAAGAAAACTTTCAGGAGATCTATGCAATGTTGGAGAATGTCTTGGGAGATGAAGGTAGCAGGATATTGTTCAGATTCAGAACATGCATTGAGAAAATAGTAGTGTCATGGATTTCAATGATTGCAGGTTATGGGATGCAAGAAATAGTTGAGGATGCTAAGTCTAGGGACTGTTTTATGGATATGGAGTCTGTACCAAGAGATTGTTTTTGGTTATAAAGCCATCTTCTTTTGCTTTGTCTCAAACTAGCGCTGCTCCTAATATGAGAGCACCAAGGTTAGGAGGTCCAAATTAGAATCAATCAGATGCATATGGAGATGGTGGAGGTGTTTGGATGAATGACGAAGGATTAAGTTCAATTGCCAAAATGGGACCTACAGTAGTTCTAGGGATGATCTTGGAGCGGTGTTGGGAGAATGATGGCAAGCATTTTAGACCACCCACCCTGGCTGTGAGCTCCTACCTGTGCCAACATGAAGATGTTCGATGTTTGGGTGCCCAACGAGCTTGAAGAAAATGGAGTTAGGCTTCGGTTGCTGTTGCAGGCCCCGTCCATCTTGTGATCGACTGCGGGAGCTTAATCAGGCACGATATTCTCTATACCATTAATTCTTATGCTGTTATTTAATTGAATCATTAAATAACTCTACTCTTCATATAAATGACTCGTGTGATGGTATGCTATTTGGTTTCCACTTTCCTGGCTCGTTTGTATTTGTTTTGGCGTTAGAAATGATTGCGTTGGTTGAAGCCCTTTTATTGTTTTCTGGGTTTTAATAAATATTATTTGGGTGAACTTTGTTCTTAAGACTAATAAAACAAGAGAGGTGGGGGTCCTGTAATGAACACCCCTAGTTCCTTATGCTGGTCTCACGATTTGAATGTTTTTATCAAACATTGTTGTTGGACTCAACCTTACAGTTCTCGTTTTGTTCTTATTCTTGTTTCGGTTCGAGATCTTTAGTTCTGGGTTATGTCGAGTATTTGCGAATTAGGGATTGAGTACTGCAAGTGCATTGTGTATAGGTGAATGATGCTTTTCCTGTCTCCTTTCTTTTCTTTTAGTTCTAGTAACCCTTCCCGGTTGGCTTGGTGTGTGCTTAGCTTGACTGATTATCGATTTGAGCCAAGTTGATATTACTCTCAACTAGGTTAGTTGCTTTTGTTACTTGTTTGAATCACTCAAAGAAATACTTTTATTCTTCGAGTGTCATGGTTGATCGTCATAATTTGATATCAATTCATGTTCACCGTTTGGAGATTGTCGTCTTTGGAATCACCTTATCTCCCTTGGTAACTGTTGCATGTTTTGAGGAATGTAGCTGATCCTATGGAATGTCTTCTTTTGACGATACTCACATTTCTTTTCGATAGCTTAAAATGTCAGAGGAAATACTCTTTCTTACCTTGATTTTGTTTCACACATGTTGGAGGATACGAGAGCTACTTGAACATTAGTGAGGAAGTTTTCAAATCTTAAAATTGGGATGTGGGTTTTATGTGTAAGAAATTACTCTACGTTTTGCTCCGTAAAGATGCTTAAGTTTCATTCTCCTGTGACTCATAGGTTGGTGTGTTTGGAAACTCTTTGGTTGACTGGTTTTTGCGATGATCGTTGTGATACGACCTCCTTGCTGTCATTGTAGTAGAATGGTTATGTATTGACCAGAAAGGTTTAAGTCAACTTGTTGTTGACGACAGATCCTTTGGAAGCTATGTATCTTGTGTTGTGTTCTTGTGAATGATTGAGTAACCCTCTTGTAAGATTTATAATGGATATATTTGGTCTTGTCAAATTTGTCCTTTTTTTTCTTAAGACATTCTCTTGATTAGAAGAAAGACTAATAGAAGGATTGTTAGGATAGGATGTGACCCATGCGAGGTCATTTGTGCGTTTCATCCCCTTTTCTTTCCATTTTTATTTATTCTGTATTGACATAAAATTAACTGTTATAGGCACATCATCTTAATATTAATAAGTCATGTTGGTTTAGATATTCTCATGTCGATTGATTGTTTGGGATCTTCCAGTGGCATAGTGAATCCTTGGTTTGGTGAACTAACTTAAACAAATAGGGATAGATCACGTTTGAAATTAATTCTCTTCCTGTAATTGTTTTTGTTTCGAAATGTTATCTTGTTAATGACGGTCATTATTGTGATATGGGTGAAATTCACTATGATGTTTATTAACTGCTCCTATGTGAAAATGATAATTGAATAGAGTTAGTGCCATTCCTTTTATTTAGACATTTTATGCTTTTGGACAGCTCTTTAATTGCTCTTGTTTAGACTCTTGAATTATCGTTTTCTTCATCAACGGTGTTTTTCTTCCTCCTTGAAACAGTTAGATAACAACATATTGTCTTAATGTTATAGCTTTTATCGTGCTCAGTTCTTGCGAACTGATATGTGCTAACAAATGTGCAGGAGGATTTCCTGAGTAGAAAAGAAAAAAAGAAAAAGAGAGAAAAAGAAACACGTGTAGAAAGTGGATTCCATCCTTCTTAGGAACTGCTGTTGTACGAATGTTTTTCTTTTGCCCTACAGCATTGGTATGGAAATTGTGGAGACTATCTAGAAGGCATTGTGTTATAATTTTGTATTGTTCTCATGTAGGTTGTTATCGTTTGAAAGTCAATTTGAGAAATATTATCGTCAATAAGATTAAATGAACTTGTTTTGACATGTGTATCCTTTGTTGAATTTTCACTCTTCAGAATATGGTTTATCCTTGAATTGTCAAACCTAATTCTAATTATCCAAACTTGAATCCTCTTGCATCGCTCTAGTTACCTTGGTCTTGTGTCGCTTGGTAGAGGACTATGTTTTTGAACCTAGCAAAAAGAAAAAAAAAAGAGAAACAAATATACCTTGTGACCCCGCGTAAACAAATCAACAATCTCTTATTGTGGTGAGTCCTTAGAACGGTCTTAAGGTGAAATCAATGATTAAATTCTTGGAAGATAACAAGATTACAATAAATAGAAGGAACTTGCCTAAGAAACTCTTCGATCTGTCTTACCCGTTGAAAATGTAAACAGTATACTTATTTCTATCTCTTCAAGTGAAGCCCAAGTGAAACCTTTAATTTTTCTGATTAGACTCTTGACCCCAATGAAATCTTATTAATAACTAATAAGATCTTAATGATGAATCCAAGAGTTGACAGTCATGTACTGGAATAAAATAAAATAAAATAAAATTGACCGCTTGAAAAGGTAAAACATATATGTTCAAAAGCTCAGCGTCGAAAACAGAATGATAAAGTTAATAGCCTTGAGAAATTAACTGCCTCCTCACAAATGAATAAGTTAATCAAGTAAATGAAGTAACCTCTTGCTATTCTATAATTGGTGTACACTGTATTTTAACATTATCAAGGTAGGGGAAAATTCTTCAAAGGAGACATGACTTTCAGATTCTCCTATCGTGATTTCCCTGCGAAAAGTAAAGAATGTAAAAACACTTACAGCTAAAACATGAATCTAAAGAGACCTTCTGTGGGAAGCCTTTGTTGTAAGACTGCATACTTTAGATGAACCATTGTGTCCTTAGTGTGTGCCTCATGTCTATCTGTCACTAGTGTGGGTCCGTGTTGTGGAAAGCATGTCTTTGGTTGGTTGTATTCCCTAGAGAACTTGTGTAGTGTCGCATTATCTTCAAGCAAGTCAAAAAAAAAAAATTATCCTGTATTTCATTGTGTTGTCCTTGTGTTGGTATTTTTGGTGCGTTACAAGACTCAGCATGTAAACTGTTTGGCTTTATGCCTATTTTTTGGGGGGCTTGTGGAATGCCAGGGGTGCAGGAGGATCTGGCATAACACCTTGGCTTCGAGCAATGGCTTGGAAGAATGCTTAAAACTTCTAATAGGTAAAAGGGATGAACAACGCCTAGTTGGACTACTATTGGCAACCAAATTTTGCTAAGTTGATGATAAGGACTCGGTTATTAAATTTTTTAATGTAATGGGTATCATATTTTGGACCTCCTTTTAATGACATGAAAGTGGAAAAGTACTAGAAATTCTCCTAATAAAGAGCAACAAGAAGCATATTTACAACTCGCCCTCACTATTTTTGTTGCTTTTTGTCATGTTCCAGAGCTTGCTTCTTTGGATGATGTTATACTAAAGTTCTTATTATCTTGGAAATTTTGTCAAAAAAGCTTGAACAATTTGTTTATGTGGAATGTTGTGAGTGTTTACCAGAGATTGCAATAGGCTCTGAAAAGGGATTTCTAGCACTCTATGAAGCAAGGGCCCTAAATGCAATTTGCACTCATGTTTACCATTCACCTATCGATAGCTTCTTGAACAAGGTTTTTATGTATCACAATGGTTCATCATGTGGTGTCCTCAAGTAGAACATTCGTCATGTTTGGGAAACATGGGAAGCGCGATCAACGCTCATGAGCCGTTTGACAAAAAGCCTCTTCTAAATGCACGGTCTTGGCACGGGGAAAAATAAGAGGTTTTGAGCATTTGCGGTCAATCATCAACCATCGAATGCGGTGACTGTGAATTGCGCGAAATAGGTATGGATTTTCCCTTCTTGCATTTAAATTACATATTCTATCATTCCTATGTTGTTGGGTTTCAGAAATTTGGATCATAGAAAATACATTTTGAATGAATGTTACAACTTTTACCCCGGCCAAAAACCTTCAAACCGTAGAAAAATTAGCCTCATAAATCGCACGCATGGAGCACCACACCCAAATGTACTGTGAATCTGAAACTTCTAATTTGATCCCTGGTAATATACGACACCATGGGGAAACTTAGCTATGTTGTTTGAACTCTTTTAATGTCTTTCCAAGTCGATCCTCGAAGCCCATTTTGGTATATCAACCACTTGTGGTGACGTGTTCAATTTAGTAAAATGTGATTGGTTTCGGCTTGTAGACACCTCTTTATTTGAGCGAAACTGAAAACTACTACCAACTACCTCTAGACTTCCAATAATATAATTGGAACCAACTTTTACTTATGCAAAAACACTATCAAGGATTAGTTTTGCAAGAGATTTTTGAAGCCCTCCGACCATTGTGTGACAGGAAATTTCAGTTGCGTTTATGATTATCAGCCCCGGAATTACCCTTGTAATTTGAGCATTGTTCGTTGTATTTGACTTCCGTCGAATGCGATGAAGTATTTGTATATAGGGGAATAAGTGATTTCGGGACTCAATTTGTAGGCACTTTTGTTGTTTTGGTCAGTTTTTTCAACTTGCTACTATAGCTAGAAACTCTTTCTAAGGGTATCATTTGACCTCTAACACTCGGGAGACCTTTCTCATATTGTCTCAATGCTATGTAGATTATTATTCGATCTTTTATCTTATACGAATAGATTTTGAAGTGTACGGTGTTTTTCTCTCTCCTCCCTCTTCTCCCTCCGAAAATGACTATGATACTTTGGTTGTATTTGAAAATGTAAGTGAATTGGAAACTGTAAATTGGTTGAAATGAAAAGAAAACAGATATGAAATGCAAATGGTTATGACATTGTGAATGGAAAATAAAATGTCTCTTAACCTTCTCTCTCTAGAACCAAAAACGTAAAGTGCAAATGAATCTAAAAGTGTGAATGCATGAGAAACGAACTCTCTTCTTCTCTCTTACTATCTCTACCTCTCTCTTCTCTTTATTTGAAATTGTTCGAAATGATGTATGTGTGGATTTATACTTGTGTATAGGTGATTTTCATAACAATTTTAAGATTGACTTTGCGGTGGTTTCAGGTACTTGGGCAATAGGAGAAATACAACGACTTTTGTGTCTTTTTTAGCACGCTATTTGAAAGCAATGTAATTGTATAAAATATTTCAATGATACTGTTATGAATAAAATATATTATTTTCATTATTTCCATGATGTATATGATAGTGTTGCGTATTGGGAAAATGTACTATTTCATACATGGTTGTACTTTTGCATGTTTGACAAATGTTACACTTAGTTGTAATTGTGTATTTTTTGTTAAGTAAATGAAGCTGATTGTATCATGTTGCTTTGGAAAACGATGTCAAAGAATCATTTCTTTTAGTGTCAAAATTAGTATAGGAGGATGAAATTGGGACCTTGTCATTTAAAATTTTTAGTTCCATCATAAGTATGGATATGATTGTGCTAATAAAGTTGTTGGTAATAATTATAAATGGTGTGTTTTTACCTATCTGCTAGTGTTGCATTGACCTAGGAAATCACTTAGTCTTCAAAGAAAAAAGATAACACCTTATGTTTGTGTGTTTTCATTTCGGGTTGGAAATGACAAACAAACATATAGCTTGAAATATTTACCTTTGTTGAATGGAATGATCCTATCTGGTAAGCCTTGAGTTATGTTGGCTCCAAACATCTTTCGTAGTCCTAGAGACTTAAAGGCACCATATGTGTTTGTGTGGTCCTCCTAAGGAACCTAGTTGAGAGCATTCATGTGGGTATGGAAGTGTGTAAGATGCCTTGGTGTGAGTCATAATGTCGCTTTTGTGGCATACAAGATGACATGTTAGCTTGAAATCTTATGGTTGTTTAAGAGATCAAACAACATTAGAAGTGTAATATAATGAAATGTGGTTGGGACCACATGGACAATTAAGTTATGCATTAATGCACTATTAAGTTTTTTAATTGTAAATGAAATTTGCAACTTGCCCTTGTTTGAGAACGTTCCCTTTTGATGTCGGTCTACAAATTTTAAGTACCGTGGAGAATGCTCATAACTTAATAAATATTTCTTATGATGTGAATTGATCCATGTGAGAACAAGTGATTGATTAAACATAGTTTCTCATTTGAGAATAAAAAATTATAATGTGTAAATGTTAATATAATTCAAATTAACAATCGAGTAATATAATTTTTTTGGCAGTCAAATAAATGAACCAAATCTAATGGAACACTTATAAACGAAGTGCTAAACGAAAGTGAGGAAATGTAGTCAAGAAAATAAAAGGGTAATGTGTGTTCCCCTGTTAAGTGATTTTCAAACCTTATAGGTTAGATAATGCAACATGACTATGATTAAACTGTATCCATGAAGTTGTGGTGTTGTGGAAAGTACCTATTCATGATGTTCATTTTGTGGTTGGGTCGTTGCAACAAACTAGTTTGTTTATATAAGTACGACATTGATTTGCATCTTGTGATATCCTATTGTTGCACGGGTCCATGTTGTATAAGCGTCATTTGTGATGTGGAGTTTTTCTGGAGTAAGCCCATGTGTTTTCATGTGAACATAAGTGGTGTCGTATAGCCGTATCATGTGATAGACTATGCATGATGGTGGAGGAGTTGGAAGAGCAATGTGTTAATTTTTTGTGATATGACAAACTTGGTACTTGTGATAACATGAATGCACCTGTTGTGCATACCACTTGGTGTGGACTTGTAATGATATTGATGTGATTACCAATGAGAGTTTACTCTCTCTCTATCTTTCGTGTATTCAAGGTGAATTTCAAGTGTGTTACCACATTTGTGTGTAAAATAAATGTCATTGTGGACTACAAAGCGTTGTAATGTTTCATTATCCTATGATATTGTATATGGGTACTAATGTGTTGTATGACAAAAGTGCGTCATCGTGAAATATGTTTTATAATGTTTCTACCATGTTGTGATATATCATCATGTTATCTTACAGGTGATGTTGTAATGGTTTATATGTTGTGATGTTAGTCACTATATTTGTCATACATTGTTCTCATAGGATACATGATAGGCTCATGTTGAGAATTGGAGACAAATGGCGATTTTATGACCCCCAATGTATTGTACACACACTCTTAGTGCGTTATGTGGAAATGTTACATGTTGTAAGCCGTAGAATATTATTATGTTATCCCGTAAATTTTACCATGTGTAAGATGTTATGGTTGTTGTGCATATGTTTTATTGCACTAGTAATGTAGTTGTGTTTGTTGTGTACCTTACACTAACTAACCTTAAGAGAATCAATTAGTAAAAGTGTATGTATGGAGTGAGAAAATTGGATTGTTGACCCTTTAACTTGAGCTGAGTACGACCCATGAAGTGGAGTCTAACATAGACTGAAAATCCACTGCTATTCATTTGGTATGTATGGCATTATTTCGTGGGATCCATGCATGTTGTGTTGTGCGGACACCTTAAGCTCAGTAAATGCCAACATATACCTCTTTATCTCTCTGCAACTAGTTGTCTTATAGACAACCTTGTGTGATTACAACTGTGTTGAGCCTTGTGAGAGTTTGGAGGTGATGATTCCGACGGAGACTATGACAATACATGATTTTGATAAGTTATTATTTATATTTTGCGAGCTGAGGCTCGATATTTGAGTGTTAACAACTCGATGAGTACCCCTTTGGTGGCCACATAAGGGCCACATAGTGATCGTAATGTGATGTTTATATGTTCATATTTTATTCGTATTTGACATTCTTTTCTTTTTTCTGATAAGAACCAGTAATTTTTTTGAGTTATGTATCTTTTAAATCTTTGGGCTTTTAATTGGTTTTGTGCTAACTAGAGACATTTGCATTACTGTGGTTGTTTACCCATTTATTTTGCTTAGTTTGAAACTTGCTTTTGGATCTTAATTTTTTCTAACATAGCCCAAAGCTTGGGATTTGTTGTCGTTTGACATTTGAATCTGATTGTTATGCATGTTCTAATGTTTTGATGCAATGGATTAGGGTCATGAGATTCACCATGGAGTGGTTGGACATATGGAACAACTTCATTATATGGGGGTATGCCCCAAGGGGGTCATAGGGATGTGTATTATTGAACTATAGGTTATTATGCCACTTGGGTGGGGGTGATGGGGCTCTATGTGCCTAGGGCCATAGGGTGACCCGATCTCATTAAATGGAGATATAAGGTGACGTGACTCTTGGTGAGTGACCCGATATGCAAAAATAAGGAGATTCTGCTCTATGGTGAGTGACCCAACATGGAGAAATTTGGTGACGGGGCTCTATAATGAGTGACTTGGTTTGGTTTTGGCACTTTGATTCTTTCTCTATTGGGAGACATATGGAGTGGTTTTGGGAGGCTTATGGAGTTGTGTGGAAATGTCTTATTCTTATCTTGTGACTATGTTTCATTGTGTAAAAATATTAATTCTCCTTTTGTAACATCTTATCATTTGACATTTTTACATACCAGGTGAATATATTTCTGTATTGTGAAACATGATGAAACTTGTTAAAACCTTCACATTGGACCATATTACCATGAGAAAAAGTATGAAAAAGAATGTGTGTAAAACAATCTTAAAAGGAAATGCTTGCACCCAATCATTCTTACCTTGTCTTGCAAGACAAAAATAACCTTCTATACTTGAAAACCACTTATCAATCTTTGTGATAGAAATATTCTTGTCATGTTAAAACAAATGAAAATAACTGTAGATCATACTCTCTGCATTTTAGTCCTATGATGTCAAGGCCTCAGGGTTCAATAGGTCATTAGGTTCTTCTTAATCATTACTTAATTCTTAGCTTGTTTGTCTAAGCCTTGTAGGTCTCTAAATCACTTCTTCATCTGATAAATACCTATGATAAAATGATATTTTTATTATGAAGGTCTTTTCACACACTCTTTTTCATAGTCATCAAACATATGAAGTTTCTGTTTAGGGTTTCTTTATGCAACATGCGAGAAAATAGGGTAGGATGGTTTTTTTTATGCTTAATATTGAGCCTCAATAGTGGCAGCAAAGGTAAGGAGCTTTAATTCACCTGGACAACACTATAAGAATATTCTAAATGCCTTTAAGACCTATTCCTATCAATTTGAACTCTCGAAACATTAAATTCATGAAGAAAACACCAAATTACAGCCTTAAAAACATTGTCACGAGCTGTAGATTTTTGTCATCGAGATCTCTCTCCACATGTGTGATCTAATTTTGAAATTTTATGGGCTTGCTTCTCTATTAGGGGCAGAGAAATATTCCATTTTTTAGAAAATTTTGTTAGGTAAAAAACTTTTAATCTCCTACCCTAGTTCGGGCTTGCATACCTTAATTTTGTTATAAAAACATCAATGTTGATTTTCAAGACTCCAAACAAATTTTAACTTGCTTCTAATAGCCTCCTCTAGATCTTTGAATTACTAGTATGAAGTAAAACATCTTCTGAGATTGACTGTCAAATTCGAGCTCATTGTCCTTTCTCCGAGTTTTATTACTACTAATAAAACATTGAAAAATGCTAAATTAACATTGTTTTTCTCTTCAAATCATTTGCTGTTGCATTATTCATTCAATAGCATCCATCTACAATGATGTTTCATTCGAAGTTTACATCTCAACTTAGAAGATTGACTAAATCCACTCCTAAACCAACTTCTTAAAAGAGACTCGACTATATCCCTATAACAACTCAACCATACTCCAAACAAAGGAAAATGAGATAAATCTCATCCTCATACATGACTAGTTCGTGCATGACAAATTTAATCTATTTACATTGTCTTATTGACCTTATTAAGCCATAACAACTCATTTAACCCCCTAACTCACCTAATCAACCTCATTACAAGCATAATTACTCTTACTATGTCATGTTTACATACAAGTATAAATTTAAACAAGAGCAACAATGTTGCTAAGTACTGCCGCAACTAAACTGACAATGTACATGTTGGTAGATAAATATATTATATGATCTTATAACTCCAAACAATGAAGAAAATACTATTTGTATGGTGTTAGTATGGAGCAATTGCATATTTTGTAATAGTCTCGTACATCATTCCTCTTGAACGTGTTTTGTGAGCCATAAAGAAGAGACAAGGCATGTGCTATTGACATTCATCATCGAAAGTGCTTCACAAGGCACAAAAACACCTACAAATCTGGTATACTTAAATTCTAAAAAGGTTGATATCCTATGAAGGGAAGCTCAAGGTAAATGTGAGTAAAGGGATAAGAAAGGGTATGAGATCTCAACAACTAATAAAAGTGGAAGCAAGAACTGAATATAGTCTAAAATTTTAGGTTCCAACGCTCTTTCTATAGTGGGCTTCAAGAAATAAAACATTAATACCGGATTTTAAAAAAAAAAGATGTGTTGGAAATGTGAATGGACCCTCTTAATGAGTTCATCACAAACAAAGTGCAAAATTGGTTAGCCATCTATTGTTATTGAACTGTGTTGCTAAAAAGATCTAGAGCATTTTATGTGCTTGCTCCCATCAATAAGTTTTTAACTCCAAGTTTTTGGAAAGTTTAATGCATTGGGGCAAGAAGGTTTCTACTCTTTTCTTCAAATCACATTCAACAGGTTATGGTTTTATGGATTTGGGGCCAAATGTTCTACTTTTACTAGCTTGTACTCTAATTTTCTACTAATTCAGTACATTGAGAAAATGAAAAGTCCATACACAGATCATTTAGGGCAACCCCTCTTGACAGGTAAAGAGAGGTGAGACCATGGGCCTTTTATTGTTTACAAGGTTGAGGTGATTTTACCTGTGATAGGATGTAATCGTAGGTCATCCATTTCCTGGACTTTGGCATACTACATCTCCTATGAAGAGATTTTTTACTTCAACATCCTAAATGAGCATGGGTTAGTGTTTAATCTGTGAGCCAGCTCTAACAACCAGAAATACCGATCCAAATAAGAACCCAAACTAGTGTCCGAGGGGTTGTAAAGTAATTGTAATGAGGGATACTCGTGAGAGAATGAACCTATTTCAAATTTCACCCACTCTAATAATGCAGTCTATAACTCTAGCCAATATGTGATAAGGTTGTGGTGTATCAATTACATAGTAACTTCATGAATGACATGCATTTATATATCTTAACAATGTGGTCCAAGCTTACCCCACACCTCATTTTAGGTGGCCCTTAACCTCGACCAATATTTACCAAGAAAAAAAAATGTTTAAAAACAATAATCCCTAAAACAGGTCAGGTATCCCATGGCTATAATAGTGCCTACAAACCATTCAAAACAACTCAATACATGTAAAATTTCTAACAACGAGAACATAATTGTGCAAAGATAACATGGTTGTGAGTATGTCTAGGGATGTCCATTATGAACCAAAAATTTGTGTATATAAATTGTGTATGCATCAAAGTCAATATATAGAACCTTCACTTCATGGTTTTTCTCAATCTTCAAATCCGGATCCACTACTTCGCCCAAAGCTCCTGCTCTGATCTTGTCTATTGCCATATAAGAAGGTTGATTTTGTTGCTACTTCAGCCAATGTCCACTGCTACTTTAGCAGAGATTAGCTCCACCAAAACAACCCCAAAGATGTAAACATCATATTTGTATATGAGTTGAAAGTGTTGATGGTACTCTGGGTCAACATACCTTGGTGTGCCTTGCGGAGCACTTGTGATGTGTGATACATTCACATGCGTAAAGTGAGAAAGCCCAAAGTCTGTAAATTTTTCCCTAAAATTTTCATCCAGATGTATGTTATTGGATTTCACATCTTTGTGAAATATGGGCGGATTGATGTTGTGGAGATAAGCGACGACCTGAGTGGTTTGTTTGGCTATGTTCAAACGAGTTCCCCAAGCTAAGTCTCTGGGGATTATTCAGCTGCCATGAAGATGATCCCACAAGGTCTCATTTGACAGAGCTCGTAACCAAGCAGGAGCATTGGACTTTGCAGATTTGTACAACCATAAAGATTGAATCTTTTTTGTCATTATTTATTTGTTTTCAAAATAAATGCTATAAGATCATCATTTCTCAAAATTGTTTGAACCCTGTAATAAAATATCAATTTATAGGCCAATCAAATTGCACATAAATATAATTTTATAATTATGTTGTTAAAAATTGTGCAGTTTCATAATATTAATTATTAATGTGAGAATTGTATATTTTGTTATAAAAATAATAACAATTTATAATTGGTCAAAAAATGTAAATAATAATAACTGGTTAAGTATATATGAAACCTATATTCTATTGCCTTTCAGCAGTACTAATGACAAGAAAAGGATGGAAACCTACTCTACAACATTCTCATGACCTCACAACACTTATCAACAATCTTCATGTTATTGAATGATGCTCCTACATCATACTACAAAGGAGAAAAAAGAAGCTTCCATCATTTTTCACCATGCATCGGCTTGTCCACACTTGTGCCATGTTTGATGAGTTCATTCTTAGTCATCCATGTTGAGTCCTCAACTAGTTTGTCCTTCCATTTGATCAGGTACTAAAAGTACTTCTTATTCCTTGTCTTCTTAAAAAAAATCGTCCAAAATTTATTTAGGTTGTCTTGGTGTCTCCTTAGGCAACTGCTGCTCCCATGCAATGACATGTTCTTCATCTAGTTCAGGCTCTTGTACAGTTGTCTCTTCACCTTTATAGGGGTATAGATTTGCAACATTGAATATAGGAGAGATTCCAACTCCTTTTGGAACCTCAATTTCCTAGGCATTGCTTGAAAACCTTCTTAGAATCCTATAAGGGTGAATTTTATTTGGCTTGAGATTGTTATAATCACATTTAGGAAACCTTTTCTTTCTGAGATGAGCAAGAACAAGGTCCCCAACATTAAATTAACCTCTCTCCTCTTCTGATCTGCCCTTTTTTGTACTTAATGGTGTTTTCTTCAAGTGTCTTCTTCACTTGTTCATGCAAATCTAACATTGCAGTAGAAAGCTCTTCACCATCATCATTTCTTGCTTCCATTTTTCCTAAATTTCTCAACTCATACATACCTCTAGGTTGCATCTCATTATATGCAAAATCAGCTTGAGTTAGTATTAAATCCCACTATTTTGGATGCATACTTACCAAGCTTCTCAAGATGTTTCCAAGGATTCTATTCACTACCTCAGTCTAACCATCTATATGAGGATGATAGGATGAGATGAAACTTAGATTTGTGCCCAATTTCTTCCATAGAGTTCTCCAAAAGTGACCATTAAACTTGGTGTCCCTGTCAAAAACAATGCTTCTAGGAAGTCCATGTAATTTGACTCTCCTTAAAGAAGAGATTTGCAATGTTAGTAGCATCACTTGTTTTAGTACATGGAATGAAATGAGACATCTTATAGAACTTATCAACTACCACAAAGATTGAATAATTCCCTTTCTGAGTTCTTGTCAAACCAAGTACAAATTCCATACGTATGGAATCCCATGGTCTGATGGGAATTGCAAATGGATGATACAAACCTGCATTTTGAATGCTTCCTTTGGCATGTTGCCATACTTTACACCTCTCTACAAATTTATTAACATCATTATCCATACCTAGCCAATAATAATGAGCACTTAGTTGAGCTAGTGTCTTGTTTTGTCCAAAATTCCCTACCAAATTGCCACTATGTTTCTCCTTCACCAAATTCTCTTTCATGGAGCTTTTTGGTATGCACAACTGTCTTTCCTTGAACAAAAGACCTTCTTGAATCATGAAATCCATCAAAGGAATTCTATAATTTCTAATAGGATTCATGCAAGCCTCATGAACATCCTCGAAAGCAACATCTTCTTTGTATATTTCCTTCGAATCATCAAATCCTAGTATGATGATTGAAGACTTTTGCATGATCAAACCCCTCCTACTCAAGGCATCTATAATTTTTTTAGTTTTCCCACTCCTATGTTTGATAAAAAAAAGTAAATTTTTTCAAAAATTCAATCCATTTCACATGCCTTTGACTCAATTTATGTTGGCTAGTTATACATTGCAAAACATGATTATCTTTAAACAAAACAAACTCTTTGGGCCTGAGATAGTGTCTCCAGTTCTTCAAGGCCTATGTGATGGCATAAAATTCTTGGTCATATGCTGAATACCTCTTCTTTTCATCATTTATTTTTTCACTAAAGTAAGCAATTGGCTTTCCTTTTTAGCTTAAAACAACACCAATAACATTTCCACTAGCATCACACTCAACTTGAAATTTTTTGGTAAAATTGGGTAAGGCCAAGATTGGTTCTTCTATTAACTTTTTCTTAAGTAAATGAAATATCTTATCAGTAGCCTCAATCTATTGAAATGCTTTCTTATCATCTCTAATTGTATCCACTATTGGAGCACAAATCCCACTGAAATTTATTATAAATTTCCTATAGACACTAGCCAAACCATGAAAGCTTCTTACCTCAAAAAAACTTTTAGGAGTAGGCCACTCAATGATTGAATTTATCTTCTCCTTATCCATCTTCAATCCTTCTTGTGAGATCACAAACCCCAAGAAGATTAGCTCGGCCTCCAAGAAAGTACACTTTTTAAGATTGATTAGTAGTTTTTCTTCATGAAACTTTTCTCAAGGAACAATCTCAAATGCTTAATATGCTCTTCTTTTGACTGTCTATATACCAAAATGTCATCCAAATATACTATGACAACTTTACCTGTGAAATCTTTAGGAACTTCATTCATAAGCCTCATAAACGTGCTAGGAGAATGTTTCAAGCCAAATGGCATAACGAACCACTCATAAAGTCCATCATTTGTCTTAAAAGTTGTTTTCCATTCATCACCCTCTCTAATCTTAATATGATGATAGTCACTTTTCATATCTGTTTTAGAAAAATATTTGGCTCCTCTTAGACAATCCAACAAATCATCAATCCTAGGCAATGTGAATCTATACCTGATAGTGATCTTGTTGATTGCTCTAGAGTTGGTGCACATTATCCATCCTCTGTCCTTCTTAGGACTCAGAACTGTAGGTACAACAAAAGGACTTAAACTCTCTCTTATCATCCTTTCTCCAATAATTCTTGTACCTACCTCTTGATCTCTTCATTTTCCTTTGGAGTCATCCTGTAAGCCTCCTTGTTTGGAAGGTTAGCACCTGGAATCAAGTTTATGTGGTGGTTGATGGTTCTAATTGGAGGTAATTCATCAAGAAGATCATCTACTACAATATTCACATACTCATTTCACATATTTTGGATTTCTTGAGTCAAATCAGCAATCTTTGTATTGGTAACAACACTTTTAGGCTTACCTACTAAAGAAAACTTTACCTCTTCCTGCCTCATTTGATGTAGAAATTCCTTACCACTCACTCATTAGCAGCATTGTAGATCTTGATTCAACAACAACCTTATATTCTTGCAAAGGTTTGAGAACATGCTTCTTTCCATCCTTCTTAAAGGTATAGGTGTTCTGCCTTCCATCATGCACTACTCTTCTGTCATATTGCCATAGTCTCCCAAGTAGAATATGGCAAGAATCCATGGGCATAACATCACATATTATCTGATCCTTATAAGTTCTTATTTGAAAATCTACCTTGCATTTTTCATTAACCAAGAGATGATGTCATATTTGTAGCCATGACACTTTACAGGGAGTAGGATGCATTACCGTTTCCAAGCCTAGTTTTTCCACCATCTCTGTTGAGACAATATTTTTTGTGCTTTGGTTTAAGCAAGATCCTCTTCATCTAAAGTGATTCACCAACTTATGGTAAGTCTTCATGAACCTTTGATTTTTCCATTTATTCCTCCTCTTCACCTTGAGCCACATGAACACATCTTTCTTGGATGGTTGAAGTATTTTTAGGGCAATCATAAAACTTATGACCTGCATATTTATTGCATCTAAAACACTTACCTAGGAAGCTTCCTCTTCCTCTTAGTGTATAACCTCCTCTTGAGCTCTGTGAGCTCCTAGATTTTTCTTGATGTGTTGGCTAGATTTTATGCATAGCTAAAACCTAGGCAATCATAAGATAAATATCCTTCATTTACTGGTGAGACTCCCGTGTAAGATTTCTATTAATTATGGATCCTAGTAACTATCTGTGGGTTTTACTTTAACTGCAAAACTCATGAACCATAGCTAAGCAATTCTGTAGCAAGTAAGCAACTGGAAAGAAATATTTGCGGATGGGGGAATAGTTGAATACGGGAATAAGGGAAAGAAGATGTGTAATCCAACCAATAGTTTACATAGTTGGTCTCATACACATAGATAAAACAAATAGATCTTATGATACCAAATAAAAGGAAAGGAAAATTTCTAATCTAAATCTTAGAAAATGCAAAGTTTATCTAAAGATCTACACAAAAGTAAGAAGCAAATTTACTGTTGACACAAAGTTCTCTGGAAATTCACCCTTTTTTAATTCCTCAGCTTTCAGAAAAGATATCAAGGGTTTTAGCACAAAGTATGGAACTCAAGAATGTTGATTACAAATTTTGATCCCTTAACCCGTAGGCTCTTCCTCTATTTATAGTGTATAGAGGGCCATTACAAATGGGAATATTTTTTAATAAATTGCCATATGTGAAAGCTGTGAAAAAGGGAAGCAACTAGAAATATTCCTCGTGGAATTTCTCTTTGCATGACATGCATGATTTATAACTGAAAATAGAACCCTCTATTTTGCATGTTTGCCACCTATTCCAAGTAATTGACTTCTTCCAGTAACTTTAAGTAACGACTTTTATAGCTAATTACCTAAGTTTTACAATTTTAATGGATTGCTCAATTATTTTGTCGGAGAAAATAAGAGAAAGAAGAAGAAAGAAGAGAAGAAAATAAAAGAAAATTACAACACTCTTAGTCTTGTTCTTTTTCCATACTCTGCATGTTGATCTAATCTGTATTGCATTTGTACTTCATTCACTTTAGCAATGAATGATCTAAGTGATATCTTTGCCTTGAATCTGAGATGTCGTTTTCTCCCATATGTTGTTGAATCATTTCCTTTGATTCTCACCAAACTGGATCTGGAAGTAGCTGACTGCGATTTTGCTTGCGGGTGTTGCCTCTGACTTGTCTTCCCTCTTACCTTGAAGCTTTTGCAGTTCTTCTCCAGTACGTGCACCAATAAAATGTTTGTCGTAAACAATTCAAACAAAACTCATCATCTTTTATTTTCAATTGCATATGAGTAATTTTAAATTCAGGAAAGCACTCCAGGTGAAGGAAAATACAAGTAAATTCAATAAAGACTTCAACTAGAAGATTGGGAGCACATGCACAAGCTCTTGGAAGGATTTTTCCATGCAATGACTTCCACTTGGGCTGTGTTAGAAACAAGAGGATGATTTTTTCTAGAAGCCTTTGCAATTACGAGAGCTGGATCTATTTCTTCCTCTGATTCTGAAGATATATTCAATGTATTAGACATTGATTTTGTCTTCTTTTCACCAAGATGAGCACCAGTGAAGTATTCCTGCAAATAATTTAGACAAGTATGTAGTCCATAGCATGAATATCTAATTTCTTCACCGAGATCTGATTATAAAGCTTGCTGCCCTCTATTTTTAGACTTTTCTTGCATGCTAAGCAAGTTAAAAATATTATTGTATTCACCTGTGCATTGATATCAACTTGCAGATAGCTAAAATAATAAAAGGGAAACCTTTCCAACCCTAGACGCCAAAACTGGATGCTTCCCGACAATTTAAAAAAGTCATCTTTTAGGCATTTAGTTATACTAGAATGGGTCACACTTTTTGGCTGTAAGTCGTGTTAAAAATAAGAAGGCAAGGAAGTGAGAATTTTTACCCTTCCAGGCAACTCTGAAATTCCTATCTTTCACTTAAGTGATTTAACTTTAATGATGGGAAAAAACAACCTTCTAGGAAGGCTCCAAACTCCCACCTTCCTTCCACCACCAAAATTCCCATTGGCACTTAAGTGATTTAATTTTAATGATGGGAAAAAACAACCTTCCAGGAAGGCTCCAAATTTCCACCTTCCTTCCACCACCAAAATTCCCATTGGCACTTAAAAGCCCTCCTTCTAAAAAATGTGACTTGCATGGAAGAAAGCTTCTTCCCATAAAGTGCAAAAAAGTGTGACTTGCATGACTTCTGCTTTTAAAGTTGCGTGAAGATTTTATTTCCATTTTTGGATTTTCAGGGAAGAAAACACAAGTATAGAATAAAATTTTCCATTTTTGGAAAGAGTTTGGAAGATGTAGCAACAAAAACTTGCAAGTGCCATAACTTTCACTCCGTGGCTTCGTTTTAGGTGTCATTTTCTCTTAAAGCGCATATTTTCTTGAGCTCTACGCATTGATGGAAATATTTTTCTTATTTTCATAAAATCTGTTTTTACACCTTTTTGGACCAAACAACTTCTTGCAATCTCCTGAAAGAATCATAAGCTTTAATCACCTTTAGACAAATTAGTAATTAAAAATACTAGATAACTTTTCAAAACCCTAGGCCTGGGGAAAGATCTGGCAGGAAGAATTAATAGGCTACGGGAATTGTTGGAGAAAACAAACCAAAACAAAGACAACAAGAAATAAAACAAAACAAAATAAGTTGCAGGTAATTGCTCGAAATTTTTCTCCAATTAGTTGATCTGCAAAAATTCTTCCCCCCAGGTGAATGTTCTATGGTGATAATGATGGGGTGAAGTGCTTTATATAACCTAAATCCTCAAATTTTAGCTCAATCTATTTTTAAAAGAACTTTATTTATTTAATAAATAAATAAATAAAATTCTCTCAGACAAAACCTGGCGAAGGGATAGAGTGAATTTTAGCGCGTGGGTATTTAGGGAATTTGGCTTTTATGACTCTCTAGGGTTACCTTAGAACAATGCAAACAACTGCATGCAAAACAAACTCAAAACGACCCGTTACTTGAAAAGAACGATTTTTAAAAAAAGGGGTAGTCCCATATTTCAGGGTGAAATCTCGGGGACACCATGATGCGACTGCAGCTGCCTTCTATTCCCTTGTTGACCTCTACCTCTGAAAATTATGCATCTTCCTCTTGTATATGAAGTTTGCTTCCTTGAAAGCTTCTCTTCCATCTTGAGTGCCAACTAGTAAGCTTCATAAACTGATTTAGGAGAAAGAATGTTGATCTCATCTTGGATAGTAAATTTCAGACCATTTAAGTATCTTGTCACCTTTTCTAAATTATCTTCTATATTCCTTGCTCTTATAGTCACCCTATAGAACTCTTCAGTGTAATATTTCACATACATGTCTTTTTGTCTTAAATTTTGAAGAGATCTAAACAAAGTAGTTCGATAGTATTTTGGAAAAAGCTTACCTTTCAACTTTGCAATAATCATATTCCAATCTCTGATCTTGGTTTTATCCTTGCTTATTCTTTCCTTCTACACTCCAACCCACCAAATGGATGCATGACTCTTTAGTCTAGTAACAACAAAATTGAATTAATTATCATCTATCACTTCTTCATACTCAAACTAATTGTCAATTGCATCAATCTAGTCAATAAGTTCTTCATGTTTCAGGCTACCTTCATACATAGGGATCTTCATCTTTGGTTTGGAGATGACTCCCATAATGGCCTTGATCACCCTATCTTCCATTCTCTCTTGTTCTAGAATAACTACTTCTCTAGCCATTGTTGTTTCCTCTAGCTCTTCTTCACTAACATATCCTATCTCAATGCCTCTTCTCTGAGACATCTCAACATCTTGAAGCCTTTCCCCAAGATTCCTAATCTCTTTCATGAGTTGGGCATGAGTAGCTCTTGTTCCACTTGCTCTTCCTCCTGATCTTTGTTCTAGATGCCATTGTCTTGTGCCTTCACAAACAACATTTCTCTCTTCTTTGCTATCACATCTTGTAATCAACCCTTGCTGACTTGATCAAGTATTCTTTGTCGACTCTAATACCAAAATTTGTTGTCAAGGCCTCTGAGGTTCAATAGGTCATTAGGTTCTTTGTAATCATTAATTAATCCTTAGCTTGCTTGTCTAAGCCTTATATGTCTCTAAATCACTTCTTCATCTGATAACTCACTTTGAGAAAGTGATCTTTTGATTATGAAAGTCTTTTCACATACTCTTTTTCATAGTCATCAAACATATGAAGTTTCTACTTAGGGTTTCTTTATGCAACATGTGAGAAAACAAGGTAGGATGGTTTTTCTTATGTTTAGTATTGAGCCTCAATAGTAGTAGCAAAGGTAAGGATCTTTAATTCACTTGGAAAACACCATAAGAATACTCTAAATGGCTCTAAGACCTATTTGTATCAATTTGAACTCTTTAAACATAAAATTCATGAAGAAAACACCATATTACAACCTTAAAAACACTGTCACGACTTGGATACTTCTGTCATCGAGATCTCTCTCCACACGTGTGATCTAATGCCGAAATTTCACAGACTTGCTTCTCTATTAGGGGAAGAGCAATCTTAAATTTTTTAGCAAATTCCGTCAGGTGAAATTTTTTTAATATTCTTCCCTGGTTCGGGCCTGCGTACCTTAATTTTGTTATAAAAACATCAATGTTGATTTTTAAGACTCCAAGTAAATTTCAACATGCTTCTAATAACGTCCTCTACATCTTCGAATTAACAGTATGAAGTAAAACATATTTTTAGATTAATTGACAAATTCGAGCTCATTGTTCTTTCACAGAGCTTTATTACTGCTAGATAGAACATTAAAAAAATGCTAAATTAATATTTTTCTTCTCTCTTCAAATCATCTGCCCTTACATAATTCATGCAATAACATCCATTTACAATGATTTTTCATTTGAAGTTTACATCTCAACTTAGGAGATTGACTAAATCCACTAATAAACCAACTCCTTAAAAGACTCAACTATATCCCTATAACAAGTCAACCATACTCCAAACAAAGAAAAATGAGATAAATCTCATCTTCATACCTGACTAGCTCGTGCATGAAAAATTTAATTTATTTGCATGGTCTCCATGACCTTATTAAGCCATAATAACTCATTTACCCCCTTAAATCACTTAATCAACCTCATTTACGAGCATAATTACTCTTACTATGGCATGTTTAAATACAAGTCTAAATTTAAATAACAAGAAATTGAGGGAAACCTACTACTACGACATTTTCATGACCTCACAACACTTATCAACATTATTAATGCTATTGAATGATGCTTTCACATCATCCGAGAATATGTTTTTTCTCTCCTCTATGTATCACCACGTGTGTAAAATAAGTTATCACCTCCAACCCTTCAACCCGCTGGAAAGAATGAAAACTTGTTGGTTTACGGTACTTGGTTATTTTAATGTATGATGGTGACTTTTGTTGATCATAGTATTGGGAGGAGGTGGATCGTACTTGGTACTTTGGGAGATGTTATGACTTGTTATTGTTTGGATCTCGGATCCCATTTGGGAATATTGATGTTGATATGCCTTTTTGTGGTGTTTATGTTGATCGATTAGTTACTCTTGTTAGCCCTGTTATGTACCTGCGATGTTTGAGATTTGATGCTCCTCTTTGTTGACATGTGTTGTTGGATCTTATCTTAACATTGTGTCAATATAGTTGGGTTTTGAGTCATGTGAAAACCGGTTGCATATGTATTACCATGAGTCCTTATTATTTGTTAGGCACATGCATGTGTTGGATGTATGCCTGGGGCATATGTGTTGAGAAATTCTATGTTTTATGGACTATATGTCTCCTTCCATGGTGGGGTTAGAGGTCTTGTGGTGTGATACAATCATGAAAACGTGTTAGAATGGTGTTATGTGGGTTCCTAGTGTTATGTTTTGGACCGTGTGTAATATGAAGTCTTGTACCGTTGAACACGTTATAAAATAATAATAGAAAATAATTTTTAAAAATTGGAATTCTTAACAAGTGACAATGTTTTGTAAATTGAATAGTGAATGGTGCAATCGGTAAAACCGATAATTGGTAAGTACACTTATGGGAAAACACAATCCAACATGCTTCAAATTGATTATCAAATTTAGAATTGAATTCACTATGGAATTTACTTGTACACAACGGAATCTTATGAATTTTGAAAATAAAATAAATGGGTATTAAGAAAATGATTAATTGAGTAATAAAATCAAGAGAAATGCCCATCTTCATAGAATATTAGTAAATTGAGAAATTTATAAATTGTGTCTAACATGATGGTGGTTGCGTCTTAAGCAACATAGCCCTTTTTTCTAAACGGATTATGTTGTGTTGAATTTTTGTGCTTCCTCATCTCTTTAGTATCTTGGAGTATGTAGCATCATGGAGGATGTAGTTATAAGGGAGGGAAAATGTAATGCCCCCCGCTCCGATTTGTAGAAAATTCCTTTCGTCAGCCTTTACGGTTTGTTTGGAATTTCAAATTGTGTTCATGTGTTTTGTGAATCCCTAAGTGCCATGGAGGCAAGGTTACAACTCTTTTGGATTTCAATTCAAGGTATTTAATATATTTGGCCTAGCGTCTCGAGATGGTCGCTGAATTTTGGACTTGATGCGGTTGTCGTTGTTCAACCACTTTTGTTGTTATTGTTAAATGTCCTTCGAAAGCATTTAAAACGCTCCGTGGATGAAGAGCCTTCCATTCCCTGCATTGTCGATTTCATCTTAGAGAGTGGATTGATGGTCATTTGAGGTCCCTTTTTTGCGATTGTAATATAACATAAGAAATTTAATAAATTTAGTGTGCGAGATCATAAAATGATATAAGCCTTTTTGGAGACTAAAATGATATTACCAAAAAAAGGGAAATTAAATAAAACTTCAAATATTCAAAACTCCCTAAACTACTTGGGGCTTGGGCCAACCTCACTCCGAGATTAAAATTAATGATTTTTTTGGGGTTCTATGTGGTTTTTGCATGAGAGGATTTTGGAAATCCTTTTGGGCTTTTGAGAAATTTTGGTCAGGGAATGTTATGGAAATCCTTGGGCATCATTTTGGGAGCTCTCACGGAGTGAAGGAAGAGTATGTGTGCAAGTTTGCCCAAATGGATTCTTTGGAAAGATTTTTGAATCATGTTTGCAAGATTGTAAGGTGTTGAAAATTGCAAATGCTAAGGGCATGTGTAAATCTACCTACACAACCTTAACCTGTATTCTCCTGGCCTGTGCATGGAGGTGTGAAGTAGGGTATGGACATGCCTTACAAATGCGTGGTTTCATGAAATATGATGATGACAAGATATGCACAAATCAGTATGTTTGATGATGCCTTAGGATTTTCAAAGAAATGCCTCGACCAAATGTCATCTTACGGAGTGCCAAGGTTGCAGGTTCTACACAATCAATTTTTTGAAAAGGCTTAGAAACTTTTAAATAAATGCAATTGGTGGGTGTAAAGCCATATTTCTCGAACTTTGCTAGGATCTACCCTGCCTGTGGAAAAATGAGAACTTTGGATTAGGGAACGGTCTTCCATCAAAGCGTAAATGACAAGATTTTGCTAGATGTTGACGCAACCTCCGTGGTAAGAGTTTTTGTAAATTATGGGATCATAGACTCGATATGTGAACTGTTTGGCTTTGTGTCTATTTTTTGGGGCTCCTGGAATTCCAGGGGTGCAGGAGGATCTGGTCACAACACCATGGCTTCGAGTAATGGTTTGGAAGAATGCTTAAAGGTAAAAGGGATGAACAACGCCTAGCTAGATTACTGCTGGTAACCAAATTTTGCCAAGGAAATAATAACGACTCAATTATCAAAGTTTTTAATGCAATGGGTATCAGTTTTTTGGACCGCCTTTGAATGATAGGAATGGGGAAAAGTAATGGAAATATTCCGAATAAATAACAGTAATAAGCATATTTACAGCTCGACTTAACTATTTTTGCTGCTTTTTGTCGTGTCCCAGAACTTCCTTCTTTAGATGATGTTATTTTAAAGTTCCTATTAGCTTGGAAATTTTGTCAAACAAGCCTAAAAAATCTGCTTCTGTGGAATGTTGTGAGTGCTTACCGGAGATTACAACAACCTCTAAAAATGTAATTTTAGCACTCTACGAAGCAAGGGCCCTACATACAGTTGCCACTCATGTTTACCATTCACCAACTGATAGCTTCTTGAACATGGTTTCTATGTATCACAATGGTTCAACATGTGGTGTCCTCAAGTAGAACATCTATCATGTTTGGGAAACATGGGAAGCGTGATCAACACTCATTAACTGTTTGACGAAAAGGATCTTCTAAATGCATGATCTTGGCATGGGGAAAAATAAGAGGTTTGGAGCAATTACGGTTAGTCATCAACCATTGAATGCAGTGACAGTAATTTGCATGAAATAGGTATGATTTTCCCTTATTCTTGCATTTAAATTACACATTTAATCGTTCCTATGTGGTTGGAACGAATGTTACAAATTTTACCCTGCCCGAAAACCTTCAAACAAAACATAGAAAAATTGGCCTAGGAAATTGTGTGCATGGAGCACCACACCCAAATGTACCATGAATTTGGAACTTCTAATTTGATCCCTGGTAACATAGGACACCATGGGGGAACTTAACTATGTTCTTTGAAATCTTTTAATGTCTTTCTGAGTCAAGCCTTGAAGCCCATTTTAGTATATATATAACTTGTGGTGACGTGTTCAATTTAATAAAATGCGATCGGTTCTGACTCGTAGATGCCTCTTCGTTTGAGTGAAACTGAAAACTACCGCCACCTACCTCTAGAATTCCAGTAAGATAATTGGAACCAACTCTCAGTTATGTAAAAACATTATCAAGGATTAGTTTTGCAAGAGGGTTTTGAGGCCCTTCGGTCATTCTGTGACAGGAAATTTTAGTTGCGTTTACGATTATCAACTCCAGAGTTACCCTTGTAACTTGAGCATTGTTCGTTGTATTTGACTTCCATCAAATGCAATGAAGTCTCTGTATATAGGGGAATATGTGGGAATCATCTAGATTTGTGCTTAAACTCCATATGAGTGTTTCTGGGACCCAGTTTGTAGGCACTTTTATTGTTTTGGTCAGTTTTCTCAACGTGCTACTTAGCTATAAACTCCTTTTGAGGGCCACGTTTGACCTCTAATCACTCGTGAGACCTTTCTCACATCGTCTCAATGCTATGTAGAGTATTATTCAATCTTTTATCTTGTATGAATGGATTTTGAAATGTATGGTGTTTTCCTCTCTCCTCCCTCTTCTCCCTCCAAAAATGACTATAATAATTTGGTTGTATTTGAAAACATAAGTGAATTGGAAACTGTAAATTGGTTGAAATGAAATGAAATTAGACATGAAATGCAAATGGTTATGACATTGTGAATGGAAAATAAAATGTCTCTTAACCTTCCTTCTCATCCTTACTCTCTCTACAACCAAAAATGTAAAGTGCAAATGAATGTGAAAGTGTGAATGCGTAAGAAACGAAATCTCTCTTCTTCTCTCTAACTATCTCTACCTCTCTCTTCTCTTTATTTGAAATTGTTTGAAATGATGAATGTGTGGATTTATGCTTGAGTGTAGGGGATTTCCATAGCAGTTCTAGGACTGACCCTACGGTGGTTGCAGGTACCCGAACAATAGAAGTACAACGACACTTGTGTCTTGTTTTAGCACGTTATTTGAAAGCAATGTAATTGTATAGAGTATTTCATTGATATTGTTATGCATAGAATGTATTATTTTCATTATTTCCATGATGTATATGATAGTGTTACGTATTAGGAAAATGACATATTTCATACGTAGTTGTAAATTTTATTGTTTGATGCATGTTACACTTAGTTGTAAGTGTGTATATTTTGTTAAGTAAATGAAGTTAATTGTATCATGTTGCTTCGGAAAACGATGTCAAAGAATCCTTTCTTTTAGTGTCAAAATCAGTATAGGAGGATGAAACTGGAACCTTGTTATTTAAAATTTTTAGTGCCATTGTAACTTGATATGATTATGATAGTAAAATTGTTGGTATAATTTAAAATGGTGTGTTTTTACCTATCTGCTAGTGTTACATTGACCTAGGAAATCACTTAGTTTTCAAAGAAAAAATAGCAACTTATGATTGTGTGTTTTCATTTTGGGCAAGAAATGACAAACAAACATATAGCTTGAAATATTTACCTTTGTTGAATGGAATGATCCTCTCTAGTAAGCCTTGAGTTATGTTGGCTCCAAACATATTTCGTATTCCTAGAGACTCGGAGACATTATATGTGTTTGTGTGTTTCTTCGTAGGAACCTAGTTGAGAGCATTCATGTGGGTATGAAAGTGTGAAAGATGCCTTAGAGCGAGGCATAACAACACTTTAGTGGCATATAAGATGATATGTTGAACTTGAAATATTATGGTTGTTTTAGAGATGAAACAACATTAGAAGGGAATATAATGAACAATGGTTATGACCACATGGATAGTTAGGTTATGCATTGATGAAATACTAAGTTTTTTAATTGTGAAGGAATTTTGCAACTTTCCCTTGTTTGAGAATGTACCCTTGTGATATCAGTCTAATAATTTTAAGTACTGTGGAGATTGCTCGTAACTTAATAAATCTTTTGTCTGATGTGAAAGTGGATGTGAATTGATCCACGTGAGAACAAGTGATTGAGTAAACATAGTTTCTCATTTGAGAATCAAAACTTATAATGTGTAAATGTTAAGATAATTCAAATTAACAATTGGGTGATATAATTTTTTTGGCGGTCAGATAAATGAACTAAATCTAGTGGAACCCTTATAAGCTAAGTGTTAAACGAAAGTGAGGAAATGTAGTCGAGAAAATAAAAGGGTAATGTGTGTTCCCGTGTTAAGTGATTTTCAAACCTTATAGGTTAAATAACGGAATATGACTATGATTAAAATGTATCCATGAAATTTTGGTGTTGTGGAAAGTGCATATTCATGATGTTCATTTTGTTGTTAGGTCGTTGCAAAGGACTAGTTCATTTATAGAAGTATGGAATTGATTTGCATCTTGTAATATCTTATTGTTGTGTGGGTCCATGTTGTATAAGCATCATTTGTGATGTGGATTTTTTATGGGGTAAGCCCATGGTTTTTTTGTGAACCTAAGTGGTGTTGTATAGTTATATCAATTGCACTGTTGTATTTGGGTGTGTAAAATGTGGGCAGGATAATCAAACTCTCAACAATTTGTCTATTCAAGATAGGGTTAGCTTCAGTACATACCAGTTTAGAATCAAGTTTGATACAAACTGTAAAAATGGTAACGAGTTTAGAATCAATCAAGACAAGTTTTTAAGCATATTGAGATGAGAGAAGAACCACTATAAAGATCCATTCTTGGGATATAAACATGATAAGGAGGCATAAAAAGATAATCAATGTAGAGTTATGCTTTCTTAAAAAATATAACACTTTCTCTTCCATATTAAACAATTATTAAATATGCTTTATCTTAAGAAATATAAAACTATACATTTTGGTTTAGTATTTTATATAGTTCAAAACTCGATTTCGAGTTTTAGGTAGAGTACATGGTGTAATCACTAAATATAGATACATTGAGCTATTCAAGGTAGGCAAATGTCTAAATTGAGTTATGATAATTGCTCTGTCTCTATTTAGTTCTCCAATAATATCATGCACTTGCTTTATCACCTTGTCATCATCATGAAGTTGTTATATACATTTATGACTCCATGAATGTTATGATAAAATTTTTGAAAATGAAATCTCTTTTTTGTATGATATAAAACTTTATTTGTTAATATGAAACTACTTTCCATATAAAATAAATAGCTTATCAAATATAATTAAATAATTCTCGACGTTTAGAAACCATAATCCAATTGTAATTACAATTAACCTTTGTCATGTGGATCAATTCACTTCATGATTAACTTTAGGAAATATTAACAATTTATTACAAATCTATCATAATTTGAATTTATATTCCTACTAATGATTGATATTTCAATGATACAATCAAATGACTAAAAATGGTTTGTTCGAAGTCAAAACCAAAGTATATACTTTCTCATATATTTATATATATGACTACAAAATAATTAAATTATAATTTGCCTTTGGGTATCTTTAGGAGTTGGTATTTGGAAATACAAAATGAAACTAAACATGTAATCTTACTCATCCTTGAATAGAATGTTGTTTATATGCATTGCACATAATATGTATTGTCCATCTATAATAAAACAACCATCTGATAATTCATAATGATCAAGTGGAACTAATAGTCAATATATAAGTACATCCTAAAGTGGTTACGAGATGATATAAATGAAAATTTCAAATATAATTTATTTTCTATTTGAAAATATTTCAATTTATTTAAGAGCAATTTACATCTTTCCTTGAGGCATATATAAAACCTAATTTCGAATATAATAATAAATATTGTGGAAAGATTAATTCCTTTTGGGTTAATTATTCTCAACGTAGGTAGAATTGCGGCACATTGTAATTTCTAACATTGGTTGGTTTAATTATATATATTTTGAGAGGTGACAAATTTGGGAAGATATTTTGACATATGGACAAGAAAAGAAGGGGATAATATTTCGGGAGCGGATATGATGAAATAAGTATTGGGTAACATGAAGGCCACTTGTGGAAAATGACAATCACTGATTGGAAAATAGTGGACAGAAAGCGCTATCACTGTGCCTCTTCTATGCCTATGTTGGACGATGAGTTGAGTGAAGCTCCATGTGGCCTTTTTTAGGGTTTCTATATGCACCCAAAATTACATGTGTTACATTGTCGTTAAAACGGTTACAAAGTCCCCAATGATGATTCAGGTCCTTTCAAGAAGGTGTTCAAGCTCCAATTTTCATTCGCAGTGTATATTTGTCACCTAGACATCTTTGCTTAGCCTTCCCGCACTTTTTCCAACTTCATGCCTCTTTCTGCGCATGTGTTGGCCTTTAGTGCTAGGGCCACCGCCCTGCCTGGGCAGCGGTTCTGAAACCACCGCCCAAAACAGGGCAGCGGTCCTGCCCACTTTTTCCAGATTCCCTCACGCGTGTTTTGACATGCGACAGTTCACTTAATTTCACTTTTAGCATGCATCCGTGAGCCAAATTGTCTAAAATTAGCCTTGATTGCTTGGTTCTCCTTCCTCCTATTTTTAAATAGATTTATTTAGTTGGAACTGATTCTTCTTGCCTTGTGTGTGAAGGCACATCCCAACCCCAATTCTTATATATTCCATGCTTGTGCTCAAGACAAAGGCCTGAGAATTTTTTTGTATCTTGCATTGTATTTCTGCCACAATCTTGTTAGGAATTGCATAGCCAAGCTCAGATCTCTTGTGTTATCTATCTTCTACTTGCATTGCATCCAAACTGCCTTCAAGTTGTCATTGCTCAAGTGCCATCCTCTCGCTGTTGTTCTTGCATTCCCAATCCCTTGGACTCATATGAACACTCGGAGAAAGAAAGGAAAAACTGAGGGGACAAACTACTGCACAGCTAGATTTACCTATGTTCCATGAATTCCAGGTTGAATGTGTTGTTTTATTTCCTTCATTCTTTCAATTTAAAACTGTTATATCATATCAAATAGAGTAGAAATCAATTTCCTTTCATGTGCAAGTAACTAGTTAATTTGCAAGGGGGCTTGAATCTTTCATAGCAACTCCTAGTGATGGATCCTCTTCTTCCCATCCCTGTGGATCTGAAGGAGATAATATCTGTAGGAGGTTGTCTACATATCATATAACATTTGGAAAAGTTCTTGTTTTAAGTTAGTTTAGCTTCAATACACTCAGCACAGGTGAATAACCACACCAGGTTATCTCACGTGTTTAGTTTTAGTGTAGAAATATTTTAATTAGTTAGAATAGAAGTAAATTGTTGTTTGTGATTGTAATATTTCAGTTCTATGATTTTTTTAGATTAGTTTCCTTTCAGTAGTAGCATAGATTGTTAATTTCATTCAGTTTACATGGACACTTCAAACTAGTTTAGCGCTTAGATCCAAGTTAAGTAAACAAACCATAGGGAATTTACGCTACCCGTTCATAGCCTCTAAATCTCCCCTTTGCCAACTCAACTACTAGGAGATCACACTACCAGATATTAGTCATCGATCCTCCTATAGTTAGCCATGCACATTCAACATCGGTTGCTTTGACACGACCTCGGGGGGTCGAGTGCGGTTGAAGGTTGCATTTCAATTTTTATACTTTCTAAAAATATGTCTAGAAGAGAGTTTGGTGGGCCATTTGGATCTGATAGATATTACACCAACGTTTAACCACAACAGTCCCCTTCTCTTTCGAGATGGGGCAATAATTACACAAGAAACGTTCAAACCTCCCCTAATTACACTTCAAACCCCATTAGCTATGTAAGGATGGAGGAGGTTGATCAATCGTTAAACATGCAATATGGTCAACCCAATGGAAACCACGTTATTATCACAAACAGAACAAGTTCTTACCATAGAGTCTTGTCAAGACCTCACATTTCCATGCAATCAACAGAAGATGATATATTCGCATGAATAGAAAATCCTCTTTGTCAGATAGATGAGTCTTTGGATAGGATGAATGCTACAGCCTCTGAGATTTCGAATGCCTATCCTAAGATTATTGCTTTTGAGGAAGATAAAAATTATAACACTGAACAATTCATAACAGGGTATCATGAGCCTGCTTAATCAAACCCTACACCACATGCACCCCAACAAGGGACTCAATCCTCTCACAACAATCACATTTCTATTGTAGTGGGGAGGATTAGAAAACTAGAAAGTTCCTAGACTTCACAACCAACACATGAAGTAGGGAAAAACACGTGGTATCCAATTGACAACAAAGGACACATCCCTTCCAATGAACAACCAACGCAATATCTTGTACAACAAGGTTTTCGGGTTCATTTGAATCCAAGTGATCTTCTCACAAGATTAGACACACTAGGGATGGGCCCTCATCCTTCTCAAACTTATCCTATGCAAGAGCTGACCAGAAGTGCATTCTCGAATGCCGCCACAACAGGAAATGTGACATTCCTTGGTTTTACACCCATTAGTCCATATCCTGGTATTATTCCACCTTACATGCATATGTATTCAAAAACTCCCCAGATGGACCCATATACCATTCCTGCTCCCTACGTGCCATATCAAGGGACCCCATATGTTCCCGTCAATGCTTATAATGCATCTTATCCAACTCCTCCTTCACCTCTTCATCAAGGATCTTTAATGGTGGAATATTACGCAATGGGTACATACACTGAGTACTTAATGGAGCCTCTTGACTTCACCATATGTGGTGTCATGCTTCCACACCCATTGTCGGATCTTCTAAAATTTAAGGGAGAAGGAGACCCGAACTCTCATATCAAGCCCTACACTACTATTATCAGGGAATTAATTCCTTGGGATGTTGTAGTGGATAATATATTTCCAAAGACTCTCGAAGGAATCACATTGGATTAGTATTACCGTATTCCAGAAGCTTATATACATTCCTTTAAACATCTTGTTTTCGAGTTCATCAAAGCATTTGACATGAACAAGTTGTTGCGTACAGTGATTAGGGAGTTCCTGTATATTAGATAGGAGAAAAATGAATATGTTTCCCATTTCATCCAGAGATGGCGCAAAATTTTCTATTCCACTACAAGTGCGCTCAACATGGACCAGATGGAACTTTGTGATCTTTTCCTTCACTCGCTCAATCAAGAGACTAGAGAGGAAGTCCAAAAGTTTCCTTTCTGCAGTTACGAGGAAGTTTTGGAAGGTGCGCTTCAAATTCACCAAGCCACAATTGATAGTGGGCATAAGATCTATGTTCTAAATGGGAAATTGGTATCCCCAAATCGAAGTAATGCAAATTATCAAAACAATGGTGCCAATAACCAAGGACCTAAGGGCGTGAATCACAATCATGGTGCTACCACGAATAGTGCTACTGATTAAGCCAAGAATGTTGATTTTCTAAAAAATGGCAACAATAACAATAACAAAAACTCGGGCAATCAAAGATCCCCTAACATTGTGTCTTCTGTCAACATGGTTGATGTAAATCATCCACTATTAAAAAAAATCAAACCCAAGGCCCGAACCATTATCAAAACTTTGGCCAAGGGGCAATGAATCATGGTTATAAAAACCAATTCCAAAACTACAACTGAGGTTATAATCAACAACAACATTATCAAAGGCCAAGATATTATGAACCTAACCTATACTATGATTTCCATAAGGTTCGAGGTCATGACAACAGGACCTGCTGCGATTGCAACAATTTTTTGCAAAGACTTCCCAAAAACCAAAGGCAACTCTTTGTAGACATGTTCCTAGAAAATCCTAAAACAAACCCACGACCTAGTCATACTGGACCTGTCACTCCTCAAAATGTGAACCATAAATGTCATGGGGATTCCCAAGTGAATCCTTAGAATATAAACAAGGGAATCCCTATAGGGAAAAACGATCATGAAGCCTCAAACTCTGATAATTCTCGGGTTGTTCCTAACATTGGTTCAAACAATAATACAAAAATATTGGGGTTAGTTGAGCTAGAATTTAAACCAAAAATTAATGCAATAAATCAGACAAAGGAGTACATTTCAGAACCCCTACACATTCTTTCCTTCCCATAGGATGATGTTCCTACAATCGCAAAACTAGTATGAGCCTATGATTTAATATCAGATTTGAACAAGACCTTTTCTCACATTTCGTTTCTAGATTTGCTGAAGAATTCACCTGCGCATTGTTCTGCGTTGCTCAATGCACTAGGTCTTGGTCATCTAATCCATGTTACGCCACCTCCTAGTGCTCAAATAAATCATATTGAATTTGACATACATCCTCCAGGACAAAGTGATAGGGATATTGGGTTTGTTTGTGATATAGAAAAGATGTCATATGATACTGAAATTTCTTGAAGAGGTGATCTTGCCTTATTTTTTACAAGTCTGGGTTTATAACAATTGCATTAAGAGAGCCATGATTGATGATGGGGTTGTTGTAAATGTGGTTCCTTTCTCTTTCTTGTAGAAGTTGGGATATGGAGAGACAAATTATTCCTCTACAAGAAACACGTTACGGGGGTACGAAAGTCTTAAAGTGACCTTGATTGGAACCATAGTTCTTCCTGTCACGCTTGGTCCAAAAACCATCTTAACGGAGTTTTACATTATTGACATGGAAACAAGTTATAACATGATCCTTGGGAGACCCTGGATTCATCGAATGAAGGTTATCCCTTTTACCCTGTTCTAGGAGATTAGATTCCTCCATTTGGGGAAGGTATTCATCACTCAAGGGGATCCTAAGCCCTTCGATATACATTTAGAAAACCTCAAGAAGAAGAAAGGAGTCCATACAGAGTATGAACTTCCCACGAATCAATTGAACAAACCACCTCCATCAAAAGAGTTAGCCCCGATCACCTCAGGATGTTCCGAAGGCTAAAGTTGTTGACCCAAAAACATTTGAGGTGGCAAGGACAGATAAAGGTAAATCAATATCTATGGAAGCAGTGCCCACTAAAACCACAACAAAAATTATGAAACTCTTAGAGAGTGATGATCTGATATTCCTCCCATTTGAACCACAGGGGATGGGTAGTCTTCTCGGTTTAGCATCTCTTGCATCCAATGATTTAGGTCTAGGTGTAAACATGATATAATTAACAAACTAAGAAGGAAAATTGAGATTGAAATGATTCCCATCAAATCCATCTCTGAGGGTTGTTCTATTCTAAACCTTGGTTTCAACCCATGTGTGTCTAAAACTAAGCTTACCATATCCATGGGGCAAGGCCTCATCATTCAAAAGTGTCACAAGTAAACACAATGCTCCACATAGGAAACAAGGCTGAGAAACATAGTCATGCTCACCCACACACCATGTCTCAAGAATGTGAAAAAGAGGTGTATGAACACCTCTTTCAGACAAATTATTTTAATGATTGGACATATACACTTCTAGGCAAGTGTTGTAAGTTTAAACCAAGAATGTTAGGCCCTTGTCAAGAGAACATAAATTTTGAGGATCATGGTTCTCCGTTGTGTACTTTTAGGGGTGAAGAATTTGATATTTGTCAACTTTCTTCACCTTAGACATCATGACATGTAGTTTCACTTGCATTTCCACATGTACATTACTGCATCCGCATTGCATTTTCATCTTCCGGTTCATTTTGTAAAATTTGTGATCAAGGGACTTATTCTTATAGCAATTCCTAAAAACATTATCAAAACATTGGCAAAACATTCATATCATGTCTCTACAAATCTTCACGATGTCATCAATTGTTTTCAGAATCATTTCATCGATCCAAACAAGATAAGACAAAGCTTTAAAAGTAACCATACCAAGGCTTGCATACTTGGTTCTACTTATAGTCTCTTTCTAGATTAGGTGTCTTTGCCTATAGTTTGTTCTAGAAGCTTCATGGTGTCACATCTATCCCATAAACATCTCTTTGAAAATAATAACATTCTAAACATTTTTCCTAGATAAATAAGTCAAATGCAAGTCCACAAAAAAAATTTATTTTACACATTTCATTTCCCAACCAACCTTCGGTGTTGAGCCTACGTGCATCTTTTACTAGTGATGTAGGGTTGGGAAAGGAGAGAAATACACTTACTCACATATGCCTTTCCCATGGTGATGATCCCATACTTCCTACTAGTAGCATGGGGCAAGGTGTAGGGGGTCTCTTTGAAAAACTTGAAAGTTAGAAACAATTCATTCAAATATTGTGAAATCATAAATCAAAACAAAGTGAGTTAGATGTCCAAAATTCCAAAAGATCTTAAAACCTCAAAACCATATTTTGTCAACCAAGTAGCCATATATGGATCTAAGTCTAGATAAACTAAAAATCAATTCACATTTTAAACTATGAAGAAAACTTGAGTAGAGTGAGGTTGTATTGTCTCAATTTGGTCTTGCCAAATCCTTGTCTTTCTCTCATCATTACCATTCGAAAAATTTCTATAAATTGTGCCCCTTATGGATCTTGGTGTTGAGCCCTCACATCTTACTGGTTGTGTGGAGTTAGGAGCGGGGCAAGTTCATTCACTTATCATATCACTCTTTCACCATGTTTTTCCAAAACAATACGAAGTACCAAAATTTTCTTAGAGAAACTAAAGTTCAACATCATAATGTGATTGCATTATCATATATCAGCATTACAAAGCAAAAAAAGAAATCATTTTGTTAGCATTCATGTCCACTGCATGCATTTTGAAAAACATAAAAAATCAAAAATTATAAATATCTAAGACTACACACGTGAATCAATTTATATATGGAAGTCAACTCTATGCAAAATAATCGAGCCAAAAAGAGATATATTCACATATCATAGTGTGCCATAGCTTTGTACAATACCATCACACACTAGGTGTGGTCAAAACGCTCGCAATGAGCATGAAATAATAAAACATCATATATGCCTCACAAAATGGAGACTAAGCAATAAAGGCACTCTGCCTATCCGCCTCTTTGAGGCCCCTTATGACCGCTCTAGTTACAAATTTCTTAGGAGTTCTTCTCAAAAGCATTCAAACAGCAAAGGGCCAAGCCTAACGCAAAATACCATTCCCAAATCCATTATTATTCAACCATACTCAAAAATGAAAATGATCAATGTGGGCCCGGAGCTCAAAAATCACCAAGTTGATATGTGCAAATGAATTTGGAAATGAGTTTGTTTAGATATATATGTTGTTATACCTTCCTTTTGAGTGTATATGTTCATGCAGGGCAAGAGTGTTGGCGTACGCATATTTCTACATCCCCGCACAAATGGTAAGTCCTCTTGTCATTTTAATTTAGTGTTAATTTTTCGATATTTTATCTATCTGCACTTGAGTCTTCTTTTCGTTTTACAAGTAGCGGGAGTTTGGACGACGACATTTTGACACACGGGCATGTCAGGTATAGCTTCTAACTCCCCATTTTGGGAACACCATACTCGGACTCTATGTTTTACGCCTTTTCATGGCTAAGATGCTTCTCCGAGGGGGCAATATGTACGCACCCAAAATTGCATGTGCTACATTGTCAGAAAAATGGTTACAAAAGTCCCCAATGATGATATAGGTCCTTTCAAGAAGGTGTTCAAGCTCCAAAACCCATTCGCAGTGTATATTTGTCACCTAGACATCTTTGCTTAGCTTTCTCATGCTTTCTTCCAGCTTCCTGCCTCTTTCTGCGCATGTTTTGGCCTTTAGTGCCAGGACCGCCGACCTACCTAGCGGCGGTTCTGAAACTGCCGCCCAAAATAGGGCAGTAGTCTTGAAACCGCTTCCCAAAATAGGGCGGAGGTCTTGAAACCACTGCCATAGGTAGGGCGGCGGTCCTGCCCGCTTTTTCTAGATTTCCTCACACGTGTTTTGACATGTGACGGTTCACTTAATTTCACTTTTAGCATGCATCCCTGAGCCAAATTGTTTAAAATTAGCCTTGATTTCTTGGTTCTCCTTCCTCCTATTTTTAAATAGATTTAATTAGTTGGAATTTCTTCTTCTTGCCTTGTGCATGAAGTCACATCCCAGCCCCAATTCTTATATATTCCATGCTTGTATTCAAGAAAAAGGCCTGAGAATTTTTGTGTATCTTGTATTGTACTTCTTCCACAATCTTGTTAGGAATTGCATAGCCAAGCTCAAATCTCTTATGCTATCTCTCTTCTACTTGCATTGCATATATACTACCTTCAAGCTACCATTGCTCAATCGCCATCCTCCTCTTTTTTTTCTTGCATTCCCAATCCCTTGGACTCATATGAACACTCGGAGAAAGAAAGGAACAAACTAAGGGGACATACTACTACACAACTAGATTTACCTCTGTTCTGTGAATTCTAGGTTGGATGTGTTGTTTGATTTCCTTAATTCCTACAATTTATCATTGTTATATCATATCAAATAGAGTAGAAATCAATTTCCTTTCATTTGCAAGTAATTAGTTAATTTCCAAGAGGGTTTGAATCTTTCATAGCAACTCCTAGTGACGGATCCTCTTCTTCCCATCCCTATGGATTTGAAGGAGAGAATATCTGTAAGAGGTTGTCTACATATCATAGAATGTTTGGAAAATTTATTGTTTTAAGTTAGTTTAGTTTCAATACACTTAGCATAGGTGAATAACCACACCGGGTTATCTCATTTGTTTAGTTTTAGTGTAGAAATATTTTAATTAGTTAGAATAGAAGTTTGTGATTGTAATATTTCAGTGCTGTGATTTGTTTAGATTAGTTTCCTTTCAGCAGTAACATAGATTGTTAATTTCATTCATTTTACATGGACACTTCAAACTAGTTTAGCGCTTAGATCCAAGTTATGTAAACAAACCATAAGGAATTTACGCTACCCATTCATAGCCTCTAAATCTCCCCTTTGCCAATTCAGCTACCAGGAGATCACACTACCAGATCTTAGTCTAGTCATGAATCCTCCTATAGTTAGCCACACACATTCAACATTGGCTGCTTCGGCATGACCTCGGGGGGTTGAGTGCGGTTGAAGGTTGCATGTCAATTTTCATTTGTACAGTTTCCATGGTTTCTTAGGGAAATTGAGGCTTAACTAATATAAAACTAAGCGCACAATGAGACATATCAAACAGAAACATAGAACTTAATTTAATACCACAAACATAGATCCATTAACCAAGAAGGCTATATCTGATAGGAAGACCAGAGTACCCTTGATCAAATATCAAACTTACAATAGACTAAGAATATTACAAAATCTAAACACACTAGAGAATATTTCCCCTTAATTAACTGATGTGGTGAATGAATCCCAAACTTCCTTTTATAGAAGAGAGAGAGGCTTTTCACCAGATAACTTAGAGATCAGGAACTGGAAACTCAGGTTACTTAAAAGATACCCGCTAGGAGATAATGAAAGACAACAATGATTAGTACACGTCACTCATCCTGATGCCTTTAGAAAAGTGGGGAGGTCCACCATGCTTCATTGTGACATAAAGTTTATCACGTCAAAAATTTATTTGATTCCTAAAGGACCACTAAGATAGATGGTAACAAGCCTGTCATCATAGATTTTACTTTGTAAGATTCATAAGGGCTATAATGAACTCTAGGATTGATGTCATCATTGAACGAGCTAGGTGATTCCTCTCTTATTGCGGAGTGTAGGTCCCTTGTATTTCACTCACATCAGAGTCTTGAAATGGAAGAACTATTAGCATTGTCTATGGCTACGTGCCTTCTTAATGGAAAAATATATTGATCCTGTATTCGTAAGAAATGACCAAGTGTTGGAGGATGTGGGTTCATTGTATGGTGGAGATAAATTTTTATCCAAATTTTTCCATCTGAATATTGGTGATGTGCTTGCACATGGTTAGGCTTAACATAATATATCTCTTTTACATACCAAATAATTTTACAATTTATTAGAATATTCCTGTCAATGTCAAGATGCATCTAAAGAAGAGGATGATTGGAGATTTTAGTAGGAAGATATTTGGAGAAATAATATTTGAAATGATTTGCATTATATCTTTAGTATCCCATTCTATTGGGTCTATTCCAAATATCAGTTTGTAGTGGATGACCTTAAAGCCACATCCGAGAAAATTCAAACCACCACAATGTTATGGGTCTTGTGACAAGTTATATTAAGAAAATTCCTTTTATAGGAATATCATTTGGAGGTAGCTCCACAAACGTATAACGTTTCCATTTCCATCTTAAGGTGTAGAACAACATGGGCTCTTAAAGAGAGTGAAAAATTTTAGTTAGTATTTGTGGATCTACAAATTTGGTTGCAAATTCAGTCATGGAGTATGGAGAAACGTAAATAATATCTTGAATAAGTAGGATTTGTTGTGCTTCAAATGACATTTTATTATCATTTCTTCTTAGCACATCAACAGATCTTTGAGAATTTGAACATGACCAAACATGGCTAACAAATTCATAAATTACTTGGGTAATATTGATTTTCTTGGACTAGTTCAATTCTCTGCTTGCAAAATCTGCCAAAGAATTATCTTTTCCTTTAATAAATTCAACTTCAAAGATATAATTATCAAACCATATTCCCCATATCTGTAATGTATTGAAAGTTATTGTTTAAGCAGGGTCATCATTATTAAGTCGATCTCTGAAGTCTTTGAGATCATATCTCAAAATGAAATGTTTAGTTTATAGGAAAAATAAGAAATATTTAATGACTTTATTTGCTGCAAGAATCTCTTTGTGAGCTGAATGATATTTCAATTCTGAACCTTGAAAATATCTAGATGCATATATGTAGATGTTTTATTTTCCATTCTCTAATTTTTCTTTTAGCACAGCTCCCCAAAATTCTTCATTGGCATCGATCTTCACAATATTCTATCCTTTTCCTAGCAAGGGTATGGCTGGAAGATTCTTAACTTGCTTTTTAATTATTTTCACAACTTGAGTCATTTCAGGCATCCATCTAGGAGCATTTTTTTTAACATTTTATTGATAATAATTTTGTCAACAACAATCCCTTTGTATAATCCTGCAATATAGTTAATACATCCAAGAGATCTTTGCAACTACAACTTGTCAATTATCTTATCAAGAAATTCTTGGATTTTATATACACTATGAGATTACATCTCTATTGGTCCATCATTTACAGTAATACCTAGGAAATTTATTTCATCTTTGAATACCTCCATCTTTGTTGGAGATAAACACAAACCATTTTGGTATATTGTATCATAAAACTTTTGTAGATGCTCAGTATGCTCTTTAGAAGATTTGGAAAATATCATAATATCATCAATATATACAATCAAGAAATCAGACAACTCACTAAAAATATTATCCATCATTTTCTGAGAAATTGATGGAGCTGTCTTCAGGCCAAATGGAAGTACATTCCATTCAAACTATCCACTTGGTATAAAAAATGTTTTCCTATAACGATCTTCAAGTCTCGAGAAGATTTTCCAAAATCCACTTTTAAGATCAAACTTTTTGTAGACCTTTGTTATTGATTCTGGACAAAAAATCATCCTTTGTTGGTATTGGATGTTGTACAAACTAGACATATTTATTCAAAGGTTTGTAGTCAACTGAAATCCTTTTATTTTTCCTTAGTTGTTCACTTCTCTTGTTAACATAAAACGTTGCACAAGCCCAATGAGAATTATCCTGTTGCATAAAACCACCTTGTATCTACTTAAATTTTTTGATCTCTTCATAACACTTTTTTCTGTCTTCTAGAATCATTCCTTTATGATGGGCCTTAAACTTAGGAATAATATTATTCCCCTTTGCATCCTTAATTCAAGTGAGCTAAAATGTTTCTTTCTTCTTATAAAGGCATGAGGATTTTTTGAACATAGATCCCTTTTTATTTTTTCAACAATTTCATCAATGTTTCCTTTACAAAGGGCTATGGATGGGCCTTGAACTTTGGAATAATATTATTCCCCTTTGCATCCTTGGCAAACTGTAATTCAAGTGAGCTGAAATGTTTCTTTCTTCTTATAAAGGCATGAGGATTTTGAGCACCTTTGATGATACATACCTTGTTTTTATTTCTTCTGTTGAAACTTTCTTGTTCAGATTCTTGATGCACAATCTCTTGATAACATTCTTCTAGGAACTTTTCTGTTTCTTTTGTCTCCTTTTGGTCCAAAGATTCTTCTTCCAGAAACTTATTGTATTTTTCAGTTTCCTTTACTATTACCTTCTGGAGAAAATATATTTTGTTCCTTCACCATGTTCTTTTGTATTCTGGATTGGTGAACACAAATTATGATTCTAGATCAACAACTTGGAAGTCTTCTTCAGTACTGTGTTCTTCTGGAAATAGAAAAGGGAAATTTCTCTCAAGGAAATTCCTTCCTCTTCCTCATCTGTAACCTCTCATGGATGGTTTTATTTATTATACTTGTTTTTCTATGATGGGTCTGGATGATGAAGAAAATGCTTTTTGGCTATGTTTTTGATATGCTAACTTCTCTATTTCTTCTTCTTCTTGTTGTGCATCAAGTTCTACACGTATCTAGGCTTGATATCTATCTTCTAGCTCTCTGAATTTCTGTGTAATGCCCCATTCATCGTTGCTTCCTTTCTCTGTGACAACTATGCTTCTAAGGGTTGAATGTTGTTGCGTTCCGCTAAAACATTAGTGTCTTCGCCCTGTCAAGCTTTCCTATTGGTCGCTGGTAAAATGATTAATAATTTTATTTATTTATTAATTTTTATATTAAAAAAATCAAGAAAAATAATGATAAAAATAACATTGTAATTTATCTTTTTCGATTGACGATTATATGGGGTTGTAATCTATAGTGTAGGTTCTTTTGTCAAGCAATTTATTTATTTATTCTTTTTGTATAGTTCTCACTCTTGCTCATACACTTTGGAGACCCCTTGTTTTGTTCCATGTTTTAAATTTTTTATGCCATGCTTGGCGTGGAGGAATTCCTTGTCCTTGTCCTTGTCCTTTCTTTTGTTTCCCTCCTTGTTGTTAATGCCTGACAAGTTGGTGAGAAAGTGGGAGATTATTATTGGGCCGCCTGTTTTCTTCCCTAGTCGGTTGTAATTTAATGATGAAATTGACCTTTGCTAGATTTGGGCACCTTTTTCCTCCATGCTGGCCACTTACCCTGCAAATGGAATTCATTATTATATATTCCATGTTTTTATTTTGTCTTTTACCTGCACTGCATTGTTGCTGGCCACGTGAGATTGGAGGGGGGGAGGTTTTTGTTGAGTTTTGTTTCTGATTGGTGTGTAAGCTCTAGTTGGGTGCAGTCCCTAGTGTTTTGGGATAGCCGCATGTATTCTGGCCGTGCCTTCTTGGGGAGTCTGCGTGTGGAGTGGTGGAAAACGTTAGAAAAGTTTGCCTCCTTTTTGTTGCGCGCCTGTTCCTTGTTCCTTTGTTTTATTCACCTTCTCTTGGCCACGTTGAGACCTATTCACGCCTGGAGCTGGGGGGATGTTTGGAAAACGTGGAGGAAGGTTTTCTAAATGCGCAGGACCTTGGGGCGCCTTCCCTGCTAGCCACATGGAGAGTTCCGGGTAAGGATCTTTGTTTGGTGCAGTGGGAATACCCATGTTGTTGCTGCACGAATTTGGTGGAGGCGTGTTGGTCGCTCAGGGTTGTTTGGGCTGTTATAATGCTGGCCCCTGTCCCTTCTTTAAACAAATTAAGTTATTTGCTGGGCAGCTTCTAAACACTACTTTTTCTTAGCTGCTAGAAAAAAATAAATTAAATAAAATAAGATTTGCTAAGCGTTGTCAGTTGAATGGATCTTATTTTCCTTGTAAACTTGATCATGTTAAAAGGGCGGCACTCATGTTGGATAAAATACCAGGGGGGAGACATTTCATTCAAGGAGAATGTTGATAACATGGCCAGAGATATTACAGATCTGCTTAGCAAGCCTCTTGCTAAAGCCTGCTGGAAAGCAGAGTCAAGAAACAGAAAGAGAACTCCACCAAATAATGTTTTGCTGTCAGGGAGACAACTCACAATAATGAAAGGATTGTAAGAGGAGGTGTCAAGTGGAGTTTGGGTTTGAGAGGAATGTTGGTGCCTCGCATGCTTCAGATGGAGATTCAACTAGAGGGTTGTTGTTGCTGGATCTTGGGGAGTTTGGATGCCTCGTCGAAGCTGGAGGAGCAGGAAAGATAACTCTACACTTTTCCACTATGGCTATATTTATTTTATCGTGAAACCGAACCACCTTTTTCCTTGTATAAATTTGTCAATTGGACGTCTTACTAGGAGACCTCTCCTCTCTGCTTGTTCTATTTCTTGTTTTTTCCTTTATCGCTATCAGTGTGTTAGTGAGAAACATGTATGTGCCGTCGTCTTTGGGTGTTATGTTTTCTTACTTGTTTATTCGACCTTCATCCTTTCGTTTTACGTATATCTTCTTCTCTATGATTGAGTTTTATATTATTTTGTTGTTACCAGTATTATGTTGTTACCTTCGATAATCTTCTTGACATCAGAAAGACAGGTGGTAGAATTGGAGTGATCATCGCTTGGGCTATCCGGGTTGGGTCGTTGGTATTAAAACTTTTAGAATGAAAAGGTTTGTGTGCAATGTGTTTTCCGTCTCACGTGTTTAGACTCTTATATTATCTTTCATCTTGTTGAAGGCTTTTAAGGCCATCCTCAAGAAGTACCTTGACCATCCCTATCAACTTGAACCATAACTAGCTTTTCGGATCAACTAAGCTCGAGGTTTCATTGTGTGAATCAAGTACCTCGTTGACACTAGAATAGTTTTGGTCTAATCCCCCTCTCAGAATTATTGTTGATGGTGCTCTTCTATTTTTCCTAACTTGCATTATTTCTCCTTTGTAGTGTTAACGCTATTAATTAATATTGGTCGGTTTTTATGCACGTAATTACCTTAATATTTTGTGATGGAAATTTCCTCATCTTTCATTTGATAGTCTTATGGATTCATAGCGGAAGGTTTTGTATTGATTAATGTCGCTTAGAAATTATGTTTGTATCTATGTGTGACGGTTGACTGTGTTACCAAGGGTTGCCTTAAAATATTGTTGTTTTGGGAAATAGGTAATTTATTTTAAATTAACCAATCACTAGAATTGTTGTGGAGGTTTCCAAATATTTAGTGTTATAAAATTTGTTGATGACATTATTCTATACTCTTGTTTGATAGAACTCCCTTCTTCTCTCGCGTGTTTGCTACTAGCCTGTAAGACATTAGCCCTTCTTGAATGATTGGAAAATATTTGTAGTTAATGGTCAAAACTAGTATATTTTACCTTCGCTTCGAAACTTATGTTGTGTGTAAACTCTATTTGATTTCCGGTTTGAAACGCAATTATACATGACTTTTTTTTTTAGTTTTTGGAACCCATGGTTCCCCTTTCTTGGGCCGATCAACTTTTGTTCTTTTAGAAATATAATATTTTAGCCTATGCATTGGTACCTTTGATAAATTTCTAGATTGTTGGTATATATATCAAATCTCAATCTTGTAATTATTGTTTAATTACTTACTTGATGGGAATTCTATTTTTTGCTAGATTGCTTATTTCTCCTTATAGGGCCAAGGGCCATTATCATACGATTGCTATAATTTCGTTGCTTTTACTCCTAGCTGAAGTACAAGGTCTTCTCCTTCTTTGATTGGCATGATAGAGACTTTATTATAACTTGATGTGTTGATAGTGTTTAGAGGTTTGACCCAATTCTTGTAATAAAGTGCTTCCTTTTGTGGTATTGTGTAGCCTTATCTTGCTCAGTTCTCACGAACTGACTCTTGTGGAAAAATTGTTGCAGATGGATTTTACGAGTAGATGAGGGATAGACTTGTAGAGTTTTACATCAACCTCAGTTGAGAAGTTCTTTTGCATGAATCCTTTTTATTTTGGTCAACTATTGATAACATCTAGTGGAAGATTTAGAAGAGGATCAATGTCTTAGTGTTTTGTATCGTGGATTATGTCGTCTTAACATTGGAACCTTGAATTGTCTGTCTATCTTGGAAAATAAAAGAAAGTTGGATTATCGCTTGTTGAGTGACCTTAATGGGTTATCGGTATTCTAAAAGTTGATGTAACCATTTTTTTTGTTTTCGTAAATGAATATTGTTAAACTTTATCCCTACGATTAAATGTTGAGTTAAATCTTTCTAAGACTTAGTAATCAGTGTGTTATAAGTAAGATAAAATGGGTTGTTTAATACTTATAGAAGTTAAACTAAAATTTTATATTGCAAATAAATTAGTGTAGAGGTGACCAACTTGAGAGCATGTAATTTCTTAAGTGATCAAAGATGATACTATTCTTTGTTATGTAACATTATATAACTTGATATCCCTAGCTACACTAATGAACACTATCCCTTTCTTGGTGAAATTCTTAAACGAACTTAAGGGAAATCTATGGTTAGTTCTGGAAGGTAATAAGACTTAATAAGCAGGAGATAACACTTTGGAAACCACACAATCTATCTCTTAGCCATTGGATGGTAAATTGTTTGATTTTTATAAAACTCATTTTGTAAAGCCCAAGTAAAATTTTTAATAATTCTGGTTAAGTTTTAAACTTTGAATTATATCTTGGTAATAGCTAATGAGGCCTTGAAGATGATTTCAACTCAACCTTCTCCCTCTAACCTTTTTCCAAGGTGCCTTGTCTTTCTTCTCTTAAGTATGTTAAACGCAAACCCATGTTGTCATATGGGCATGAACAAGTTCTAGTAGCGTAAGTGTAAATAGATGGCCTTGTGGAATTAAAATTCCCCCTTTCTATAAATAAACGAATTAAGAAAATAAATGTCATAATAGAGAAGATTTAAGGATGATTACTCAGTGTCAAAAGAATAAACTTAGCTTGGTAAGATGAATTGTATGAATCATATCTTGAGCCTCCTTGAAAAACGTAAGCTAAGAATTACAAGATGTCTTTTTAAAAATAAATAACCCTTAAGAATATCTCATTGTGGTTGGCCCTATTTGTTAGGAGTGTTCTGTCGTTGGACTTCTATGTTGTCTTGTAAAAAAAACAAAAAAAGGTGTATTGTCCTTTTGGGTGTGAACGTTTCTGTGCTGACCTTGTGGTCATCCCCATAACAAGTGGTTCCTAGAGTTGGTTTTAACTTTGTGATGACATGTTGTGTCATGTTATGTGTCAAAGCAAGTAAAAAAAAAAAATCCTTTCTTTTACTGTGTTGTTCGTGTGTGAGTTTCTTGGGTTGTTACAATTAGATCCTCAAGAATCAATTCCAAAGCCCCTTAGAATAGTTTGTAGATTAGTTTGAAAGATTATTCATGTTTTGGGATGATTTTTGGAACAAAGAAAGGTACATATCCCATTTTAAGTTTTATCGTGTTACTTATTTTCTAATTGAAATTTATTGCCTCGATTCTAGAGAAAAATAAGCTTATTTTTGCTGCTTGTTTTAGGCTTTATTTAGCCTCAATTTGTAATTGGTTAGAATAGGGTAGATTAGGATTTAAATTTCAATAGATTACAGTTTAGGCACATTGCAGCTCTTAATTTCAATAAGTGTAGTCATACACGTGATCTGGTTCACCAGATCCTTTACAAGCTTTAGTTTGTTTTTTCAGAAAGGTCAATTTTTTATAAAAGGTAGATTTTGGTTATATCCTCTAAATTCATGCCCGATGGAGTAGATAAATGCATAGGTCTTATAAGATAGCAAGCAACTTTCTCCACAAGATTTCTTATTCAGAAGATGTTGATCAATGTTTGCACCCTTTGCATAAATGGGCAACTCTAAACATTCGTTTACAGATGGAATGAATTGTCAGTATGAGGACCTAACTATGAGATGGCTTAGACCCGAATGAATCGATTATGTCATTATCTAACATAGTTTCAGAATTCCTATTTTATGCTTAGCATGTCCTTCCATCACATCTCTATCATGATCATACTTAACATGTCCCTCCAGTAGAGGGGCACGAGAATTCTTCTAATCAATTATTTGAGTTAATGATGCAATCAAGAAGAATTATGGTCAGCCCAGAGCCTTATAGAGGGATAAAATTTTGTGTATTCACTGAATCAAAATCACCCTCTAGGAATTGCATAGATTGTGTCATGTTTGAGCTTACAATGTGACTGGGTAACATGGGTGCTATCTCCAAGTTTCCATGGGACTTTCTACTTAAGATAGTCTCTTCATATAGAAATGATCATTCTTTTCTCCTAAACTACCTACCACAATATACTCTGGAATGCAGCCAAATAGAGTAGTCTTATCCTAATCTATCATTATCCACAAGGGACCATGGAGGGAGAGTGTCATGAATGAGACAAATCCTATAGTAAGAGTGGTGATACCACCAGAAAAGGAGGGTAAGAGAATACTTTTATAATGCGTGAATGTGGATCCCAAAATACATACTAGCAGAGGGTGATAAGAATTCTCAACATTCTAGCAACTATCATTAACAAAAATATTTCATAGGATCTTTGCAATGATAATGAGATCCCTGTAGGGGTATAAAATATACCATAATATCATCTCCTGTAATCTAGGTTGAAAAGTGAAAGACGAATGCAACTTAAACACAATAGGGGATAATACATCCACAACCTTGCAGTCTATTGCAGTCATGATATGCACAGTTCGATCTATAACAAAATAAATGCCTCCGATTCATCCATGCAATGAGAACCACTACTTAAGGGATCTGTCAGAAGTATTGGTTTGACAAAACCAAAATTATGGACCTTTTTCCTGGACTCAGCAAACTATACTCCCCTTACAATGAAGCCCAACACTCTAATGTCTTTAGAGTTTGGAAGAGAGAGGATTTTTACAACATCTATCCATGAAATCAACTTTTCCCACTAGTTTGAAAGATGCAATAAATTACATGGAATGATGGTCTGTATTCTTGCAACTATGCCTTCTACCATGTTGTGCCATAACTTGTAGTAGTGAAAAAATTTATGCCCAGTGCTTGGATATGATCAATGCATCTTGACTAACCACTCAATAACATTTTTTTTAAGGAAGTGTGGCACGTTCATTCACTTAAAATCATCATCGAAACTTAATCAATTTATGTATTTAGTGGGTGTTGATTGTATAAGTTGTTCTTGAAGTCATTATTCCAACGAGAGCACTCTTTGATGAAGGGTACTGTTGAGAATTGTTAAAAGAGATGGTCTTCTGAGTGCGAGAAGATATTTCAAGTTTGCCAGAGTATTATCTTACAGTTCTGATGGGATTAAGCATTTAAATATTTTATAGGTAGATGCACTTGGTCTTTCATTTTCACTGACCTACCTTCATTAAATTCCCTATGAACTGTTTGAAGTTTGGGGTTAGGATGTTCCACATGGAGGTCTCACTGATCTCACATTTTCAACATTTGCATTGAAGAGGCACGGTGATGGGTTTGGATGTCCCATGTGTCATTGGGATGTTTGGGAATCAGTGATTCTCCACCTTTTCCACAAGTGGACTTTATGTTGTGCAATGAATTATTGGCATCATATTCACTGGGCAAGGATAGTATCCACTTCTTTTCTTATGTGGCATATATCAAGCTGATCTTCTCCAACATTCGCACCGACTCAAAAAATTTTTGTCCTTAAACCAACCAAAGTTGGAAATTACAATTTGCCACAGATATACCTACATTGAGAATAATTAAACCAAAAAGAATTAATCTTTCCACAATATTTATTATTATATTAGTAATTAGGTATATGTGTTAAGGAAAGAGTTAAATTACTCTTAAATAAATTGGAATATTTTCAAATAGAAAATAAATTATATTAAAAATTGGCATTTATATCATCTCGTAACTACTTTAGGATGTACCTATACATTGACTATTAGTTCCACCTTTTCATTAGGAATTATCGGATGGTTGTTTTATTATAGATGGACAATACATATTATGTGCAATGTATATAAACAACATTCTATTCAAGGATGAGTAAGATTACGTGTTTAGTTTCATTTTGTATTTCCAAATACCAACTCCTAAAGATACCCAAAGGTAAATTATAATTTAATTATTTTGTAGTCATATATAAAAATATATGAGCAAGTATATACTTTGGTTTTGACTTTGAACAAACCATTATTAGTCATTTGATTATATCATTGAAATATCAAGCATTAGTAGGAATATAAATTCAAATTATGATAGATTTGTAATAAATTGTTAATATTTCTTAAAGTTAATCATGAACTGAGTTGATACACATGGCTAAGATTTGATTGTAAACACAATTGGATGACGGTTTCTAAACGTCAAGGATTATTTAATTATATTTGATAAGCTATTTATTTTATATGGAAAGTCATTTCGTACAAACAAATAAAGTTTTATATCATATAAAAAAGAGATATTTCATATTCAATTTTTTTATCATAACATTCATGGAGTCATAAATGTATATAACAACTTCATGATGATGATAAGTGGATAAAGCAAGTGCATGATATTATTGGAGGATTAAATAGAGACATAATAATTATCATAATTCAATTTAGACATTTTTCTACCTTGAATAGCTCAATGTCTCTATATTTAGTAATTACACCATGTACTCTACCTAAAATTTGAAATCAAGTTTTGAACTCCATAAAATACTAAACCAGAATGTATAGTTTTATACTTCTTAAGATAGAGCATATTTCAATATTGTTTAATATGGAAGAGAAAATGTTATATTTTTTAAGAAAGCATAACTCTACATTGATTATCTTTTTATGCCTCCTTATCATGTTTATATCCCAAGAATGGATCTTTATAGTGGTTCTTCTCTCATCTCAATATGTTTAATAACTTGCCTTGATTGATTGTAAACTTGTTACCATTTTTTACAGTTTGTATCAAACTTGATTCTAAACTAGTATGTATTGAATCTAACCCTACCTTGTATAGAAAAATTGTTGAGAGTTTAACCTATCGAAGCTTTAAAATGTATGATATTTATTTTTTCGTTAGTGTTACTTCAAGTTTGTTGCAAAGTGTATATAATGATTGTTGGAAATGGCTTAAAATATTAAAATGTTGAAAGTAAATTCGATTTTTTTTAGTATGCTTGTTCTGAAAATGCTTAGTTATATGTTTTTTTTGCTTCAAACCATTTTGTGATGTGATAGATAAAAAATATACATCTAGATATGTTTTTCAAGTTTGGTATAAGTGTTATCAATTGGAGCAACAAGAAGCAACCAACAATTTATATTTCTCTACAAAAGTTAAGTATATAATTTCTATGGAAGTAACTAAAGAAGCCATGAAATTGAAAAGAATGTTGGAAACACTTCATATGGGCATCAAAGGAAGTACATCTCATTTATGTGAAAATTATAATTTTATCATTCTTGTGGACAATCTAGTTTAAAATCAATGGGCGAAACATATCAAGTTTCATATCCATTTGATTCGTCAGAAAGTCTTGAATGGTAATATTGATCTTAAATTTTGTCCAACAAATAATCAAGTTGTAGATATTTTCATGAAACCACTATGTGATGAAAAATTCCGCAAGTTTTTATGCAATGTTAGACTTTTCAAATGTCATTGAGGGGGAGTATTCATCAGAATTCCATCTCCTAACAATCTTGTTGTAAATCCTATGTTGTAGAAATCATTGTAAAAGTTCACTGTGAGTGAGACTTATGTAAATGATCACATTACATGAGTTTACTTGTAATACCCAACGAAGCATTGGTTATGGAAAATCCTTGTTTTATGCGAGGCTCCCTGAACTCATGTAAGATTTCATGTATACACTTTTCCTTGAGGAAATTGGGATCTAAATTATGACAAGATGTTTATCATGTCGTCTGAAATACATGATCTTCACCCTAGCATATGTTTTTATCCATGTTGGCCTGTTAGCCTAAATTTTCATGGATTATTTATGGATTTTAAATCCTTTTGTATAAAAATACAACTCTGGCATATTTCCCCACTTAACATTAAGGGGGAGTGTTACAATGTAATATTAAGTGGGGTCACCTTTGGTGGGCCACAATACACACATCCATATATTATTTAATATTCCCATGTCCATTTCAACCAAATGTGGAAGTATTCATTAATTCATAAATTAAGGTTAATTAAAAGAGTGAAATGGTGCAACCGAATCACCCACCTTATATAATAGGATGATTTGATTTGAGATTGACAAGTTATTAGATGTAATATTTCACATAAGCATTTAAGAGAAGATTTTGTAGGACACTGGTGAATTTGGAGAAGTGAAGATTTATTGTGTTGGGTAACTATAATTTCCTCAATTAATATAAGCACTATTTTTTATGGTGGATTTTTTCGCATTAATTTTTCCCAGCGTTGTATGTCTTCATTTTCACTATACAATAAATATAATATTTTCTTTGTTCGTGTCATATTTGCATATTTACCTTATATAATCTTGTGGTTGATTGATTGTTATTTATTTCATTTAACAATAAACCCACATGTTTTAACAAGTTTTGCACTGAAATCTATAGCGCGCACACATACAAACACACACACACACACACACGAAATAAATAGTAGAAACATAGCTTTATTCAATTACTTACAAAATACCACACATAGACTGATCGCCAATGATGCAATCTCAACAATACAATAATAATATAAAGCTTTCACTCAATCTATTTATTTTCTACACACTCTAGTATGAGCTTTAAGCTCTCATCACTCTCTTCTCTTGTGAAAATATCTACTTCTACTCCTAAAACTACTAGGTTTTGTTTATATACGTATGCATAACACCCAAATGCTACATCATACTAAGATACATGCTACCACTAGACTCTTATAATTACAACACATTACAAAGACAAGACCCAAAGGACCCATCAAGAAACTCAAAGCATAACCATTCGACTTCTTTGAAACTTTCGTGGCGTTAGCTCAACTTCGTAGTTATTCATGACATCAAACAAAATCCTACAGTGCCTTAGGACTTAATTTAGTACTTCATGGCTTCCAAACAAACTCGTATTATTATGTGGCTTCATCTAGTATTTCACGACCTCCTGTAGTATTTTATGAATTCAATTAGTACTTTACATCTACCGTCCAGGTCACCAATAACACAGTTACTCCAAAAATAGCTTTACTATTTTTGGCTGATATAGGATTGCCTGTGGATCCGAATGCTCCTACATCAAAGGATTAAAGGAAATTGTTTCCCTAGTGATTACCAATTGGATATATTAAAGAGATTGTATAATTAATGACACGATGAGTTAATTCTAAAATAAAACATGGAGGAGTTTTACAAAATCACAGTTTGGGATGGTCATAGAAAATGCTTGAAGGAAAAGTAGTGCAGAATATTAAGGATTGCAATGGGTGGTCCAACTTGAGAAAAAACATATTTAAAATGTTGATGATGGAAGAAGTGTACCAATCTTATATGAGAGTGGAGGAGAAGCTAATGTTTAGATGGAATGATGCAAAGGGAAAAGCGAGGCTCGATGGTGGTAAGGACCCAATGATGCTTTAACAGGCTAGTGAGGAAGGTGCAAACAATGCACAAGCTCAACAAGCTAGAGGAAGAACCACTTATACAATAGGGAGATATAGAGGTGGAACACTCAACGTTACATGCTTTAGGTGTGGAAAAATTGCACATCGTTCGATGAGAGCTATCATACACATGGTGATGGTGAGAAGAGATGAAGTATGCAAGTTTTTTAAGTGGACATAGAGTCTATAGAGGACACATGAGCTATAGAGGAGCCTAAGCAACGAGATATGTTACTCGTAATGAGGATAGTCTTGAAGGTTGTGGAAAAGAGAGAGGAGTTACAATATAGGTGTCATGTTTTCCTAACAAGATGCAAGACAAGAGGTAAATACAACATAATGGTAGTTAATCATAGAAGCATAAAAAATTTGGTATCGCTAATGATGGAGAGGAAGTTTTGATTGGAACGAAAATTGCATCTAGATCCTTATAAAGTGAACTAGTTGGGAAAAGGAAAATCCGACATTATGCAAAAAAGATGCGAAGTAGAGATGAAGACTAGCCATTTAACAAAACAAGTTCCATGTGATATGTTATCAATGGTTGTATGCAATGTTTTTACAAGAAGTTTGTGGAAATTTTACTATGAGATGTTGTATGATGGAAGAGCCATTACGGTGTAGGTGCAGAAGGATGGAGAAAGTTTCATTATGAAAGTGTTGAGGGAAAGAGATGGCAATGTACACCAAATTCATTTGGTTATGCGTGAAAAGGAGAAAAACCTTTAAGATGAAGAAAGCATATCATATGCAATAGATCAAATAAGTGTCACACAAAGTAGAGAGTAAAATATGTGTAGCGGTATGGTGTGAGAGGAAATGCATAAAAATATATTTTATAAAAGGAGATGAGGTGGAGAAGGAAAGAGACAACCAATGTAGGAAGAGGTCATTGTGAAGATAACAAGGATAGGGGGTGTGGATGAGTAGGAGCCTTTATACGAGAAGCATGTTGGTCTTATACCCAACTAAAGCCTTTAATTGGAAAATGAAAAGTATTTGTTAGTTAGTAGGAAATCCAAGACCTTACCAAAAGGTCGAAAGTGTGTTTCTATTACTCAGTCTGCATGTTTGACCACTTAGCTCACGCATTTGTCTACCCAAGGTGTATGATGCAAGACTATCCAAATTCATATGTGATATTGTATCAACCAAATATAGTTAGAGTAGATTTTATGTTTGTACATATTATTGTGTGTGGCATTAGCATATTTCTTCATCACAAACAAGTCTTAAAAAGTTGTCGTAAATGCGTACTTAATTATGTAGAGCATACAATGGTGATTTCTCACCCAAGAGTTCTTGTAGGTAAATGATGTTAAGAAGGCATTGTGTCACCTCCGCTTTATGTTTATGGATTTCAAAAGTTGGCACGAAGCTTGTAACCCTTGGCACAAGATCAAAACATTGCTTGAATGACTGAAAAATGTAGTATAGAATTAAGAACCCTCCAAATTGTGCATGACAATGCATTCTTCACCATCATAGGCTTATGTTAGTAAAGGAGACTCATATTGATACCTCACATCTATATATGACACCACAAGGCCATTGAACTTCCGCACAATAAATACTTAAAGACATGGTGTACATAGGATTTTTACGCAACAACACACAAGTTCTTGTCATGAATAAATAATGTATTATTGTTTGTAACGTAAAGTTGTGTTGTTAACTTTAGTTTCTATTGTTGGGTAGTTTTAGATTAGTATATAACTGCTAGTGTGGTAATTGCACTTCTTAATTCATAGGGTGTGTTACGTACAAGATAGCTAATAAATAATTCTCATGTAATCTATTTTCAATGTTGAATATAAATTTTATTTTGATTCACATTTACATTTGGTATCAAAGTAAAGAGGAGCAGATGATTTTCAGTGTTTGAGTTCAAAATCTAAGCAAAGAGGAGTCTTGAGGAACCGCCTTTTACTTCATATATGGTTCTTAGATTGTTGTTTTAATAAAAAAATCCTTCTAAAAAATTGCAAGTATTAGTAGAGGAGTTTATGTTTTAATAAAAAAGGAAAATGTTTGGAACACGGGTTTTGGCTCTAAATTTATATATCCCTACCAACTCTAAAGGAGCTTGTTGCATTGTTATCTTGGAACCTTTTGTATAGCTCAAGTTAGTTTTGATATTTGTATTTGTTTATCTCCGCCTCTCTTATTTTAGTAGTGGCAGATGTGACATGGCAGAGTGTTTTTAACATCAAAGTAGCTCAAATCAATCAACAAAAAAATTAAAGCTTCTGGTTTGGGGCATGGAACTAATGAAGCTCAAATCAGGACTACAAATTAAAACATAAAACCCCAAACCCTAAAGTCGACCAAAGCGGAGATGTCAGTTCATTTATTATTCTTTTAAAAAGCTTATTGTAGTTTTTAAACAATAAATATAGTTTTGCTCATATATGTTCCTGAACGCAAGCTCGACATTTTTCCTAATCCATGAGGGGAAGTCATCTTTGAGCTAGAAGGTTGTGGGTTCCATACCCAACCACCTCTTTTATATTAAAAGCAAACATTTCATAATCTTTAAAACAAATTTTGTATCGTATATACATCGGTAAAGAACATAGCCGAAGAGTCTATTAGACTTTTCAACAATCCTTGTGAGGGTAGAGGTCATGGGTTCGACCCTCTACCCCCACATTCCTTTTGAAAGAGTCGAATAGACATGTTTAAAGTTTAAATAATAAGCATAAACAGATTGATGAATTGTCATTTCAGGGAGTTGGTGACCTAATATTGTGTAAAGCTTATTATATTTGAAGGTCAAGGGGTCGACCCCCACCCCCTTATAATATAAATTTTTACTCCAAATTTCTTTTGATTAATGAGGTGGCATTTTAGTTAGTCGTATCTAACTACATTTGTAGGGCAAACCCCTAATTGGGGGTAAAACATGCACAAAACTTATTTTTGCAAAATTTGTAAAAATATTAAAAAGAAAGGAGGGGAGGTTATTGTAAAGAGGCCAAAGAGCCTAAAAATAAAAAAATGTAAATATTTCAATATTTCCTAGAGGCATAATTTTTTCTTGTATTTTGTATATCACATTGTACTGATTTGTATGTTGTCATATCAATTGCAAAAAATGTTAAAATCTCAAAAGAAAACATTGTAAAATATAAAATTGTTCTAAAACACACGAGATCATTCAATCTCATTCATAGTGTTTGGTATATACATTGGCTCTGGGTTGCACTTATAGATAATGTCCTCGCTTTGAACTACTGCACCTAATGTCTAACAAAGTTGTAACAATGTTTAGGCATCATCCCTATAAATCATCAAGGATAAATAAGTAGACTTACACTCAGTTCACCATCTCTATGTTTCGAATCTGTCATGATCGTTTGACATAAATCCTAAAATTGGGAAAATTGTGGTATATTAGAACTTGTCGTCCACGTACAATGATATCCCATTAAGAAAATTTCAATGATCAGATTGACCCCTTCACATATTGTCTGTGTACGACGTACCATTATGCTCTCATGTGCATTAATGCCTCTCTCACGTATGACTACGTATATTGAGAGGACGAGCTTCTTCCATATATTGACATGTATATCAAAAGGGTGCATAATAGAGTTATTTGATATATCAACTTAACAATATATAGAAACTATTTAGAATGATAAGGAACCCTTTTATCTCCCATATTTTGCACACATGGCTCCAAATGCTCCAAATTTCTTTCTACTAGATTCACAACTCGTACGAAGAGACAACTACGTTGATTCATAACAAAAATTGCATTTGAAAACATATGGAATGTAGTTTATGACTCTTTGGTTAGACTTGAAAATGAGTTGTTGTAAAATGTCAGTTTGACATAGTCAATCAAAAGGGCAAGTTGATCATATTGTTTGGAGTTTTAGATGAGGTTGAACCCCACATTTTATATTGTACTACATCAAAGGAAGTGTGGAATAATCTCAACATAGTGCATGAGGCTATGACTCAAAACACCATTCTCCACCTCTAAATTCAGTTACACAATCTCAAAATGAAAAGTGGTGAAAAACTGGAAGCCTTTATAAGGCATTTTGCAACTTGAGGGTGATACTCCTTGCAATGGAAATAGAATTGACAAATGCATCTCTCATAGCAATTATCTTAAGATCAATGCCCCCTTCTACACGATATGTGTGACTACTTTGAATGTCATGGGACTTGAACGTTGACATTTGAGAAGTTGGTTAACATTGTAACAAGAAGAATCCATGCACATGGAAAAAGAAGGGGAGGAGCATGCTCTAGCTTCACATCAGAAAAGAAAAAAGTATACAGAGTTGTCAAAGAAACCCCAGAAGCAAAATAATCAATAAAATCAACAAGCTGATAAACAATAGAAGTAGTCTCATATTAGAGGATGGAAAGGAAACATAAACTGCATGTTTGGTCAAATTTTTCAGTACCATAGGTCTTTATTTCCTAAGTTTCTAAGCATTCTACATGATAAAAAAATTAGTAGAAACTAGGATGGAACTATTTTTAAATTGAACCACAGGGCTTGTGGTAGATGCCATAATAACTAGAATGACATACATTTTAGGTGATGATAATTAAAAAAGTGGGAAGTGGATATGAAGCCCAAATACCATGGAATGTGAGGAAGCCTGAATTTCAATTCTCGAGTGCATAAAATATTTCTCATCATCATTCATCAAAATTCCAAAAAAGTAGTGAATTTTGCATTCATTCCCTCTAAGAAAATGAGAGAATGCATCAAGAGTGATCTATTGACAATGCACAACCAATGCAAAGAACAAACATTGTTTGTAAATCAATGCAATGCAAATGCATAACAATGTGAGGAGTTGGACTTGAAAAAGTAGTTTTCCAAATTTGTGAGTGAAGGAAAAAATTTATGTGGACATCTTATAACAAGAAGATTGTTGGTAAGAAGATGTAAAGGTTGTAGATGTCATATATCTCACATTTTCAAGGAAACACAATGGAATACAATAGGAAGGTTGTAAGAGGTCATAGATACCAAGGTGTAACACTTGAGGACTTGGCCAATTTGATGAGAATTATGCTATCCTGTTTATATGCGATGGAAGTGGTGTAACACCGATGTGTTGTTATGGAAGATCAAAGTGATAAGGAATCAAAATGTGTGCAACAAAGTGTACAAACTCCAAATGAATAAGAAAAATATGTGCGAGTTAAGGGACCAAAAGATAAGTTTTTAGTGTAATTCGTAGAATGAGGAATGAACAAATATTAGATACCCCAAGTTACTCTAGAAGTATGAAACCATAATATCTCATCGATTAGATAACAAAAATTGAAAAATATTCTGAGTATGAGGGCATGGAAATTCCTAGGAGATTCAAATTCGATTGAAAAAATTTGAAGCTTCAGGCAACTCGTTGGTAGGAGCATATCTAGATAAACATATTGCAAAGGAGTAAGCCAAATATCAAGACATGGGATAGGCTAGTAGTAAAGATCAAGGAAAAAGTCTTTCCCACAAGTTACCAAGTTATCCTAGTTAAGAAATTTCATAATAGAGAGAGCTTATTGTGGAGTATATTGAAGAGTTTTATCAACTCACCATTTGAGTGGGTCATGTAGAACATATCTACATGTATGAATGGATTGTGGATTTTGATTCAAAATTGAATTTGGATTGATCCAATTGTGTTCAATAGAGGAATCCTATCAGTAAGAATTGAAGTCATAGAATAAGTTAGTGTACAAGTTGCAAAATGTTGTGCGAGGAAAAGGAATGGCGATATAAGGTTGCAAAGAAGGTGGTGGTAGGTGAAATTCTACACATCATGAAGGAGAGCTGAATGCAACACCGCATAGTAAAGGAACACCCAAAGGAGGAGGAAATACAACTAGGGGAAGAGGATCCTTCAATTATTGAAGAGGTCGTAAATTCAATTATACATGTTATAATTGTGGAGAAATACGACATAGAGATTTCTTCTCACATGCCCAAAATGATGGTAAACGAAACAATGTGAGTACACACATTTCTCAAGTCAACAGAAGATATATGTCAAGCCAAGAAAAAACCCATAGATGTGAAAGGTGATGTTCATGCATATATTGTTGAAACTAACAAATGAAGAAGTTGTTAAACAAAGGAACAATTTATTCAAAATATTGTGTAAGTCAGGAAGAAAATTCTACAATTTGATAGTAAATAGTAGAAGCGCCAATAATTTGGTCATGCAAGAGATGGTAGATAAGTTGGGGTTGAAGAGGATTACACATCCTAATTCCTATAAAATTTCATGGTTGTAGAAGGGACACAAAATTCTGGTGACTGAGGAATGTCTACTCAAGTTCCAACTAGGGAGATATGAAGATGAAGTCATGTGAAACATAATGCCTATGGACACGTGTCATGTGTTTCTTAGAAGGTTGTGAAAGTTTGATCAAAAGGTGTAATATGATGGTCATGCAAACACCTACAAGGTGATAAAGGATGGACAAGAATACTCTTTGAACCCAATATAGAAGAAGGGTGAGGTAGGTGAGTAAGGACCAAAAGATTTGTTGCTTTTATGAAATAAATTCTTAAGTGAGGTGATGCAGAACAATGAATTTTTCACATTGTTAGTGATACCTGCAAAAAGGGAAAGTGTAAATATAATGGTGAAGAATGATGAAGTAATGTCAAGAGAAGTGAAGCACATGTCTAAAGAGTTTGCAGAGATATTCTCAAACAAGTTACTAGAAGGGTTACTTTACGATGGAAAAGTGACAAGCAAGCATGGGAATCTACAAGTGACTCTTCCTTGCACCCAACCTCCTGAGGTCATGCCGAGACAGCCGGTGGGGATGGATTATGCGTAGGGTATGGGTAAACTAGTTAGGAAATCTTATATCTTTGACACGCACTAATGGAATCTGCGAATCTAAGGAAAAGAAGGCCCTCCTAACCTGAACTGGCATGATAGATCGGTCGGAAAGGATGACTGCTTGAAGGCTCCAATCAATATCGAGCTCTGGCGTGATCCGATCTATAGGTTGTGGGATACGTGGAAAATGACCTGGGATGGTTTCGTGTATGTCTCCAGACAGGGTCATATGATGGATGATGGATATATAGCGGATTCTATGGCCAATTCTCTGGTCTAGTCCAGAAATATTTAGCTTTGTTAGCTGCTATGTCTAACAAGGATAATTGTGTGATGATGGTAGGCAGAAGTGGAGTAGATCTGAATACTAATGTGCGTAAGCCAACATCTATGTCTGATTCACCTGTGGATTCGTTGGGTTGTGGGATTTTTGAGTCACAACCATAGATTCGTGGTTACTGTGGACCTGTTATGGTCATGTGCAGAAAAAATTCGCTAATCCCTAGTATCTAATAGTCGTATGCTTTTTTGGCCTCTACGTTCAAAATTAATAGTTGTGCAATCTTTTTTGAGTATCTTATAGGCGTTCTTGCAACTTGAATCCTCAAGCTAGTATCTATGTCTGTGAGAGTGTCTCATGCGTCTGGCTGTGGGACCAAAGGATCACAATCAAACATTTGCTCTCTTTCAAGTCCTTCTATAGTCATGTGGATACTTGTCTAGGGTAATCTGTAGTTTGGTTGATTTGACCAGAATGTGTGCGCTTGGTCATCTTCTATATTTAATGTGCTTAACTGTGAGCTGATCTGTTGTAAGTCTGCTGTTGTTCGGAAGACTTGGATTCTAAGGTTCTGATCTATATCAGTTATTGCCGTAATAAGATTGGGTTGAGGCACGATTGGCTCGAATACGTATTCTCTAGGCTCTCTAGGTCCCGTGATTGTCATACAAAAGCAAGTGATATAAAGCTAATTAATGACAGAATAAACTAAACATGCAAGATATATTTACGTATATTTCTAAGTCTGATGCACATTGCTAAACTACTGGGTATATTTTAAAGAGCAACTTATCTAATATATCTAAAATTGACAACTAAACTAATAACACAATTAAAACAAACAAAGTGACCGAGTATAGCTGCTTGTCTGTGTAATTTGTAGATATATTCTAAATAACCTGATAACTGATCTACTCTATTTGAAAGACTCTCAATCCTACCTCAGAAGTGAGAAGTGAATCATAGTTTCTCATAAACTATCAATCCCCATAGCTTCCCTGGCAATATCAAAAGTAAAATTTAACTGAAATGAAATAATTAGCTACTCTATTTGATATGCTTTTAACTAGAACTTTGAAATCTAGAACCTGGATTCTGTAGAATAGTGGTGAATCCGATGGTGTGTGACCCTGTCCCCTCAGTGTGATCTCCTCATTCTTTCGTGCTCACGTGGATCCAGAAAAGCGTGTAATGCTAGCATCAACAAAAGTAGATATTGGAACAAAGGTAGCTTAAGATGCAGACTGAGTACAATGCGAGTAGGAGAGGGATAACGCAAGAGTACAGATCTTGGCCTATGTAATTCCTAGCGGGATTTATTGCGAGTCATGCAACATAAAACCTCCAACACCTGAAACTATCCTTTTGGATGAACAAAACCTGCAACTTTAATGGCTTCCTATTGAAAACTATCCTACTCCAATTGATTGGGATGAAATGACAACAACACTTTGCACAAGGAGAATATGTGGCTTTCTGACAGCTAAACAATGCTAACTATACATCTAACAAATGAAACTATGAATCCTAAACAAAAGGAAAGGCTAAACTATTGGAATGAGAAATTTAGAGGCAAATTTGAGGGGCCATTTGCTTGAGCACAAGCCAGTTATTTATAGAATCCCACTTACCCAAAGGTGAAAACCAAATTGATCTCTTAAACCATAAACAATGCCAAAACTCTATTCCAGGGAACCAAAATCATAAATACAAGAAAAGGCGGTGAAAAAAGCTGGTAAACGTTGAAAATTTACACGAGTCGCATTAAAAGAGCATTCTGGAAAATGCGCGAAGGACCGCCGCCCTGCCTGAGCGGTGGTTTCATCACTGAAGACCAAAACACAAAGAAAAGGAGGGGAGAAGAGAAAACAAAGCACACAGGGGCTAAGTGGGGTATGCGGGATGTTAACGCATACTTGGAGAGATTTTCCGGATCCTGAACACCTTACGAGGATACCTGTATCATCATTGGGGCACGTGTTACGTTATTCTGGTGGTGTAGTACCCTACAATTTTGGGTACGTACATATTGCCCCCTTGGAGAATTGTTTTAGCCATGAAGAGGCGTAAAACGGTGGGTCCAAGTATGGTAGTCCCGAAATGGGAAGTTAGGAGTTATACCTGGTACGTCCGTGTGTCAAAATGACGCTATCTGAAATTCGCGCTACCTGCACAATGAAAAGAGAACTCAAGTGCAGATAGACAAAATAGATCGAAAATAAATACTAAAATATCATGAAATGAGGATGTACCATTTGTGCGGGGATAAGAACTTACCTCCGTCGGCGCTCCAAACCTGCGGAAAGGGGCATTCAAAACAAGTCAGGTTGCTATATATGTAAAAGTGGGCCCATTTTCCTATTCATTTACGCGCGTTGATTTGGTTGATTTTGAGCTCTTGGGCCCACGGTGACGGTTTCTCACGAGAGTATAGTCAAAACATTTGGGATGAGATCGTGATTATTCCTCCACAAGCAGAACGCCGACCCGAGAGATCACAGGTTAGTTTTTCTTGATTTACCATTTTTATCCCCAAAAGATTAAAATGTTGAAATCTTTGTCACGGGGGGATAACTTTTTAAAATGTTAGTTTTAATAGGTCTATCTAGGGGGGGCACCTACTGGGTAGGCTTTGTTTTAGTCAAAATAACGTTTATTTAGCGTTTTTAGGCATTTTTAGGTCATGTGACCCGTATGAGAATTCGAGACATGATCGCCGCCCTGGGCAGGGCAGCGATTACACAACCGCTGCCCTATTATGGGCGGCGATTACAAGATGGCCGCCTTTAAGGTGGCAATTACGAAACCGCCTCCCTACTCGGGGTGGAGGTCCTTCACATAATGCACAAACAACACCCTCTTGAAGTTAATTTTACATTTTTAACATTCTTATGTGTCTTCATGATTTTTCTAAAGTCATTTGGATACTAACTTGTTCTTTTTTGTCTATTTTTGGGTGTATGCAAGCGAGGGAGGAGTATATTCGATGAGGCCGAGAGAGAGAGTGAGATTGGCTCCCAGCAGTATTAGATGCCCTTTCTCAGGACGAGCAGGACACTCTTCAGAGGGTCGGCATACTACATATATCACGGGTTCCGCATGTTGCACCATCTAGTCACATACTCTGTGACTTATTTTCATATTGGGATGTTGATCGGAACACTTTCCGATTACCAGGGGTCCGAGGTGAGTGGACCATTACTTTGGAGGACGTTTATCATATCTTGGGGGTCCCGATCATCGGGAGACGACTCACTCTTGAGACAGCAGGTTCACGGGCTCAAATAGCACAGTGGGCCTCATATATGGGAGATGCAGTTATCTCCACTGGTTTGAAGAAGGGGGTGAGGGTCCGATCTATCCCTAGCCTGCCTATCCCCTTGATTCGTCAGGCCATTATGGGGATCCTTGCCTCAAGATTGATCGGGGACAAGGGAGGAGACACTCTACTCTATTGCTGGTCCCCCATTATTGTACAGATTGAGGGACATGGTCGGATTTATGCCTGGGGAGCTGACATTCTTGGGACTACCTATCATGATTTGTACCGGGTGGTCTGTTTGCAGGGGCAGTCATTGAGCCATCCGACCCTGGTTATGAGCTGGGTCTATGAGCGTTTCATCCCTTATGGGAGAGGTGTAGAGGTGGCAGATCCCGGAGCTGTGAGGGCAGCCAGATGGACAGACATGTCGGTGCTCAGAGCACCTCACCAGCCAGTCGTCTCCCTGACCACTAATGACATGGAGGCCACACCTTATCAGGCCATGATAGGTCTATGGGGCGAGGAGGCTCTTACTTTGATTTCCTGCTCCACCACAGGGCAACTTGTTGACAGGGTGGGGAGGGTGGAGATACACCCTTTCAGTCGAGTGCCTCAGCAGTTTGGCCTGCCTTACGTGGGTATGCTTCCCCCGGTGGTGCTAGTATATAGATCAGTTCGAGAGGCTAGGGGAGGTCCTAGAGGCCGGGGTTGGACAGTTGTTACTCCTGGTGTTCCTATTGCGGCTAGGCGGGTAGTACGTGCTCGAGGGAGAGCCGGTGCTCCTCAGGCACCCTTACTTCAGATTGCCACCGGTCCCGCTCACAGCAGTGACGACCCCATTGACATAGACTCTGAGTCTGAGGAGTTCATAGGGGGAGAGACGCAGGAGGAGACCAAGGCTAAGGCTAGTGAGTCAGGTGGAGAGGAGGACATCGATCCTAAGTGGCATGACACTCAGGATATTTTACAGGTAGAGAGGGTGGAGCAGAGTGCAGAGAGGGTGACACTAGCTTCAGAGGAGCCACTCTCTCAGGGCCTTGGTGGGGAGGATGAGTCCGTAGTAGGATGCTATGTTGCCTTGGCCACAGGAGGAGCACACCAGTCAGCGGCGGCATCTGTGGCAGGTGTCGATCCTAGAGATCCATCTTGGAGGCCCGGCGATCCGAGTGAGTTATCATCCTTCCTTTTAACGTTTGTTTCTAGTTATGATTGCCTTAGTTATTACCTCTCCTTTTGTTTACATTTGCTTTTATCTCTTGATTATTTCTAATTGGATTTTCTCCTTTGCTTGTAGAGACTGCCGATGAGTGGCGAGACCTGATTCACTGGGTATGCACCGATACCCTGATGATCCCTATGGAGAAGACCCGTGCAGAGCTATCTGTGGATGCAGGGGAGCCTTCAGCAGCTGGTAGGCATACCGATGTCTTTTCCCCTATCTGGCATGTGGCCAGGATGGTGTCTACCCTCCATACCAAGCTGGCAGGGTATAGGACAGCAGAGGCCTGATGAGGAGTCATTCTCATGGTGAGACCGCAGCTGCTCCTTGGGATCGTGAGCCCTCCGTGCATTCAGAGCGCCAGCGTAGCCGGAGTCCTAGACGGGGGCGTGCACCCTCAGAGGGATCTCATAGGGGTTGAGAAGCCACTTGGCTCTCTTGGAATGTTTTTTATGATGTATTTTGTATCTCCCGGGCTCTTTGAGCATTTTGACCATGCTTAGCGCATGATGGCATTGTACAGGAAACTTGATTGTTTATATATATATATTCTTTTTGGATCAGACTCTTGGCATTTATGGCTTTGTTTTCCATATGTAAACTATAATGTTATGTTTATATGCTTTTCAGAATGTATGCAATGGAGAACAAATGATAAAAATGTTTACTTTCTTTTTGTATTTCATGATGTTGATATATGATAATGTAAACACAATGTGATTTTAAACTCCAGTTTCTTATAAGCAATTTTTCGGTACTTCATATTTGTTTTGACAAAGTGTGATGATAAACTGGTATGATGAGCAGATGAACTTGCCCCACTCCTATCTCCACGCAACTAGTAAGATGCGAGGGCTCATCACCGAGAGCTAGAAAGGGCACAAGTTATGAAATGTGTTGAAATGGTAGTGATGAGAGATAGACAAAGATTTGGTGGAACCAAATTAGGACGCTACAAACTTACTCTACTCGAGTGACTCCATAGTTTGGGATGCAACTTGCTTTGCGGTTTATCTAGACTTAGATCCGTAGATGGCCACATGGTAGACAAAATCTGGGTTTCAAGGTTTTGAACTCTCTTGGAATTTTGGACATCTGATTCATTTGTTTTTGACTCAAGATTTCAAAGGTTCATTTGAATTTGGTTGCTTATGACCTTCAATGTTTATTTGTCAAGAGGACCCCCTATACCGTGCCCCATGCTACTAGTAAGAAGTATGGGCTCATCACCATGGGCAAGGCATAGGCGAGTAAGGGCATTTCCATCCTTTCCCAACCCTACGTCACTAGTAAGAGACGCAAGCTCATCACCAAAGGTTGGTAGGGCAAGGAAATGTGTAAAATTAAAATTTTCTGTTTGATCTATGTTTGACTTGCTTATTTGAGTAAAATGTCAGTATGTTCTTACTTCCAAAGAGATATACATACGGGATAGATGTGACATGATGAAGCTTCTAGAACAGACCATGGGCAAGACACCTATCCTAGGAAGAAACCAAAAGTGAGAGCAAGCCCGCAGATCTTGGTATAGTTACCGTCAAGGCTTTGTCATATCTAGCTTTATTTGATGAAATGATTCCGAAACAGGTGATGACGTTATAAAATGAAGAAGTATGATTAGAGTGTTTATGCCAATACCATCAGAAGTTTGTAATGAATTGCTTTGAGAATGAGTTCCTTGATCACAAAATTGTACGAAACAAGCAGACAAAATGAACCTAACTATATGAAGATGCAATGTAGATATATTTATATAAATAGTGCTGGCCGCTTATGCGTAGAATCGTTTAAGGTGTAGGGAATTGACTGTTTCGCCAAATTCCTCACCCTCTAGTGTACATAAGAGATATGCACCATTTCCATAGTCCTTCGTGACTTGGTATGGGCCCAACCATTTGGGCCAGAACTTCCTTCCTTTACCGGTCTTTTTATTGATCTGGCTGTCTAGCCTTAGAACCAGATCACCTTCACATATGTCTCATTCATAGACCTTCTTGTTATACTGCTGGCACATCCGGTCAGCATAGATTTTGTGCATTGTTCAGCATCTAACCTAGCTTCATCTAGGCTTTCTAGTTGGGAGAGACGTGCTTCTCTGTAAGCATCTTCATCCAGAATCCCTTGTAATGAGATACGGAGACTGGGTATTTCAACCTCAAGTGGGAGAACTGCTTCTACCCTGAATACTAGCGAGAAAGGAGTCACTCCTGTTGGTGTTCTTATTGAGGTTCGGTGGGCCCACAAGGCCGGATATAACTTCAAATGCCAATCTCGTTTGTTTTCTTTCACCGTTTTAAGAAGAATGGCTTTTAATGTTTTGTTTGTGGCTTCAGCCTGTCCGTTGGCTTGAGGATAATATAGGGAGGCTGTATGATGGCTTATTTTAAATTTATTGCATAGTTCACGAACTTCGTCATTCTTAAAAGAAGTCCCATTATCTGAGATAATGATTTGCGGGACACCGTACCTGCAAATGATTTGGTTCAAAATGAACTTGGCGATTACGGAACCCGGTACAGTAGTAAGCGGCATAGCCTCTACCCACTTGGTAAAATACTCGGTGGCCGTGATTATGAAATTATGGCCATCTGTAGATGAGGGGGAGAATTTCCCTATCAAATCTAGGCCCCATGTAGAAAAGGGCCATGGAGTAGCGATTGGTTGTAGAGCTTGTGCTGGTATGTGAATCTCGTGGGAGAATTCTTGGCACTTATGACACCTTCGCACAAACTCTACTGCGTCGTGTTCTAGAGTGGGCCAGAAATAGCCCATCTGATGTATTTTATGGGCGGTGGCATGACCAACAAAGTGGCCTCCACATATTCCACTGTGGGATTGGTAGAGGATCTTCTTGGATTCTTCTATGTCAATACACCTTAGAAGCATTCCATCGAAAGCCTTACGATAAAGCACTTGTTCTATAATAATGTATTTAGCTACGATAATGCGTAACTTCCTTCTTTGTTGTGGTGTAGCACCTTCTGGATATGTGTGGTTTATGATATAATTAATAATTATAGTATACCAAGGACATTCAGAGATGGGAGGTCTAGTTTTGACGTAATATATGAATTCATCGGGAAAGTCCAAATTGACTAGATTGTCTCCGTCTAATGGGTTGTCAGCTAACCAATCTGCTATGATTTGTCCCTTAACGGACTTTTGATTTACAAAAGTTAATTCAAATTCACCCATTAAGGTTATAAAGCATCCAGCCTTCTTAGACAAGGACCCTTGCATGAGGAAGGTTCGTAAATGGTTTGTTTTTACAATGACCCTCATTTCTTGATTTAGCATGTAATGTCTTAAGCGTTTGGTTGCGAAGACTATGGCAAGGCATTCTCATTCTACCTGTGTATAACGTGTTTCATAGTCGAGAAACATTCAGCTAATGAAATAGATCGTGTGTTCTCTCTTGTCATCATCTTCTTGAGCCAACATACAGGCTAGCGAGACATTGGTAGCTCACGAATACAAGATTAACGGGTGGTCTGGCTTAGGTGGCATTAGCGTAGGTGGTGATAACAAGAAATGTTTAACTGCGTTAAAAGCTTCGTTGCAGTCTTTGGTCCAATCAATACTATGATCTTTCTTGAGTAGATTGTTGATTGGATGAATGGCAAAGCTTAAATCTGGGATGAATCTCTGGATTGCACCAAGTTTTCTGAGAAATGACCTGATTCCAGATTCATCCGAAGGTGGGACCATTTCGAGAATAGCCCAAATTTTGGTTGGGTCAACATCGATCCCTCGTGACGATATAATGTAACCTAGGAGTTTCCCTCCTGTCACACCAAAGACGCATTTTTCTGGATTTAGCGTGACTCCGTATTCTATTAGATGTGAAAGAATGATGCAGAGTACTTCTGGGTGATCACAACGCCTCCTGGCTTTGGCCAACAAGTCATCTACGTAGGATTCCACAATTTTATGAATAAGATCATGAAATATATACGTCATAGCCCGCTGGTATGTAGCGCCAGTGTTCTTGAGACTGAATGGCATAACAGCGTAGCAATAGGTTCCCCAAGGAGTTATAAATGTGGTTTTAGCTTGGTCTTGTTCGGATATTCTGATTTGATTGTATCCTGAGAATCCATCCATGAGAGACAAAAGCTCAAATCTGGTTGTTGTGTCAACGATGACGTCTATGGATGGTAATGGGAAGTCATCCTTAAGACACGCTTTGTTAATGTCCCAGAAGTCTATGCAGATGCGTATTTTCCCATTCTTTTTTAGAACGGGAACGATATTAGATACCCACTGAGAGTAGTCGACTGGTTTGATGAATCCTACTTGGAGGAGTTTCATTACCTCTTCCTTTACCATGAGAGCTACCTTAGGTTTCATTGGTCTCGATTTTTGTTTAATTGGCTTTGCATCTGACTTGGTGACGAGGTTATGTACCACAATGTGCGGTGCAACTCCTGTCATTTCTTTATAGTTAAATGTGAAGGCCTTCTGATGCTCCTTGAGGATTCGAGTGTGTATTTCTATTTCTTTCTGGGGTTAACGAAGATCCTAATTTCAAGATCTTTGGCTCATCCTCAGTTCCGATGTTAATATCAATTATTTCTTTGATTAAAGAAGCGTTACCTTCTTCAAACTCAGGTGGAGCTGGAGGTAGTTCCAGATCGTCTCCATTTTCTACTGTGTATATGCTGAGCTCCTTTTGTGGGGGAAGCTCTATCATGGGATTTCCAAAGTAAGAAGATGAATGTGGGATTAAGGACAAATCTATCACGTGATGGGTGAGATGTAACACTGCATAGGAGTTTAAGTAATCCAGAGTGGCTCTATCACTATCAATGTGGTCTAGGATAGTAGATTTGTTCTCATCTATGTTTGTTAAAAGAGGGTTTGACATTTTTTTCACCAATGGTTCAGTACGAAGGGATACCATGAAACAAGTATCTTCCAACTTGCTGTTTGGAGTGAAGCGTGATGCTGAGGTTGCTATAGAATCAGCGAGAAGATTTTGTTCTCGCGGGATTGCTTCAATTGATATGAAGTCAAACTCTTTGCTCAAATCCAATACAGCTGTTTTGTAGAGCTGTAAGTGCTCAGCTCTGGTTTCATACACCTCAGAGACTTGGTTTTCTACCAATTGTGAGTCTCCTAACACCCTGATGTTATTAACACCGATCCTCTTAGCTAAGATGAGGCCAAGGAGGAGGGCTTCATACTCAGCGCCATTGTTTGTACACTCAAAATTTAGTTTAAAGGCGAATGGTAGGATTTTTCCCTCGGGAGAAGTAAAGATTACACCTGCCCCAGCTCCATAACGACATCTAGCTCCATCGAAATGGAGAGTCCAGTATTTAGCTGGGAATATAGACGTTGGGATATTTGTTGTGTTAACATCTTCTACTTCTACCATGCAGAGATCCTCTGCTGGAAGAGAACCAACACCTAGGGTATATCCCATGCCTATAGAATCAAATGGTAGGAACATCGGTAGATCCTGTTCTAATAACTCGACAATCTTTGCAGTAGTTCCTAATGATACGGTTTCAACAATGTTAGCCTCATCCTTGAGGGTTGGAATAGTCTTGATTAGGCTCATAGTCTCAAGATCTGTTGTAGGTACCAACTTTTCTTCTAGTTTTGCGTTGGTGGGTTTATTGAGTTGGTTTGTTGGGAGTTCGAACTCAGAATGAGTGCCTGGCCTTTTCTTCAGGTCTGCTAGGTGTATATCGAATGGTTTTGGATCACCTTTGGCTACGAACACCTTTCCTAAATGCAAGAATCTTACTTCTTGAAATAATGTAGAGGGGATTGCCTTCATACGGTGTATCCATGGTCGGCCAAGGATCATATTATAGTTGGTTTCCTGATCTATAATATAAAACTCAGTTAGGATTGTTTTGGGTCCTAAGGTGACCAGTAGTATTATAGTTCCAATCGACGTGGCTTTAAGGCTATCATAGCCTCTTAATGTATTTCAAGTCATGGAACAATTTGTTTCTCCATACCCTAGCTTTTGAAGGAAAGAGAAGGGGACTATGTTAACTGCTGCCCCATCATCAACCATTGTGTGTTTAACGTAATTGTTATAAACCCAGACTTGTAAATATAAGGTTGGATCACCTCTGCATGCAATCTCAGCGTCTGTTGGCATTTTGTTTATTTCGAATATAAACTCGATATCCCTATCCGACTGTCCCAGAGGGTGAATATCAAAGTCTATGTGGTTTACCTATGTTTCGGGAGGTGGAGTGATGTTAATTAAATGACCTAAACCTAATGCTTCTAAAAGAGCAGCCCTGTGGGTGGGAGAGTTCTTCAGTAAGTCCAAAAAAGAAATGTGTGAGAAGGTTTTCATTAGATCACTAATTAAATCGTAGGCACCCACGGGTTTTACTAATATTTGTTGGATGTTATCTGTCTCCGGTAGGTAACTTGGACTTGGCTGAGAGGAATACTCTCGTGTCCTTGTTACAGCTTCCACGGGTAGTTCGGCGTCTAACTCCACTAAACCGACTATCTTGGGTCGCGGCTGACTTCCTAATTGTGGTGCAACTAATGGATTTAGTGAAGTCGAGGCTTCATGATCATTGTTTCCTATCATTATGCCCTTATTTGTCCCATTTGGATTTAACTTGTTGTTATTGTGATTTGGGAGCGGATCATTAAAGATTTTGAGGGGTGCGTTTTGAGGGGAAACTGCCCCCGTGAAAGTATTTGGTGCCGGTGATGCAGGATCGGCCAAGAACATATCTATGAAAAGTTGTCTTTGTTCCTCTGGCAAACGTTGCATGAATTTATTGTAGTCACGGCACGTTCTAGTGTCATGGCCTTGGATTTTGTGAAAACCACAATACGAGTTAGGATTGTAATTCCTAGTTTGTTGGTTTGGTGCATATTGTGGCCCAAAACTCTGATCAAACCGTTGCCTATTAGGATTAAAGTTTTGCATTTGTTGTTTTTGGTTTTGGTTTTGGTTTTGATATCCAGTTGAGTTTTGGCTCGGACCCTTTGTAAGGTTTTGTCGTTGTTGTTGTTGTTGTTGTGGATGATTAAAATCCACTGCATTGATTGTTGGGGTAAAGTTGTTGTTTCGTTGGTTGTTCATTAGTGGTGGAGTATTCACAACATTTACCCTTTTAGCCTGATCAGTTACTCCATCTGTTGTCACTCCATGATTTTTATTAAGGACTTTAGGTCCTTGATTGACATTTGTGGTAGTGGGGTAAGTCGTAACATTCTGGTTGGAGGTGATTAACCTCCCGTTTGTTCCATATGTCTTGTGACCGCTATCTATTGCAGCTTGATCTATTCGGAGAGCGCTCTCAAGTACTTCATCGTAAGTCCTTAGTGGGAACTTTTGGACTTCTTCCTTCACCTCTCTGCTGAGGGAATGAAGGAATAAATCACATAGTTCCATCTGATCCATATTTGGAGCACTTGCCGAAGAATAGAGGACTGTACGCCATCTTTGAATGAAATGAGCAACATATTCATTGTGTTCCTGCTTAATGTGCAAGAATTCCCTGATTCCTGTTCTCAATAGTTTGTTCATATCAAATGCCTTGATGAACTTAGAAACGAGTTGTTTAAACGAATGGATGGAGGCTTCAGGTATTCTGTAATACCAATCGAGGGCGATACCTTCTAACATTTTGGGAAATATTTTGGCAACAACCCCATCCCAAGGGAGCAGTTCTCGAATGGCTGTGGCATAGGCCTTGATATGTGTGTTTGGATCTCCCTCCCCTTTGTATTTGGGAAAATCGGGAAGAGGTCTTGGAAGCATGATGCCTCGTATGGTGAAGTCTAAGGGCTCTTTCAAATATTCTGAATAAGTCCCTATTGCGTAGGTTTCGACCATTGATGGTGCCTGCTGAGGGGGTGGCGGTGGAATGGGTTGTTGATATGGCGTAGCGTATGCACTGGTAGGGGCATAAGGAAACCCCTGTGGTTGAGTAAACATGCCAGGAGAGGAGAACATATCTCCCTGTGGTGATTTGGAGTATATGTTTAAGTATGAAGGGGTATTGTCTAGGAATGGATTATTTTGTACTAGACCGGGAGGTATCAGAACGGTGTTAGAAATGGCGGTTCTAGTTGGCGTTTGTTGTGAATACTGAGGAGGCATGCCCAACGTGCCCATTCCTGTGAGGAGATCTACTTGGCTAGGATGGTGTGGAGGATTGGAACTTCCTACCTGCATGAATTGGGAATTTTGATTTGCTTGAGCAAGTTCTAACCCCCTAACTTTTTCTACTAACGTTGAAATGACTTCATTTGGTGAAGTCACAGTATTTTGCCTTAGTGGCATTTGTTGTATATCCTGATATTGTATAGGCATGTGATACCCTGCTATGAACTGATCGTTGCCCTGCCAAGTTTCCCCGAGGGCATTTCCTATATGTAGTGGCATGGAGGTATTTTCTTGAGAAGAGATCTCGGGTTGTGTTTGTAAACCTCCTATAGGTGGGTACATACTCCGAGAGCGTTGTTCATTCCTGGCATAACGCACTGAATGCTCATCATCTAAAATCGGGTATGGATCTGATTGTCTACTAATTTGTGGTCTAAGCAGCACCTGAGGAGACGAACCAGATTCTCCTGTGAACGTCATATTGTTCAAGCCTGAAGGCTCTGTTTGTTGTCTTTGAGTGAGTTGATCCAACTCCTTTGTTTGGAAAGATGAACTATATCTAGTCCTTGGAGGTGGATTTTGTGTTGATAATTGGTTATTTGAATATTTTTCACCCCATACTGAGAGCGAGGGTGATGACTGTCTATTCAGTTGAGCGTAGTATGCCTCAAGACCTAGGAGAGGTCTGCCATATGCATCGAATCCCAACATATTTGGGGGGTATATGAATACCAGCAGAATAATGGGAAAGAAGGTGAAGGTGGAAGAAAGAGGTAATTTTGTTGGTGAAGCTGAAAGCGGTATGTTGCGTGTTCATGTCGGGTTCACCAATTTTGTACGATGGAAAAGTGACAAGCGAGCATGGGAATCTACAAGTGACTCTTCCTCGCACCCGACCTCTTGAGGTCATGCCGAGACAGCCGGTGGGGATGGATTATGCGTAGGGTATGGGTAAACTAGTTAGGCAATCTTATATCTTCGACACGCACTAATGGAATCTGCGAATCTAAGGCAAAGAAGGCCCTCCTAACCTGAACTGGCATGATAGATCAGTCGGCAAGGATGACTGCTTGAAGGCTCCAATCAATATCGAGATCTGGCGTGATCTGATCTATAGGTTGTGGGATACGTGGAAAATGACCTGGGATGGTTTCGTGTATGTCTCCAGACAGGGTCATATGATGGATGATGGATATATAGCGGATTCTATGGCCGATTCTCTGGTCTAGTCCAGAAATCTTTAGCTTTGTTAGCTGCTATGTCTAACAAGGATAATTGTGCGATGATGGTAGGCGGAAGTGGAGTAGATCTTAATACTAATGTGCGTAAGCCAACATCTATGTCTGATTCACCTGTGGATTCATTGGGTTGTGGGATTTGTGGGTCACAACCGTAGATTCGTGGTTGCTGTGGACCTACTATGGTCATGTGCGGAATCAGTCCCTAATCCCTAGTATCTAATAGTCGTATGCCTTTTCGGCCTCTACGTTCAGAATTAACAGTTGTGTAATCTTTTCTGAGTATCTTATAGGCGTTCTTGCAACTTGAATCCTTAAGCTAGTATCTATGTCTGTGAGAGTGTCTCCTGCATCTGGCTGTGGGACCAAAGGATCACAACCGAACATTTTCTCTCTTTCAAGTCCTTCTATAGTCATGTGGATACTTATCTAGGGTAATCTGTAGTTTGGCTGATTTGACCAAAATGTGTGCGCTTGGTCGTCTTCTATATTTAACCTGCTTAACTGTGAGCTGATCTGTTGTAAGTCTGTTGTTGTTCGGAAGACTTGGATTCTAAGGTTCTGATCTATATCAGTTATTACCGTAATAAGATTGGGTTGAGGCACGATTGGCTCGAATACGTATTCTCTGGGCTCTCTAGGTCCCGTGATTGTCATACAAAAGCAAGTGATATAAAGCTAATTAATGACAGAATAAACTAAACATGCAAGATATATTTACGTATATTTCTAAGTCTGATGCATATTGCTAAACTACTGAACAGATTTTAAAGAGCAACTTATCTAATATATCTAAAATTGACAACTAAACTAATAACACAATTAAAACAAACAAAGTGACCGAGTATAGCTGCTTGTCTGTGCAATTTGTAGATCTATTCTAAATAACCTGATAACTGATCTACTCTATTTGAAAGACTCTCGATCCTACCTCAAAAGTGAGGAGTGAATCATAGTTTCTCAGAAACTATCAATCCCCACAGCTTCCCTGGCAATATCGAAAGTAAAATTTAACTGAAATGAAATGATTAGCTACTCTATTTGATATGCTTTTAACTAGAACTTTGAAAGCTAGAACCTGGATTCTGCAGAACAGTGGTGAATCCGATGGTGTGTGACCTTGTCCCCTCAGTGTGATCTCCTCGTTCTTTCGTGCTCACGTGGATCCAGAAAAGCGTGTAATGCTAGCATCAACAAAAGTAGATATTGGAACAAAGGCAGCTTAGGATGCAGACTGAATACAATGCGAGTAGGAGAGGGATAGCGCAAGAGTACAGAGCTTGGCCTATGCAATTCCTAGCGGGATTTATTGCGAGTCATGCAACATAAAACGTCCAGCACCTGAAACTATCCTGTTGGATGAACAAAACCTGTAACTTTAATGGCTTCCTATTGAAATCAAACTATCCTACTCCAATTGATTTGGATGAAATGACAACAACACTTTGCACAAGGAGAATATGTGGCTTTCTGACAGCTAAACAATGCTAACTATACATCTAACAAATGAAACTATGAATCCTAAACAAAAGGAAAGGCTAAACTATTGGAATGAGAAATTCAGAGGCAAATTTGAGGGGCCATTTGCTTGAGCACAAGCCAGCTATTTATAGAATCCCATTTACCCAAAGGTGAAAACCAAATTGATCTCTTAAACCATAAACAATGCCAAAACACTATTCCAGGGAACCAGAATCATAAATACAAGCAAAGGCGGTGAAAAAAGTTGGTAAACGTTGAAAATTTACATGAGTCACGTTAAAAAGAGCATTCTGGAAAACATGTGAAGGACCGCGGCCCTGAGAAGGGCGGCGGTCACGAGACCGCCGCCCAGCAGGGCGGCGGTTTCATCACTGAAGACCAAAACACAAAGAAAAGGAGGGGAGAAGAGAAAACAAAGCACGCAGGGGCTAAGCAGGGTATGTGGGATGTTAATGCATACTTGGAGATATTTTCCGGATCCCGAACACCTTGCGAGGAGACCTGTATCATCATTGGGGCACGTGTTAAGAAATCAATAAGATCACCATTGATATAAGTTTTCATTACAATGTATGGATGCCATCATAGAATTTTTTAGTGGAGTGATATATTTCAACAAGATTGATCTGAAGAATTAATATCACCATATTCACATAGCTTAGGTGATGAGTGGAAGAATGCTTTTAAGACATAAGAAATATTTTATGAGTGGTTAATACTGCCATTTGGATTAAGCAACACGCCAAGTAATTTCATGAGGATGGTGAATGAAGTCTTGAAACCATTTTTGGAAAATTTTATGATCGTGTACTTAGATGATATTCTCATATTCAATATGATGTGAGAATTTTTTTTGTTAAATATAAGAAATTGTTGCAACGGTTGTAAGAGAAGTTGGCCATTTAAAAAAAGTGTAGTTTCATGTAGGAGAAGCTTGTGTATTTGGGATTTTTGATTTCCCATGAAGGTTTGAAAAGAGATTTAGAGAAGGTCTGCATAATAACGAAATGGATATCATTGAGGAATGCTTTTGAAGCCTACAACTTTTATGGGTTAATTTTTTACTGAATTTTCATTAGGGATTTTAGTGGAATACGAGCATCTTTTCAGAGATTTTCTATCGGCTCCTAAACAAGAATAAAAAGAGCAAAGGAGAGAAAATGTGAATTAGAAGTTAGAAAAACAACTCAAAAGAATGAAAAGCAAGTCAAAAGCAAGAAAAATTTACACGCTAAAAATAGGGCAGTATATGATGATGCATTTACAAAGCCCAAACAAATATATGTAGTGAGGAGTGTTAACAAGAATTTGGATTGAGTTTTTTGTCCCCAAGTTAAAGGTGGGGATGAAATTCTAGGACTTGGGATTGCAATATGTGAGGGTATAACTTGATTTGATGGAATAATATGACCATTGTGCGAACAAATAAGTTGTGTGTACAAACAAGAATGAGTGAGACATAGCTAGGGATAACCTAATTGGTCAAACTGAACAAATGTGGGATAGTTTAAGAGAATTGTACAATTTGTGTTGTTACAAGACATGAATTACCAAAATAACTGTCTACAAGTATTAGCATCCATCAATACATACTAGAAAGGAGTTTTGTGCCATAAGATGCAGTTTCAAATGCTTGAGAGTTATATGCAAGTTTGGAGTCATGTTTAAGGCGTGTGATTTATATGAAAAAATTATTCAAGAGTTTTGGTCACATGGAATGTGATGTTTGTAGGGTAAATGGTGGTCTTGACAAGTCTTTTAGGCTTTTAAAATAATTTCCTTGTTCGGATGAATCTCATGGAATGCCATGACTGTAGAATACACATAAAATGAGTTTGTTGGAAAAACCTTTAAGGAATTTTAAAAAATTCCATAGGTATATTTAAAGCCAAGGCCAAAACATTTTTCAATATACTCTTTTCCAGCTCCAAAATAAGAGCTTAAACTCAAAGAATGGACACCGGTTAAAGCATAAACAAAAGGGTTTATTGTTATAGTCTTGAACAACCAAGAAAGTGTGTTTGGAATGTACAATTTTTCCCCACATTATTTTCAAGAACCCTCTCAGTATGTCTCAGAATAAGAGATTTTAGGCAGTGTACGAGCCAACCATGAAGTACTCTCATGCATTGTTTCTTCTCTTCCATACATGGGTTCTTTTCCTCTCTCTAGTTCATCATCGTACATTATTTTCTTCCTGTTATAAGGAATGCTCAAATCCTAAATAAGTTTACTTTATTTGGATGAATACATAATGATATATCAATTGCAAATAATGTTGAAACAAACATCAACTAGTAGTGATCAATCTCCAAATTAATTATTTTTCTGACATGTTACTTTATGGACTACTGTAAAATGCACATTCACCCATTTAAAAAACATAATGGTACACTAATGTGAAAGTTGGAGCTTAGTCTTGTATTCATGAGGATAGGTGTTAATACACACACACGCACACGCTCTCTCTCTCTCTCTCTCTCTCTCTCTCTCTCTCTCTCTCTCTCTCTCTCTCTCTCTCTCACACACACACACACACACACACACACACACACACACACACACACACACACACACACACACACACACACACACACACACACACACACACAAGCCACTTTAAAATAACTCTTTAGAGCCATAAAATAATCTTGAAATTAACGTGTGTTAAACATCATTGACCTTCACCTTGGTAGGTCTTCATCTCTATCATGTTCCTTGGGGCAACAAAATAATTGTTCAACTTTTAAACAACACTCGCTCCTCTGTGTGACATTTATTTTGCATGTGTTTTCTAATCCCATGGAAGATCTGGACCTAGGAGATGTCTACTCTTTTATTGCAAAAGTGATTTGGAATCACCATGTGAAAATTAACGACGAATCAAGAAAATAAATTTTACCACATCAAACCCCGTCTCTGTTGTGTTGAGAGTTGCAAGCCATAATTAGTTACACCATAGCTTATTAGGAAACAATTTTTCTACGCTGCTTATGAGGAATCACTTTTTATATGCCTTTTTTGGGGCCACATTGGCATACGAGGTGCAAGTATAAGCTTTCTTTTTTCGATAATCCCCTCTAGAATGGTACCTCGAAAATGAATATTGTGTGACAGGTTCTAGCCTCGACAGTTTCCTTGCATTCTCACTATATGTGAGAATGGATTGTAAGTATCTAACCTCCCATTGGTTTCTTGAAGTGCCTTTTTATGAGGCCATTCTGTGGCCATTTGAGATACTTTGGTCTATAGTGTAGATTTCTCAACTACATTGATTCACTCTAAAGTGGTGCCTCCAAAACACACGTCGTTTACCAAAACTTATCTCTATCATCTCCTCGTTGATCTCTGTACATAGAATAACATGTCATGAGTGACTGCTTCCTATTTCACATATTTTCACCCCCTTTTTGGAGACCATTATGTGTCTAGTTTAGTTATGTTGAGTTGTATTGTGGTTTTATTCTTGGCCCACCTTTTTACTCTGCCGTGTGTGTGTGTGTGTGTGTGTGTGTGTGTGTGTGTGTGTGTGTGTGTGTGTGGCCTAAGTAAATGTAGTTGAATATTTAAATCACAATTTAATTATAATCCATTCATCCATAGTACATGTGACGATAAATATTTAGTTATCATGATTTAATGTTTCATGTATCGATTTGTGAGGGTGTAGATACTTTGTTTTGCTGTGAGATTTGGTAATTGTTATGATGTAAGTGTATTTATGTGTTTATTGATTGTTGATTGAAGTTAGGCTTTTGTTGGCTTATTTTTGTTGTAATGTTTGACTCTCGACTTATGTGCTTTGTGTTTTGTGCATTTTTCGACTTTGTTCATCATTATTGTCCTTTGTTTTGTTGTTTGTTGCTCATATTTCTCTTTATTTATTTCTTTTCATAGGGTTACTCTCTACTCCTACTTCTCTGGTATTTTGGGACTTTTTAAAAGAATCATACTTAAACTATTTTGGCTCTTAGTTTCGTGGGGCCTTTAGACCCTTCTTTTTGGGTCTCCCAGTTTTTTTCCTCTCTTTTGTTGGCTTTTCCTACTCATCGTGCGTCAGTTTATATGACAATAAGGTTCTAAATTAAAATAAAAAAGTCTATTAGTGCATTTAAGAAGAAAGAAAAAGAGATAATCATATTTACAAGAGTAGCATTGAAGTTATAAGAATATAATTTATTTACATTTCGGGGACATCTATGTGCTAAAAATACAATTCAAGCATTTAAAGAGCATCTAGCGTTTATTACTTCTTGCATCTCTAAAAGAATAAGGATTGAGATACTTACAATATATATAGCTCAAACATTTAACACTTACTAGTTGTTACAATTATTGAAAGAACAAGAGTTGAGACACTTGTAATATATTGGATTAGGAGTGACCTACATCAAATATTGATTTTAAATTTCAGATGTATATATAATACACCTTATTTAATTTAATGCTAAAAACACCATGATAATAATTCGATTAATTAAAAAATGAAATAAAATGCGGTGTCTCGCCATCCATCCACTAAATTACAAATACTTACGATAATATTTTTTTAAAAATAAAACATTATATTAAAAAACATAAAGGTAAAGTGGAACGTCAAATACTTATAACTCGAAAAAAGTCACAATCGACGTAACCAGCAATTGAATGAGTGTTTAGTCCCAAACACCAATAAAACACGGTGCAGTCGGAACTCGCACGGCCACCAACAATTGTGAAATAAAATAACATTTAATTCTTATCTATCTCGATAAATGCAGTCAATTGATTATCATCTTTGGGATTGGCGTCGATAAGCCACGAAATCAGGTCCTGTTTTTGGCGGGACTCCAAATTTTGCAATGATGACGATAATGATATCACCCTTCGCCAGTCAATCAAAATTTCCACGCTTATCGACAAAATAGTTTTATTTCAGATATCAATTATGCGCGAGTTGAACGTTGGGTACCATAGCCCTACACGTGGCAGCCGAACGCGGTCACAGCACCCCCGGACGTTAAACAACATTTAAGTAATGAATAATTAACTCTGTGTATATTTTTAGCGTAGGTGGCGAGAGCGCGGGGCCGGGTAAGACGCCACGTGTCAGAGGCGCGGACACATGACGAGCCGAGTTCGATGGACGTCTCGCCGGTCGCCACAATCAGTCTTCAGTCCGCGTTATTTTAAGACAAACTCCGACCCCAGTTAGCCCCCTCCTCACCAGCATACGACCACACCGATTACTACCCGCATAATACTCTTAAATTAGGGATGCATCAATACATCATGCTTGCCAGCTGTCAGTATATATATATATATATGTATGCATGGCATGGCATGGTATGATGCATGTGAAGGGCATATGACGCAATTGATTGACTTTGCAACGTGGAAAACAAAATGAGTGAAGGGTCGGTCCCGGTGGGGCCCGCGCGGGGGAATGGCCCGCCATTCCAAACCCGTCATCCGCGTCACATCACGTGCGTCCCGTCAGAAGAGCCGTTTGAAGGAGTCACGGAAAGTTGTCTGTACAGCACCACTGCCGTCGCTCCAGAGTCCGGGCAGGACGGGCATTGGTCCATCCGCCGAGGCGTTGCCGGGGGCAGGGGAAGCAGGGCTGACGTGGAGGGAAGGACTGGGTACGCGCCGTCAGACGTGTACTGGCCTCCCACTTCATTAACGGTCTCTCGCGGGGCCCGCTGACGTGACGTCACGTGAGTCAGATGAATGAATGGAGAAAGCGTCAAGTCGTGAGTGTGTGCCGTATGGTCCAACAGGGATAATGACAAAATGTGCAGGTAATTATCAGAACCGGCCCCCAAATAGTCATGAATGAATCATGGATTCATGACGCCCAGGTTGAATTTGACGGCAGTAATGGCCGCATTTTTCATACATGTCTTTTTATATTCGCGTATATGTTTTTAAATGAATTGTTTTTTCGAAAGATTTGTAGCCTGTAGGTATGACGTTTATAACCACGATATGTATTTTGTTTTGTAGAAGTGTTTTTTCGCCTTTTAAGATTGCGAACCGTTCTCACACTGGTTATTTTAATTTATGTTGTGGCATCCATTGCAATTTCATTTAATAGTCTTTTTTAACTCAATGGCGTGGAGTAAGTGGACATATTGGTAGGTTGAGGACTTTCTTTCATCTTAGGCTCTTATTTAATGGTTCATAGGGTTTGTCACCATCTACTAGTGATGATATAAGGAAGTGGTAACAACACCACGGCCACCCAAGAAGCCTCCCTATTTCATCCTTAGAATCTCCCACCATATATAGTGCAATGCTCTTATAAAAAATTTCCTTTGGAAAAAATGACACGAGTATAGTTTAGGGTTTTCTTTTTCATGTTTCTTTGAGTTTTGGTGGCGTTACAAGAGAAGACAAGACATTTCAGACATCTCACATGTTATTATAGAATATGTTATTGCCAATTAAACATAGGAGAGGTGGTTCAAAATGCAACGAATTTTAACTATCATGAATAAGGTTCAACTTGCATTGCATGTATGGTCACCATACACGAACCTACCCCAAGGAAAATTTGTTGTACACGACCTTGACCTTCTTTGTTGAGCTTGATCTAAATACCTCATATTTGTGTCAAAATTTTAGGATTTGTTATGTTTGACCTTGTGAGTCTTCTTTGATCGTCCATCATTCTGATTCTCCTTCTAACATATCTAATCAACTATGTATCTATCTCTTTCTATTCCAAATCAAATAATTTTTTACAGTTTAAAATCATTTCGTTTGTACTTAGTTAGCATAATTCAAATTTGATTTACTATTTTATTGTTGTGTCTTCTATATTATTTTGATTGTTTTAGATCAGTAGGTCTAAAATACTTAAATTAGTAGAATAGGAATCATGTTAGGAAAAACGTTGAATATTTTACTAATGTATGTATATTTTGATAAATTCCTCTACATTTTATGGAAAATTTTGATAATCATTTAAAAAAAAAAAAATCATTGGAAAATCTAGAATTTAAGAAATTTGTCAATTAATATAAACTAGCCTCCAAAAATATCCTCACGGAGATGGGGATTATTTACATACCAATATTAAATAGAGTTCATGTTGTCCTAAATCATTAATAATGAGACATCAATCTAATAAGAATAATCATGATCATCCATCAACAATTCAAAGATCAAACCGAAGATTTGAAAATACCGCATAATGCTGTCCTAAATCATAAATAACAAGACATCAATCTAATAAGAGTAATCATGATCGTTCATCAACAATTCAAAGATGAAATTAAAGATTTGAAAATATCTAAGAAACAACAAAATAATAGCATATTGTTATCTGTCACCATTTTAAAACTTAAAAAGAGAAAATAATAATATTCAATCTTAAATTTTTCAATAAATGTCGATCCAAAGAAATTAAACTTTGGTCATTGGTTGTGGTATAAGTAGATCGGTGTGCTAGGGGCATAAAAGGTGAAAACATACATCCCACAATGAGATTGAATTTTGGTCATTGGGTTTGGAATAGGTAGGTTGGCGGGCTAGGTTAAAGTGTGAAAAGAATATATCCCACATTGGTTGTGTTGGGGATGCCATGGCTTTTCTTATAAAACGGAGGGTTTGCATGCTGAAATTATTTCATATATGGTATATGCTAACTTTGGCTCAATTGGCAATGTGGCGTGGAGAACTGAAATGGTTCTGGCCGTGTCTTTTGCATCCATGTTATCCACCCTGCTTATATCTCTTTCCTATGTGATCACATGGGCGTAGTAATTGCTGGTTTGTCTTCATGTGGCCACTTCATGGTAAGATTCGAAACAGACTTTTCTATTTGCAGCAGGGTCCACGAAAGATTTCTATGGTTACAAATTGATCTTCCATCCCGGAATTTTTTTATTTCTACTTTTGGAAAGAGGAGGATATTTTTACTTTTGGAGGATATTTATGGATGACTATCATGAACTCCTCATTGCTCAACCACATTAGACTTGCCGTAAATGGAAATGAAGTGAGGCAGGAGTTGCAAGCAACGCCGGTGATGTTAGATTGTAAATTTATTATGGAGGGAATTGACTCTAGCAATGTATTTGATATTTACTTCAACATTCATGTTGTTTCACCTAATTAATTAATTCCAAACACTCTTAAGCAAAAAACATTGCTTTAGCAAATAAATATGCAAGACAACTCACACTATTTCCCCAAATATATTACTTGCAACTATAAATATCTAAAATCCGGCAAAAAATAAATATCTAAAATCCGGCAACCTGTAAACATTGAATCCGTCGGAATTTGACACTTTCCAGCAGGGGCATCTTTAAAGGAGAATGCCTACCGACGAATAATTTGTGAAAGGATAATGTTGATAATGTTATCCTATTTGGGTAAACAATTTTAACATTGTCCTCTTATACTACTTGTAAACAATGAAAAATCATCTGAGAATGGAAGACAAACAAAATACAATGCAAACCTCCCTGTAATCCTTCAATGCAAACCTCAGTAAAGGTTGTGGAGACTTTGTATGTGGAACCTTGCAAATGGATGTGGGTGCTTCTTGAATGTTCTCCAGATGTGAGTGCAAATGCTACAGACACAGATACTTTGGCTTGGAAATTTAGCAGAATTATTGCACTGAAGATTCAAGAGGATTTACAAGAGAGTACGCTTACAATTTATAGAGGCAGAAGTAGTTAGAAATTAGTTACACACAGTTGAATGCACATGCTAAAAATAACATTGGAGGATGTTACAGTAGTGTGAAATATCCCTTGTGGGATACCCCTTTAAAAAGGCACAAAATATTGAAAAATTACAGCCAAATAAAATACAGATTTTTGCAGATTTTTACCAGTTAGGGCAACAAACTAAAGAAAATTAATATCTCCCAAAATATCCACCCAAATTACTTGAAAATTTAAAGAGAGCTTGCTAATATTATAAAGAACATAAGAAAATTGTTTTTGGAAATTTTCAGATAATAAAATGCTGCCAGAAAATTACATCGTGCCCTAGACAGCTGGAAAACTTCTAAAATTTGTAATTCTCCAAATACAAGTGCAAAAATTATGAGACTTTGGAAATAACATTTACAAATATAGGAGATGATATTTCAACCTTCAGATATGAAAATGGCGGACTGGAAACCCTCCAAATAAAGGATACAATATTTCAAACAAGTCGCCTAGCTTGGAAAAAGGGTTGGAAATTGATGAAAAGGCCTTCTAAGTGATGTTAAACCCTGCCCAAATGGCTGCCGTAAATTTGATCTAAAAAACCTCTGATTATCTTCCCTAAATGTCCCCAAAACCCTCTAAACCCTTCCTCTGAAACCTCTGAAAATATTTATGTAAAACAACCCTGAAACCAACTCCAAAATGACAAGCTAGGGTAGATCTCTCACTACCGAAGAATGCCCTGCTAGCTAGGGATGGATCTCTCACCACTGAAGCTAGGGTTCCTGTGGGATTTCACTCCACAAGCTGTAGATTTACAAACCGTAGTTGCACATGAAAGAAAATAATTATGTATGCAAAAATTCCTTTTCCTTTCTCCCCCAGGTCCTTATATGACTTCTCCAAGGCCAAAGAGCCCCAATAAACCCTAGTCACATTTCTCCCTTGGAAGGGCCAATAAAATAAAAGTAACTTAAGTTACTTTTCCCTTTTTAAGTCATCATGGACCAAAAGTGACCCCCAAATGCAAAATTAGAATATTAGTACCATGTGGCCCCTTCCTAATGACAAAACGTAACAACTAGTCCTTCCAACACACCTTTTTGCATATGTCAATGAAGAATTATAACAAAATGGACTAAATATTTATACCCAATAGCTCTTAGGGTCCACAACCCCTTGGGTATGACCAAGGCTTAAACTCGAATTGGCCCTTAGGCCTTTGGTGTAGGAAAAGGGACATTACAGTCCTCCCTTCCCAAATTTTGTTTGTCCTCAAGAAAATGCAAATTAGGATGCTGCAAAATCTACTCTCCCTCCCAAGTAGCATCCTCAAGTGGCAATCCCTTCCATCGCACCAAATACTCGGTGATCACTCTGCTCCTAAGCCCCCTCTGTCTCTCTTCAATAATGGATTCTGGTTCTAACACCAACTTCCCCTCCTCATCTAGTGGTGACAACTCTGTAGATGGTACAATATGTTGTCTGAGTGCCTTCTTAAGGCATGAAACATGGAAGACATTATGTATCTTACTGTGCTTCGGTATCTCTATCTCATATGCAACTTCCCCAACTCGATGAAATACCCGATATGGACCATAAAACCGTGGTTTCAATTTCTTTGCACCCTTCTACTTCAGTGAGGACTGTCTATATGGTTGCAAATGTAGGAATACTAGATCCCCAACCTCAAAAGACCTCTCTATCCTATGTCGATCTGCATATAACTTCTATTGATTTGGTGCCTTCTGAAGGTTCTCTCTGAGAGCCTTTAGAATATCCTAGTTCTCCTGTAACCAATCTCAAGCTTTGGGAGCTTGACTATCTGGTAATACCAAATCCACAAATGTCATAACGTCGTACCCATACAAGGCTCGGAAGGGAGTCATACCTATGCTCATATGGTAGGTGGTATTGTAGCAATACTCACCCATGTGTAAACATCTAATCCATGCCCACTGATGTCCTATCACATAACTCCGCAAGTAGCCCTCTATCCACTTATTGACTATCTCCGTCTGCCCATCTGTCTATGGGTAGTAGCTAGTGTTAGGAGTCAACTCCGTACCTACTAGTTTGAAGATCTCCTGCCAAAAGGTGCTCATGAAGATCTTGTCCCTATTAGTGACAATATTTTTAGGAAACCCATGTAGCCTAAAAATACCTGTATAGAATATCTGGGCCACATCCACTGCCTCGTGCCCCTTGGGTAGGGAAAAGAAATGAGCATACTTAGTTAACCGATCAACTACAACATAAATGCAGCTATGCCCATGCACCAAGGGAAGCCCTGTGATAAATTCCATAGATATGCTTTCCCATTTTTGTTCGGGAATGGGGAGAGGTTGAAGTAATCCTACTGGAAAAGACTGCTTGGATTTGGTTTGCTGGAAAACCATACACTCTCTGACATGATTAAGGACATCGTCCTTCATCCCCTTCCATGCAAATCTCTCCCTGATAAACTTGTATGTTTTGAAATACCCAGGATGCCTAGCTAGTGGTGTATCATGTACTGCTCGAAGGATCTTCTCCTTCATTTTGGATCCAGGTACAAGGAAAATCATATCCTTGTAGAAAATGAGATCATCCACTACTTTGTATCGGTCATCCTGTATAATACCATCCATGATCTCACATGCAAACTGATTTTTGGAATACTCAACAAGTATATGAGCCTTCCAATCCGCCAAAATCTCAGTGATAGAACTAAGCATAGAAGTGAGGTAATGCCTCCTAGATAAAGCATCAACAACAATATTATTCTTACCTCTAGTGTACTCTATGTCGAAGTCATATGTTTGTACCTTGTTCACCCATCTTTGTTGGCGATCGTTGAACTCCTTTTGTCCCAAGAAGAACCTCAAACTATTGTGATCCATACGAACCACGAATTTGCTGCCCATAAGGTATTGTCTAAATTTGGCCAAAGCATGCATAATGGCCAACATCTCCTTGTCGTAAATTGAATACTCTCTCTCCACGGGTTTCAATTTTTGACTCTCATAGGCAATGGGATGCCTATCCTACATGAGAACTACCCCAACACCCTCTCCTGATGCATCACACTCTAGAATGAATGGGCGGGAGAAATCTGGTAATGCGAGAATGGGACATGAACTCATCACCTCCTTGAGGTGATCAAAAACCTGTTGTGCTGCCTCTGACCAAGCAAAAGCCCCCTTCTTGGTCAAATCGGTCAATGGAGCAGTCAATTGAGAGAAATTATTCACGAACCTCCAGTAGTATGTGCACAACCCCACGAATCCTCTCAAATGTGTCAATGTCCTAGGTGGCGGCCAATCCAGAATTACACGTATCTTCTCTCTATCCACCTTCACTATACCCCCACCAATCACATATCCCAAGTATAGAAGTTTGGTCATGCCAAAATCACACTTAGAAGCTTTCGCATATAACGAATTAGCTTCTAATATCCCCAATATCTCACCAAGGTGCCTGATATGGTCCTCCCAAGTCCTGTTGTAGACTAAAATATCATCAAAGAAAACCAATACAAACTCCCGTAAGTGGCGGTTGAACACATGATTCATGCAAGAATGGAATGTAGTTGGAACATTAGACAATCCGAAGGGCATCACCAACAACTCAAAGTGATCGTAATGGCATTTGAAAGTTGTCTTATGCATATCCTACTCCTTGACTTTGATATGATGATATCTAGATCACAAATCTATTTTTGAAAAAATAGATTGCACCATGTAGATCGTCAAGCAACTCATCAATGCATGGTACGGGATACTTATTCTTTATTGTCTTCTTATTCAAGGCACGATAGTCCATACACATCCGCATGGTCCCATCCTTCTTCTTCACCAATACTGTCGACAAAGCAAAAGCGTTAGAACTTGGTCTAATACGCCCCATATCAATGAGCTCATGTATAGTCTTCTCAATCTCATCCTTAAACCGTTTGGGTGATGGTAAGGAGAAGTTACCACCGGTCTAGCATCCTTGAGCTCAATAACATGCTCAAATCCCCTATCTAGAGGTATGCCTGGAGGTATGTCATTAAAAACTACACTATGTCTGTCTAATAAGCCCTGTATATCCACATGATACTCATACTGTCCATCCTTTGATTTCTTGGTTGAACCAAAACAATGTCCTGCCCAATCCACCCCATTGTGCCTATAAATCCTCTCAATCCTCTTGGCCGTAACAACTCGGGGTGCCTCTGAAGATAAGCCCCTCAAGATCACATTCCTCCCTTCAGACTTAAACTTCAGCTCCATCATCTAGAAGTTAGTTTGAAACTCACCAAGGGAATGGAGCCACTGTACTCCAAGCACTATGTTGGTCTCTCCAATACCAACAATATAGAAATCATCGGTAACTGTATAGTTACCCATCGTGATGCTCAATTGGGGAACCCATCGTGTGTATCTCATAGAATCTCCATTGGCTACAACCACGTTGAAGCCCTCAAACTCCTCTATTTATAACCCTCACCTCTCAACCAATGAGGCATCAATGAAGTTGTGGGTTGCCCCACTATCAATGAGTACCACTACTCGTTGTCCCTACAAAACTCCCCTATCTCTGAATGCCTTGTACCTTAGGGTACTAGACAAAGTGGCGATAGTCTCCTAGGGAAGGGTCTTCTTATCCTACTCAACACCCACACTATCTAATGCCTCATCATCATCATCCTCTAATCCCTGTGTGTCCAACTCCTCGTCACTATCACTCTCCTCAAAGACCTCTATGAATTAGGCCCTCCCTCTACCCTTGCAATCATGTCCTAGAACCCAAGGTGTGTGGCAATCGAAACATAGTTTCTTTCTCCTCAATTCCTCTCTGTCCTCTCTAGATCCGAATGGTCTCCAGGCTGTATCTTGCCTAGGTGGAGGTACCTTCGGCTGCGAACCATCGGTTCTAGAAGGGAAACCTTTAGGCTGCACTCGATGTGGAAACCTCGACTTAGGAGTGGATAAATCCAAGTCACGAGCTCTCCTAATAGCCTCATGCAAAGAAGAAGGCTCAAATGCCTTCACAAATCTAGGGAGAGCATCTGTCAAACCTGCTGTGAATAGGGAAATCAACCTCATCTTTGTAACATCAGGTACCATGACTGATAGTCTCTGAAAATCTGTGATATACTGATCCAAGGAACCGGTCTGCCTCAAATGAGTCAACTCTCTAAAATACCTGTCGGGGTCCCTCCTATCAAATCGGCTCACTAGCCTCTTTGTGAACTCTGCATAAGTCGTGATGTATATGTGTCCCTGTGTAATCAACCCATAATACTACCAATCATGAGCGTCTCCCTCAAGATGTAAGATTGCAAACTTAATTACATCTTCCTCACGCATAGGATTCAAGTCGAAGTATGTCTTCAACTTCTGAACCCAAGACTGTTCAGTACACTTCTTAGAACCGTCAAAGTGTGGAATAGAAATCTGTCCCAATCTCCTTTGCATCTCTGGTACCTGTATGATATCTCCTAGGCTTGCTGCCAATCTTCATTTTGAAATATTCCTAGAATGACATGTTGTCATGAAATCCATCACTTAAGGTCTGGTACCTTTCCCAATAATACTCCTCATCTACAATATCCACTGGTTGCCGTACCTGTGAAACTTATGGATCCTTCAAGAAAGAAGGTTCGTGAAACCCCAAAGGCCTAGTAGAAGAATGGGGAGACCGCTGCCCTGAATGTCCACCCTCACCTCTTTGACCATGTTGTCCCCTATTGTTATTTTCTCCTCTTTCTGCATGAGCATCAATCTTGTCTTGTGCTAATCTCTCAATGAGCTGGCTCAAATAGAGATTGGTAGTCTCCTGCTGCTTTACCATGTTGGTGAACAATTATTTCATCAGATCTACACCTATATCCTCACTGTCTATGTCTCCCATATTTCAATCCCAACAAGCTGGAGAAACAACTGCTCTAATACCACTAAAATATCCCTTGTGGGATACCCCTTTAAAAAGGCACAAAATATTGAAAAATTACAGCCAAATAAAATATTGATTTTTGCATATTTTTACCAGTTAAGGTAGCGAACTAAAGAAAATTAATATCTCCCAAAATATCCACCCGAATTACTTGAAAATTTAAAGAGAGCTTGTTAATATTATAAAGAACATAAGAAAATTATTTTTGGAAATTTTCAGATAATAAAATGCTGCCAGAAAATTACAGCATGCCCTAGACAGCTGGAAAACTTCTAAAATTCGTAATTCTCCAAATACAAGTGCAAAAATTATGATACTTTGGAAATAACATTTACAAATATAGGAGATGATATTTCAGCCTTCAGATCTGAAAATGGCCAACTGGAAACTCTCCAAATAAAGGCTGCAATATTCCAAACAAGTCACCTAGCTTGGAAAAAGGGTTGGAAATTGATGAAAAGGCCTTCTAAGTGATGCTAAACCCTGCCCAAATGGCTGCCATAAATCTGATCTAAAAACCCTCTACTTATCTTCCCCAAATGCCCCCAAAACCCTCAAAACCATTCCTCTGAAACCTCTGAAACTATCTCTGTAAAACAGTCTTGAAAACAACTCCAAAATGACAAGCTAGGGTAGATCTCTCACTACTGAAGAATGCCCTGCTAGCTAGGGATGGATCTCTCACCACCAAAGCTAGGGTTCCTGTGGGATTTCACTCCACAAGATGTAGATTGACAAACCACACTTGCACATGAACGAAAATAATTATGTATGCAAAAAGTCCTTTTCCTTTCTCCCCCAGCTCCTTATATGACTTCTCCAAGGCCAAAGAGCCCCAATAAACCCTAGTCACATTTCTCCCTTGGAAGGGCCAATAAAATAAAAGTAACTTAAGTTACTTTTCCCTTTTTAAGTTTCCATGGACCAAAAGTGACCCCCAAATGCAAAATTAGAATATTAGTACCATGTGGCCCCTTCCTAATGATAAAATGTAACATCTAGTCCTTCCAACACACCTTTTTGCATATGTCAATGAATAATTATAACAAAATGGACTAGACATTCATACCCAATAGCTCCCAGCATCCACAACCCCTTGTGTATGACCAAGGATTGGACTCGAATTGGCCCTTAGGCCTTTGGCATAGGAAAGGGGACATTACATAGTGCCAGGGCATTTAGGGGTAGTAAATAAATTAATTGCAAAATTTTCATCCAGGAAGGTGGTTGTACATGTAATTCAACTGCCCCCACTTTTCTAGGATTCTAGAAGTATAGTTAGCTAGGATGAGTATGTGGAGTCCAAGGGCTAGGCCTATCTCTCACACAAGTTTGCACAATAGGGAAAAACTATTTTTCGTCACGTCACCATTAGTTTTGACGGAATAGGTAATAACGTAGTATGTTATTACCTATTCTGTCAAAACTAATGGTGATGTGATGAAAAATAATTTTTCCCTATTGTGCAAACTTGCATGAGAGATAGGCCTAGCCCTTGGACTCCACTTAGACTCCACATTCTCATCCTAGTTTTGAAAAAATAGGTAACAACGTAGTATGTTGTTACCTATTACGTCAAATTTATGTTTGCATTTTTAAAAAAGGAATTGGCACCGTATTGTTTCAAATGTGAGTGCGCAACAAGATGGTGGGGCACGAGAAAAAGGGCAGGGGTCGCAGGTTTGAGGCTGGATGGCTACAAGGATATACCGCACCGGTTAAAGTTTTGCGCAGGTTCGCATTGACTGTAAACCTGCGTGATGGATAGGCACAACGGAGTCCAAGTGGATGTTGACCAAGTGGTAGTTGACTAGGATGTGCACACAATTAATTAATTATTTATTTAATTAATAAATAATGATTAACTTAGCTTAACGGGTACAAAGGGGGACATAGGGTTTTATTTAATTAATCCAAAGGGTATAATTTGTATAAATTAATTAATTTAATCAATTAATCACAAATGGGTGAATAATATAGATGTATTAGGATAAAACAAGGAAACATGTGGCAACCAGTGTGTGTAAGTTTTGGGGTGTCTACATTTTTCCCCTCTTTGAAGTGCTATTGCAAAGTAATAGTGCTTTTAAAGATAGTAGACACATGCAGACCCGTCGAGCAGAAAATTGTGAAGCATTAGGATGTCCTAACAAGTAGGAAGAAGTGAAGCATTTAGATGCCCCAGTCCCAATGAATAGAATGGTAGAGGAATGCCCCCTCAAGCGGGTGGATGACACGTAACAAGGCGGTGGAAAACCGCTTGATAGGAAGAAAGAAAGGGATTGGAACAAGGATGGGAAAGGACTGTGCTCGTAGCATGAGCGTTCATTTGGAGAATAATTTTAGAACAATTAACCCCTTATTTTTGTTGTTGCACAATAGAGTTGTTCACCATGATTATAAAAGAATCAAGATGGTTAACCCAGATACGCGTAAACAAACACACAAACAAAGAAAAGATAAAAAGGAAAACAAAACTCAATATACAAAGTAGGTGTCGGCATCAGGGTTATAAAGGAACCAAGATGTAATCACACTACTTGCACGTGGTCCAAAAAAAAGTCAAACATCAACAATGCAACAAAAATTCAAAAAAGAAGACAATCAACGATGCCCATAATGCGTGTCACAATGATGATTAAGTAGATACAAATGCTCCCAAGTGGGAATAGGATCAGACTAGAAGAAAGGAGTTAAAGCAACTCCTTATGACACTCTTATTGGATCCATTGTGCAAATGATAAAATTTTAAATTTCCCTAGGAAAAGTTATATCGCGAAGGAAAAATAATTTTGTGACTTGCCCCAAGCAGAGTTAGCATATCATGCAAAGGGAAGAAAGTGATAGTTGTAAGATTGGCACGATCACTAGGGTAATAGATAAAGGTATGACATTTATCAAGATTGTATTGAGATGTTGAATGATTCACTTTAAGGGTTTTCCAATTGTAGGATTTCTATGATAAGTGAATGTTTGTTCGAAAATTTTGTAATAATTTTTTAAATTTTTTTGGATTTTGAAATATCTGCTTTTGTTTGGAATTTTTGCGAGTTTTGGAAAATTGAAAAGATAAATGCAAAGAAAATGAAAGAAAATATGAATACACAGAAAAAAGGAAAATGCTCAATGGCTTAAATAAACTAGGAGGAAAACACAACACATGCAAGTGACAAAAAGATACAAAATAAGCAATAGAAAAAAACCCAATATGAACAGGAAGGATCCACACCAAAGTTATATGGGAACTAAGATGTAAATAAATTTCCTGCAATTGGTCCATAAGCGTGATACACAGAGTACTGGTTATTCTAACTAACAAACATAAGAGACTAAGCTAAGAATAGATAATACAACATTCCATATGTATAAACTTTAGACAAGCAAATACGACAAACAAGCTAGTGAAAAAAGCACACCAATCTTAAATACTAATATGTAATCGATAATATGACACAACTCACAACAATAATGTCCAAAGAATTTGCTAGTGTGTTCCATGATAAAAAGATAGATAGATGTCAATTTGTCCCCAAGTGAAAACCAAATCCGAGTGGTGCCCCTAAGAAAAGTGATATTGCAAAGAGTGGCTTGATGGATTGGAAAAATGTAGATTATCAAGAACAATCAGATGAAGAAAAGTGGCAAACGAAAATTACATAGTTGTGAGTGTTTTTTTTTGGAAACCATTTTCGAAACGTTTTGTATTTTCTAAAAAAAATTATACTGTTTTTGAAGTTTTTTGAGACATTTTTGGTCTTTTTGGAATTTTGAACGACATGCCAAAGAAGAGGGAAAAAGAAATTCCCAATTCAAAACCAACACGCTATGTATGAAGGAAGTGAACGAAAGCATAATGGAAGGAGAAAAATAGTGGTAGACAATGGGCATGACAACCTAACAAGGAGAACATGCGACACATGACGAGGTGAAAAGTTACAAGTGGGAAACAAAGTGAAATGAAGAAACAGGTGGATGCACTGATATGCCCCCAGCACATGGGTTACTCTTCGGACACTTAGGAGTAGAAATTTTTCAGATGAATGGACATTCATAGGCTCCTTCAACTCTTTTCCATCCTCAGTAGACAATTTGTATGTGCCAGATCCAAATTTAGCAGTTATAACATAAGGACCTAACCAATTAGGCTCAAATTTTCCCTATTTTTCTCGTGGTTTAGTTGTGTTCTTTTGATTTTCCTTTAGGACCAAGTCATTGATTTCAAACTATGAGGTTTGATCTTGCAATTATAATTATGACGTAGTTTATTCTGGTATACCTGCATATGGTCTAAGGTGCAAAGCCATTTCTCGTCAGTAATTCTAGCTCGGCAAGTTGTGTAACACGGTAATCCTCTTCATGAATGAGGTGCTGAAGAGACACACAAAGTGAAGGTAGTTCAACTTCGATAGGTAATATGGCTTCAGAGCCATATACTAGGGAAAAAGGAGTAGCTCTTGTAGGAGTACGAAAGGAAGTTTGGTAGGCCCAGAGGGCGGGATACAACTGTGTATGCCAATTACGTCCATGTTTATTGAATGTCTTTTCCAGAATGGGTTTGATAGTCTTGTTTGATGCTTTAGATTGGCCGTTGCATTGTGGATAGTAGGGTGTAGCCCATTTTAGGTGGATATTATATTTTTAAGCTAGGGCCTTGAGATCCTTATTTTTGAAAGAACCACCATTGTCAGTGACAATAATAGTGGGGATGCCAAAATGATAGATAATATGGTTGAAAATGAATTTAGAAATATTGCACCCAGTAACATTGGTAAGAGGCATAGCCTTAACCCACTTGTTGAAATACTCAGTGGTAGTTATAATAAATGTGTGGCCATCAGAAGATGTGGGCTTTATTTTTCCAATTAAATTGAGTCCCCATTTTGAAAAAGGCCAAGGTGAAGTAATGGGCTGCAAGGCTTGGGATGGTGCATGAATGAGATTACCATGTTTTTGGAAATCTTGACATTTCTTCACAAAGTTGCATGCATCTTCCTCCATTATGGGCCAATAGTATCCAATGCACAAGATCTTCTTCGCAAGGACCATTCCACTAGTATGGGCACCACAAATACCTGAATTTACTTTAGCTAGTGTCTGATTAGCTTCATCCTGATTGAGACATCTTAAGAGAGTCCCATCATAGCCTCTTCGATATAAGGTGTCAACAAGAAGGGTGTAGTGCGAAACACATTGTGTTAAGGTTATTTTATTAGCTGAATTAAAATTAGGAGGATAGGATTTGGTTTGAATGAAGGTATATATATCATGGTACTAGGGATGATCAGGACCAACAATCTCACAAACCATGGTGGACTCCGACAATTCATATGCGGGCACCAAAATATGTTCAACAAGGAACTCATTGTCAGTTTGATTAGTGTTGAATGAAATAAGGGATGTGATAGTTGCCATGGAATTCACTACTTTTTTTGTATGTGAGGAACTTGTTCAAAATTGATAATCCAGAAATACCCTCTAAGGCTATCAACCATTCTTTTATAGGGTAAGAGATTTTCATCTTTTACTTGATACTCTCTGTTAACTTGATTAATGATGAGAAGAGAATCACCAAGAATTGTCAATTCTTGTAGGCGCCATGAGATAAAAAACCCTAAGCCTACTATCAATGCTTCATACTCTGCTATGTTATTTGTGTAAGGGAAGTTGATACGATAAGATTTAGGTATGAGGTCTCCATATGGTGTACACAAGATGATTCTTGCTCCAGAACCATGGATGTTGCAAGATCCATCAAAGAATAATGTCCATAAGGGTGTTGCTTCTATGTACAAAATGTCTTTGTTTGAAAATTTAAAATTTAATGGATGTTAACCTGGTAGTGGTGTTACGGCCAGTTGATCTACCAGTGCTTGACCTTTGATAGCTTTTTGATTAACAATTTCAATGTCAAATTCGCTGAGTAGTGCAATCCAGCTAGACATTCATCCTGTTATGACTGGTCTCAAAAGTATGTACTTAAAAGGATCAATCCTTGAAATTATCTTAGTTGTATGATTTAGGAGATAGTGTCGCAGCTTTCCAATAGTATAAGCAACCACTAAACAAGCCTTTTCAACATGCGAGTACTTGGTCTCATGTTCAAGTAGAGTTCTACTCAAGTAATACACAGCTTGTTCCTGACCCTTATCATTGTGTTGCGCCAATAATGCCCCAATGACATGTTCTATTGCAGATGTATACAACAACATAGGCTTATCCTGTATAGGTGGCATGAATACTGATGGAGATGACAAGTATTCTTTCAATTTCACAAAGGCATCTTGATAGTCTTGTGTCCATTTGAATTGAACATCCTTCTTAAGTAACTGGTTGAAGTGGTGGCACTTATCTACCAATTGAGAGATGAAGTGACAATGGATAAAATGTATTTTTACTTACATGCCTCTTAGTTGTCAAAGGTTTTGAGGAGGTGGCATATCTACTATAGCTTTGACCTTGGTAGGGTCCACTTCAATTCCTCTTTGTGAGACAATGATTCCTAGAAGTTTTCTTGAAGTGACACAAAAGACACATTTTTTTGGATTAAGGTGAATTTTGTACTCCCTTAACTGCTCAAATATACACCTAATAATTGCTAGATGATCCACTCTTGTCTTTGATTTAGCAAGAATATCATTGACATAATCCTCCATTATGTCATGAAGAAGGTCGTGGAAAATAACATTCATGGCACGTTAATAAGTTGTGCCAACATTTTTAAGGCCAAAAGGAATGACCTTGAAACAAAATGTCCCGCATGGGGTTGTAAAAGTTGTTTTATGTTGGTCTTCTTCAGCAATTTTTATTTGGTTATACCCAAAAAATCCATCCGTAAGGGATAACATCTCATGGTCCACAGTAGAATTTATAATCATGTCAATATTAGGCAAAGGGAATTCATCCTTGGGACAAGCCTTGTTAATGTCACATAAATCTATACAAGTACAGATTTTGGGGGTCTTCTTCATAATTGGTGCTGTATTAGATATCCACTCTAAGTATTCAATCCACTGTATGAATCCTACAACCAATATTTTGTAGTTTGGCCTTAACAAGCAATGCGATCTTAGGATGCATTTTATGTAGTTTTTACCATACAGGTTTAACATCTAGGTACACCACAAGGTGATGAACCACAAGAGAAGGATCGAGGCCTGGCATATCTTTTTAAGACCAAGAGAATACATCATGAAACTTGATTAGAAGCGATGTGAAGGAATTTAATTTCAAGGAGAGTTTCTGATAAACTGGCACCTAGTTGTAACATTTTTGGTTGGTCTTCAGTTCCAATGTTGATGATTGTTGTCTCTTCTACCAACAGCTTAGAAGTGTCATTATCTTGAAATGATGTTGTAGCATTGTGTAGAATGTCTGATATTTCTAGATATGTGTAAAGGTAAGACTTCATATTCATAGGTTCAAGAACACCATGTCCTTGTGGGCCAAGGCCTCTTCCTTTCCAGTTCATGTTTTTCATCATTCTATGGCCTTTGGTGTAATCAATGGATTCGTAGCATTTTGCCATCCGTATCTTGTATAGCCAAGAGTTGTCAGAGATTGGAATATGTTCATCTTCTAGACATCCGTATCATCTCCAAAGATTGTTTCTGAGATAGGAAGTAGGAGGTTATCTTAGATGAGGAGCGTTAGGACGCACATAGATATGAGGCGATAATGGAAGTTTACAAACAAGAAATGCATTGTCGAGTGTGTACTCACCTAAGCCTTTATGGGAGAATGTAACATCAGGTGACACCTTATATGTAGATGCTTTAGAGGAAGGCATAGAAGTGTGAGGAATATCCTATGGTGATGCCTTAGATGTAGATTCTTCAAAAGAAGATGTAGAGGTATGAGGGCATGATATTATGTCAGGGTAAATATGGTTGGTAACAATAGGAGTTGCACTAGATTCAACTTTTCTATCAGCATATGGATAATAATTTGTTTTTGTACCTTGCTTCGAAAAACTTACAACATTTAAAGGGGTTAGTATTGCCACACAAGGTGAACTCTCTTCCATTATGTGGAAACTTTATGCATTGATTGAAGGTGGAAGGTATTGTGTGCATCACATGTATCCAAAGTCTACCCAGAAGAAGGTTATATGACGTTTCTGCTTCAACTACATGACATATAGTGTTGAGGAGCTGCGGGCCTACTTGTATGGGAAGAGTAATGGTACCACAGGACTGGCACTCGGTATTATCATAACCATGAATGGTAATGATATTAACATCTAAGTCATCTATTATATGACCAAGGTAGTAGAAATTTTTTATAGAGAAGATGTTAAGAGCTACTCCATTGTCGATAAGAACTCTCTTGACCTTATGGTTTGTAAAGTAGGCTTTAATGTACAAGGAGTTATTGTTAATCAAATTTGGGTTCAACATATCTTGAGGGCCAAAAGATAGGATAGGAGTTTCAGGTGTAAGGTTTGTGATCATGGCCTAAAACTGTTGAACACTGAGAGTATGAGGAACACGTGATTCATTTAGAGCACGAGTGAGGATATCCTGAAAGCTAAGTGACTATTTTAATAGTTCCATTAGAGAGATATGCACTGGCATGGTTTCTAATTGTTTGATAAGTCATACTAATCAGAAGTGGGAGATTCGGCATTAGAGTTTGACTTTTGATTCAAAGGAGTTGTTGGTTTGGACGTTTGAGGTTCTGTAGAAGATGTAGAAGATCGGTTTACCACAGGAACCCACATCTTCCTTTGGTGTGTGGTCACAACATTACTCAAAGGTTTGAATTTAATGGTTACCATTGTAGATGGTAATTCCTCAATAAATGAGATAATTGAACTGAAATAAACGGTATTGGCAGAAGAACCTGTGTTAGCATTTTTATTGTCACCACCATGTTTGGGAAATGGGTTTGAGAACACCTTGATAATTTAATTTGGTGTATTCTTTATTGGTGGTTCTTCAATAGTGATATCTCCACTATCAATGAGGTCTTGGAAAAAGTGACGTAAGACGAAAGCATCGATCAGTTGGGTGACCGTCAATGCGATGAAAATCACAATAAGTATTAGCTTTATACCAAGTAGGCTTGGGTTCTCCCTCAACCCAAGGTCTGGTGATGGGATAGGTAACCATGTTTGCATTAATGAGTTGTTGGAGGACACTTGATATAGGTTATCCCAAAGGAGTGAAATGACGTCGCTTAGAATCAGGAGAGGAGGAAACCTCTTTGCTAGAAACAACAAGAGGTTGTTTACCTTTGTTTGGTCTAGTCTGAGTGTTTTGGATGTTGTGGACATTTTCATTTTCTGTAGCACCATCATTGACCATATTACGATTGTGGTTAACATGTTTAGATTTTTCTTGGTGAGAGCTATTAGGATGGTTACTATGTTGCCCATTATCTTTTGAATGAGGTTTAATCAAACCTTTTGTGACAAGGGATTTTTCAATATGTGATCCTTTCTCAATAACTTCTTCAAAAGTATTAAGGAAATGCATTTACATGTGAAAGGATAACTCACTATTGAGGTTAGGTACAAATATGCTCACAAGTTGTTTCTCAGGCATGGAGCATGGGAAGCAACTAGCAATCCCATGCCATCTTTGTAGGAATTGTGTAAAGGTTTCATTTGTTCATTGTTTGGCATTACACAAATCCATCATTGTAATTTTAGAGTCTAGGTTGAATGAGAAATTTTTAATGAACTTCTCTGAGAGGTCCGTGAAATTTTGTATAGAGCCCTTAGGGAGGTGTAGAAACCAGTCCAAGGCTTGTCCACCTAGACTTTGTGGAAAGAGATGCATTAAGAAGACATCACTATAGGCCACCTCTTGACAAGCCATATAAAACTCCTTGATATGCTCTCTAGGATCATTCTTGCCCTTGTATTTGTCAAATTTGGGCATCTCAAAAGATTTGGGAAAGGGGATACACAAAATGTCCTTATCGAAGGGGTAAGGACATAATTCTTCAAAGTTGAATTGTTTGCATTGATGTTTGCATACCTGAGATGGTGTCCTTCATCATTTTCCATTCTTGGGAAAATGGTGAGTTGTTATGCAAGAAAGATAAGGAACCATCACTCGTAGATTTGTTGTTATCTTTGGTGTGTGCGGTATGAATTTTAAATGAAGCATCACTAGTTTTATTTTGTACCTCATTACTATGGGATTCATTGGTGACTTTGGAATTTAAGATAGCAATTTGCTTAGCCATGTCATTAATTTGATTCATGAGGGCTTGAGTGGGATCGGTGGCCGAATCAGTTGATTTGCCTTTGTTCCCTTCATCAGATTTGTCTTTGTTTGATTCATCACCTTTGGTGTTGTTTGAGGTGGACTTGTTTCGATCATCATTGTTCATGTGACTAGGGCCTGCCTCATCGTCATTGTTTGTCGAAATGAAAGGTTCACCCTTGTTAGGTGGTGGTTTGCCAAGTAATTTTTGTAGAATATCCTCATCAAAATCAGAGGGTAATTTTTCTCCCATCTCAAGGAGACAAAGAAAAAATTGGTCTTTATTCATACGTAAGATATTTTCAACGTGGGATTGTTCTTCGAGTGAGATGTCATTCTGATCATCCTCAGAGTTTTGGTCATTGTCACTATCAAAATTTCCAAAAGGATTTCAATGTCGTTCGTTCCTTCCAAAAGGACTATAATCTCTGTGTCGTGTTCCCACCATTTTTAAAAGAGGGAGGGAGCAAAAGAGAGATGAGGAAGATAACTCAACCCGTAGCAAAGTGAATGTGACGATGGAAGAGAGGTATGCAATTAAGTTTGACAATAACTTGTCCCTTAACAAAGTGAATGCTAAGATGGGAAAGAAGTTTGGAAGATATGAATGACGTAACCCTTAACAAAGTGAATGTCAAGATGGAAGCATGTGAAAGTGTTTGATAAACTCGACCCTTGACAAAGTGAATGCCAAGATGGAAGAGTGGTTTGATGTGGTGAAGGTTCTCGTCCTATAATAAAGTGAATGCTAGAATGGAGGAGAGTTATAGTGAAAAAATTCCAAATGTGCTCAACCTCTAACAATGTGAATGCTAGAGTGGAGAAGCAATGATAGATTGATTGAAAATGCACTCTACCACTTAGCAAAGTAAATGCTAGATGGGTAGTTGAGTATGAAGAAGGAGCCAAATTGTATGTGATGTGATCAACCCTTAACAAGAATTAGTTAAGAAGGAAGAGGCTAATGAAAGGATAAGACTCAAATATTGATAATGTAAGTGTTGGGAAAAGAAGATATGATGAAGTGTCTAAAACACAAAAAATATTTTGTCAAGTTAGAGACGTGAAGAAAACAAATGTATATAGTTTAACGATGATGATGTCAAACTAAAGGATGCAAGAAGAGAATGAAGATAAGATGTGATGAAATTGAGTTGTAACAAATTGGAACTCAACACTATCAAGATGCAAGTCGTAAGATGAAAGTGCTTGAGCGAGGACGTGGATATCCACAACTCAATACTTGATGTCAAAAAGAAGATGGAAACTTAAACTTTGGGGAATGTAATCCAAATGTTTAAGTGTCAAATGAAATGGGAGATAAACTGAGAATGAGGTGGGTATGAAAGATAGAAGAATTTGATGACCGCAAAAGAGGAAGACTCAAATAAGTGAATGAGAACTCCAAATAAATGAAAAAATATCAAATGGAGAACGTAATGAGGATGAAAAAAATTGAAAAAAAGAAAAAGAGACAAAAGTTCCAAAAAGGGGAAATTTAAGAGTAAAATGAAAATTAGTGAATGAACGACGATGAAGAGGAAAGATGACGGGAAGAGATGAAACGAGAATGAAAGTAGGATCCAAACAATGAGTGTTTGGAAAATAAAAAAAATATATGAACGTGAAGGATGGATCCCAAACAAGGAGTGTTTGGAAAAAAAGTGAGTGTGGAACACTACTACAAAAAGAAAGAAAACTAAATAAGAAAATAGAAAAAGAAGTTTTTGTTTAACTGTTTGTTTGTGTCCTCTACCTTAAATTGGCTTGGACAATGTTTGGCTTCCTAGGTGGCTCTCTCAACTAGGTGTTAGCAATATATTCGAGAGAGCGTGACGTTATTGCTAGCTGAAAAATTTACTTTACCCCCTTTGAAACTCTGAGTAAAGATCTTTCTCAGAATGAATCGCACTAGGGTCGCCACTAAGGATATCCGTGACTCTAACTCACAAGGCTTTACTAGTCATGTAGGATACAAAGGTTCACGTTTCATCCACCAGTTCCCTCAAGGTGTGGACTACTTTAGGGTTCCTAGATCCACCCCATTTGTTGTATCTTAAGGCTTATGCCAAGGGGGTTATGTTCTAGTTAAGCGGTCGAGCTGTAGCTCTTAACCAAACCTACAAATACAATGTTTGAATGTGGTGTATTTTTTATCTTGTGATATTAATGTGGTTTGGTTGTACACTGTGTGACAACCTATAGTTAGTAGTTTTTGAGTTTTTTATCCACCTTTGTGAGAGTAGGTCCTGCAAGCAAAGATTAGAAAGTTTTCCAGAAGGAGGTAAAAGATAAAACAACAGAAGCAAGTTCGTATTTCTGATTTCCTAGATCACTTAAAAAGTGCAAGGAAAGAGCATACGTGTGAACAAGATTTTATTAAGTGAAATGTTAATTCCCCCAAAAAACAAAAAGAAACAGCCACATTTTTTATTCCCAAGATCGCTTAAAAAGCACGAGGGAAGAACATACACATGATTGTTTTATGATTAGTCTCAAAAATAACAAAAATTGATAATAAATGTTAACAAAATCACCCATAAAACATGAGTTAACATGCAAAAATGATTAAACATCGACAAAAAACATCGGAAAAGTGACATAAAGTTGGATAAAAACGTCCAATAACACTGTAAAAACAAGTTTCACAATTAGTCTATGTAGCAAAATTAGATGAAAAAATAAATGATTAAAGGTTTGATTTTAGTGAAAAAGGCCTAAGTTAATTAAGTAAAATAATTGACTAATTTGAATAGTCTGATGAAGTAATTAAAAACTAATCTTAATTAAAAATGAATTTAAAAAAATAGCTTAAAAATAAATAAGAATAAACAAACATATTTAAAGTCTAATACCTAAGGTTAGACCTATGTTTAAACGAAAGAAAGAAATGAATAACCTAAACCTAAACTTAAAACTATAAACATATATAACATAAACCTAAAAACCTAATGTACTTTAAGTTTGTTTTATGTGTGGTATGTGTGTGCAGGTTGCGGGAGAGGGGTTCACGGTACCAGATAGCTCGGCGGGGTGGATGGGTTGAGGGATGAAGGGAAACGACCAGTTTGAAGGGGGAGGGTAGATTGGGAGATGGCTCGGCGAGCCGAGCCCGCCGAGAAGGGGTTGGGGTAGGGTTACAGGGAGAGTGCGTAGATGGGGACTCAGTAGGAGAAGTCAAGGATGGTGAGTTTCTTGCCGGGGATGGGGGTGAGATGGTTAGGGAAGGGGTCAGGGCAGGTAGTTAGGAGCTTGAAAAATAGGGAAGAGAGCAGTGGGAGTGAGCGGTGGGATTAGGACGTGGGGTGGGTAGTTAGGAGCAGCTCGACCGAGCTGGGGGAGGGGAGAGGTGAGGGGTAGATCTAGGTTTAGGATTTAAGTGTTGTGTTTTTTTGTTGTCAATTTTTTTTAACAAAAGCTAACCTTGTATGAATAAAAGCTAACCAATTTTTTTTTGTGATTTTACATGATGTTTAAAAAAGAAATATAATTCTGGATGAATAAAAGCTAACTATTTTTTTTATTTTGCAAGATTTTTAATAGTGCAGGAATGAAAAAAACTACCACCACATAATGTAAAGTGGATTTGTGTGTGATACAGAAAGTTGCAAACCAGTAGAAAGTAGAAAATGGAGAAGAAAACAAAAATGTAAATGAAACAACTTCCTGCAAATATAAAACACCTAAAAGCAATGGTAACTACCCAATTCACTTGTGAAATTTGCACGTAAACAAGAAGTTTATTGTGAAACAAATAAAACACATGAATAACAAATGAAACCAAAAAATGAAAGAGAAATGAGGTGCAAGTCCCACCGAGTGTGCCAAAATGTAAACAATGAAAAATCACTCGAGAATGGAAGACAAACAAAATACAATACAAACCTCCCTGTAATCCTTCAGTGTAAACCTTAGTAAAGGTTGCATAGACTTCGTATGTGGACCCTTGTAAATGGATGTGGGTGCTTCTTGAATGTTTTCCAAATGTGAGTGCAAATGCTACATACACAGATACTTTGGCTTGGAAATTTAGCAAAATTATTGTACTTAAGGTTCAAGAGGATTTGTAAGAGAGTAAGCCTATAATTTATAGAGGCACAAGTAGTTGGAAATTAGTTACACACAGTTGAATGCACATGCTAAAAATAACATTGGAGGAGGTTACAGTAGTGTCAGGGAATTTAGGGGCAGTAAATAAATTAATTGCAGAAGTTGCATCTGGGAAGGTGATTTTACATGCAATTCAATTTCTCCCACCTTTCTAGGATTCTAGAAGCATAGTTAACTAAGATGAGGATGTGGAGTCTAAGTGGAGTCCAAGTGGATGTTGACCAAGTGGCAGTTGACTAGGATGTGCACACACTTAATTAATTAATCATTTAACCAATAAATGATAATTAACTTAGCTAAAGGGGTGCAAAGGGGTACTAGGGATTAATTTAATTAATCCAAAGGGTGTAATGTGTATGAATTAATCAATTTAATCAATTAATCGTGCAAATGGAAGAATAACAGGTTGTATTAGGGTAGTGTTGGGAACAAGTGGAAACAGGTGTGTAATTTTGGGGTGTCTACACTACTAAATGTTAAAAGAATGTTTTCTTTTGAGTTATTTAATTTTTGCCTTCAACAAAAAAGAATTTCCTATGGTCCATTGTTGTTTATGAACGAAGCAAATCTTTAAATCACATATTTTGTAAAGGTATGAATGTTACATTTATTTTTGTGTCGTTTGTAAGTCTTATTTGGTTTATTGTTTTCATGTTGCATGAGAGTTGATGAGAGATGATAAATATTATAGGAGCATTCAATCAGTAAAGATTGATGTTTTTGGTCTTTTGTTAGATCATATAACATGAATGTTTAGTTATTGGGTTGGACATGATATTTATAGAGAACATTATTATGGATTTCTCATGGACTATGAAAATATCAAAACTTTAATGACATTTATAATTATTTTTAGAAAGATTATACAATCTTTGCAACTCTGTTATACTACATATGAATTCTATGAAATTTTTTGTTATACTTTTATTTGTATGAAATTACAAATGTATGGGAGTCTTCACCGTATCTAAAACTAATATAAAAATACATTATTCAGTTTACACCATTCTTATTTTCTGACATCATTGTCTCTCTCTCTCTCTCTCTCTCTCTCACACACACACACACACACACACACACACACACACACACACACACACACACACACACACACACACACACACACACACAAAAGAACCTTGAGCTCTTATATTAGCATATCTTATGAAATATGGCATGATAATATTGGTTTAGGTTAGCCTAATGTATAAAGCACCAAACAAACTAATTAAATAAAGCATTTTTAATAAATATCTTTTTAGTTTATCATTTTAAAGTATTTTTATTTTTAAAGAAGAATATCTTGCATGAATTCTATTTTGTTTTAAAAACTTTGCATTTCTTGAATAATTTTAATTGATGAAATGCATATTGGTATTATATATGTATTAAGTACAAAGTGTATTGGTTAATTATGAATTGGATACACAAATCTTTCACTTATTTGTGTAGATCTAAACTAGTTCATTTAGTGAGCATTTAGATATGTGATTGTAAACAAGTTGTGTGATTAAATGCATAGGACTCTATTAATGTTTATATCTAGTTTTGTTATTGTGTATTGATGTTTTATGTCTTGAAGGTTCTTGAAAATAAAATATTGGGGAAGTTGGTATTGTTTCATGTCTATGAGAATGATTCCTTTATTTATGATGTAGGTGAAATTGTGCATCTACTATGAATTTAACCAAATCTCATTGTTTTCACATAGTTTGTATAAGTGTTCATTTTTGTGAGAATTTTAAATAAATGAGAGTAATGTTGAAAATGCATTCTCAAATGAGCTTCAAGATATTTTGCAGATATAAAATCATGCTTTATTTACATAAACTGGCAAGTAAGGTATCTTGGGTAGATCAATAAAGTGTGCATATCTAGAAATTTATCTTTATATATCTGTTATAGTCTCAATTCTAAGATTGTTTATTGATGAATAATTGGGTAAACTAGACATAGTGTGTTTCATTCATAGTTCAGATTGTTTGGGTTTTATAAATGTTTCATAGTGTAGAAACCTATGAAATTTGCAAGGAAATCCCCCTTAAAGTGTTGTAGACTCGCAAATGAGGAAAGTAGACCCTTCTTTACATGTTGAATTAAGTCCACATCTCATTTGAAGGGAAATACATGAGATAATATTTTTGAAAGAATCAATTTCTTCTTCCTTTTCATTAAAAAACTAATAACACATTTGAGCATTAACATCTCCTATTTATTTTTTCTCTTGAGTTGAACCAAGGAATCTTTTCCCACCTCTATCTTCTCGTTGTCATAAATATAAGTAAATTGTGTATCTAATTCAATGGGGGTTGTACATATAATTTTTTCATAATTAAACAGTCTTATGTTATTTTTAAAATATGGTAATTAAGAATATTTGACTATGTATTAATTCTTCTCAATAATTATTCCTCAACTAAATTTGGGCCTATTACTTACATTAAGATATTTTTAATTCTATAAAAAAAATTATCCCAAAAAATAAGTTTGCAAACATCATCTTACTTAACTAAGATATACAATTTTTTAGGAGGCTCTTCATTGTCCTATCTAATTGATTTTTTGATGATATAAAATGATATCTTAATAATTAAGAGTAGTAAATTGGAATAAATTAAAGAAAATATTTAATTAGTTGTACCTTACTTCAACTTTTAATTTGGTCTTAAATCTAGAGAGGAGACCCTTTCAATGCTGTTTTTCTCAAGAATTAAAAATAAGACTCATGTAATTACTTGATAGTTCAATTATTAAAAAACTATATCCATTAAGCTACACTCTAGAGACAACAAAATGTTAACAAAGAAAATATTTAATTTATAATTGTTCTTGCATTTTCCAATAAAATTTTGATATTGAATGTAATGGAAATTCAAAAATTTCTATTAGTTTACACCATATGTTTTCCATTAAAAGTTCAACTTGCTAGAATTTTTTACCTTTTACAACATATGTAATTAAATTTAATAAAAATCTAAAAACATCTACATCTTACAACACATGTTCTCCTATTAAAAATTACATAAATAAAATAATATATAGGTTGAAGTTACTTTGACATCTCAAAAATTTCTATTGTTATGCATAGGAGAGTTTTCTTCCTAGGCCTTCACTTTCAACCACTTAATTAATTACTTTTGGCATGAGGATACTTCTCTATCACTTGTTTCACAATCGTTGTCTATTAAATTTATTGTCCTAAACACATTAATACACTTATGTATTTATAGACTTTTTGAATTCAAATTATATTTTTACGAGTGTACATGCTTACACACTATAGGTAAGAAACATTAATAAAGAAAGGGCTAAATCCTTACACCCAAATATACTAGGGCACACACAAAAAGAGAATTAAAACTATAACAATACAATTTTAGGAATCAAGACCATATACCAATATAATTTGTAAAACCGAAATTAGATTATTATATAATTTTTAAAAAGTCTTCAAAATATCAAATATATATATATATATATATATATATATATATATATATATATATATATATACTAAAAACTAAAAACATGGCAGTGAGAGCAAACTCCTGTATATGAATGTTGGCCAAGACCACCAATGTCCTTAGGCGTACATCATATGTTCGAAGCAACTCGGCAGTCAAAGTTTATGCGGTTTTCTCTTGCTATCTTGCTTTCCCGGTGGGGAAACGAGGAGGAACAACATCAGACTGATGGCTGGGAGCAACCTGACGATACTACTCTTGGTGGTTGGGGTGACCATCCAAAGAGCCCACTGCCTTTTTCTGATTCTCGACTTTTGAGCTTTTTTTATTGATCCTTTTCCACCTGTTTTTGTATGATTAGCATTGTACTTCATTATTTAATATATAATTATGCTTTTCAATAAATAAATAAAAAACTAAAAAACATGTACCAATAAAATCCAAACTTAGACCAATAACTAATAAACATGTATACACTCATATACCAAAATTTGAGATCCACATCCAATTTACAAGCATGCAAAGGCACTATGGAGAATGGAACCCCTCAAATTCTTTCTTACCTCCATTGAACTATTTTCAATGCAAAGGAGGAAATTCATTATACAAAAGAAAGTACAATAAGGAGACAAGAGGCAAACATTATCAAATGTTCATCTCAAGCTTGAAAGTTGAATCATTTTTGGCCCCACTCAAGAACTCAATCCAAATGTTTCTACATCCTAATTTAATATTGCATTTTGCTCCATCACTTGTCTTTGGAAGAGTCGTGTTTGGTAAGTTCAAATGTTTCGTCTTTATTTTCATCATACACTCCTTACCATGAAAGCAAAGTTTAACCCACCATCTCCATGCCCAACCACTATAAAAATTACACGTGTCTTGATTTACATTCGTACCCAATGTAGTTGGAAACTTTTTAATATTTACCAATCACTTATTACTAAAATTTATTAGCCCATAGTTTTTAAAGTTTCTTTTCAATAATAAAAATGATTCATATACATTGTTTTGGCTATTCTAGCATATGAAAGAGTCCAAAACCACACCACGTGCACTAGTACTTCATACCAATCAAGAGGTTGGGTAAAAGGACAACATTATGGTGCCACATGAAATAATTTGCCCTTGGAAAAACAAGAGAAAGATGGAGTCCTTAATTGAAAAGGAATGAATTATCTTCCGTGGGTGCACATCATTTAGTGGATAATCTCTCCAACCATACTTTAAAAAGTGCATATCCTCCACATGCTAACTACTAACTCCTTTGAGAAAGCTCTATGTAAAAAACAAAATAAAAAATTGACTACTCCTAAGGAGATAAGACCTCCACTCCTTGTGAGCCACTTGGATAAGACATGAAGGAGATAACAAGAAGTGTAGCATAAAAAATGAACTACTAAGGAGATAATAATAACTACACTATAAATGGAATGAATTACTTCTAATGTACTATGCTAAATAATTTCTTCTACATAAATAATAGCCATTGAAAGGTAAAGGACTTCTAATTTGTTTAAACAAAGGTCATTGAGTTATTTGTGAACTAATTATAATAGTTTTAAGATGCTAACAAATATTGGAAGGTAAAGGATTTTTTATTTGTTTAAATAAGGGTTATTGAGTTATTTATGAACTAATTATAATAGTTTTAAGCTACTAAATTGTATTTACTACATGTTGAAACTATCTCAAAATCTAAAATTAATTTAAAACTATCACAAATATTGTACAAATGATCTTAGTAAATGATTGTAGATGAAAATTTGATCCTTTAGACTCTTTCGATTGAAACAAATATATTGAAAATGTGAAATGGAAAAAATAAATGTAATATTTGAAGTATGTATCTAGCAAGTATTAGTTGTGATGTGTGTGTCCTTCCTCCTTCCACATGAGCTATCTCACTTGTTTATATATATAGAGTCTATTAAATTCTAAATTCGGTAAAATAGGCAAACATGTCAAGCTTCTAATAGACATAAACAAGAAAAGTACACAGGAGAAGACGAGTCCATCTAACTTATAAAAGAGTATGACTAACATGACTAGGATTATAGAGACAATTTTGGTAGGTGTTAAGACTATATGGATAGTATCATCACATGATCATTAGTACAAAGTGGGATTATACACAAGGAAGCACGAAGGGGGTTTTAAGCCACCAAAATTACAATAACATGTCAATATTGCCTACTTTGTACCTATCGCCCATGATAAAACATGAACATAAAATATATAGAATAACAATGAATAAATGCTAATGGGGTCAATTTTTAGGTTTCCACATGATACATAACTCTAATATGTGTGCTCATTTAGTAAACTTGTGGCATAAGGAAACATTTCAAATAAGAACATAAAAAGATTTGAAAAATATATAAACAAATCGTTGAGTCTTGGAACTCACAAACTAATTTTATTTTCATGTGAAAACATGAGGAAGTGAGAACAATAGTAAATGTTGAGCATGAAATTAAAAGATAACAACATGTCTCCTTTGTCCCCAATATATTAAAGTCTTTGGGTGTTTGTTCTTCGAAATTTCATACAAAAATTCATATATTGAATCACTAAGTAAGATGAAAATTAAAGTTGAAACCTCGTAGTCATTAGGAAATGGGCCTCCAATTCCACATTATTAAATATAATAATGTGCATTCCTAGTTATCCCAAATATCCTATGGAATCCCCTTAGGTTCTTGATACATTTGAAGAAAGCATGCATTGAAAATATAACGAGTATTATATATGCCCCCCTTATGAGATTCAAGGTTACCGTGTGAAACTCTTATCTTAAAATAAATTAGATGTATCATTAAACCATAACATATCATTGAGTTTCCTAGTGCAAAAACATTAACATTTTTGAAGTATGCACAAAGATAATTTATCCCATGTGGGCTCAAGATATGCCCATTATATCGCATAAATAATTATATCTATTGTAGCATCAAGTCGTTAATTTAAAAAATATATAGCCATGAGGACCACCATAAAAGAAGATGATTTTTACTCAATATATATAAATATGTGATAAGTATCATAACAATATATAAATGCACAATAGGTGTATCATATGAATCATTGAAAGATAACAAAGTAAAATATTTACATGGTACATGGATCATAGAAATATAGAAAATCAAAGTTTTTGTATGATATGGATAGTGACATAATAGAAACCACATAAGTGAAGTACCCTAAATTTGGTCCAAACACTTAGAAATATGGTATTTTACAATTATTTTAATATACACTCCATTTACATATTATTTGACCAAATAAAAGAACCTTCCTGCTCTATCCCACACCATATATCCACTAGACAATAACCACTCTCTAGCTCAACTCTTCAATAATCACTGCACCTACTATTAAATATTTATATAGACCTCCACTTATCTCAGACCTAATCTTTCGCACACCCTGGAAAATTTCGTAGGTCCTAGCAAGGTTAAAATTGAAACCTATCCACCTTCTAAAAACCCCTCCCCTTGCAAATGGCCACATTTTAAAAATGTTTATTCAGTTTATGTGAGAATTTCTGGTTAGTTAAGCAAGAAAAATAACAAAATGCCATGTATAAATAAAAACATACCCTGATCCATTAGGTGTACCTGAGAATTATCTAGGAACACTCTAATAAGGTTAAGAGAAAGTACTAAAACATTCTATTCCTTAGAGCACATCATCACACCAAGCTGCAAATATGAAGTTGTTTATATTGCCTCCCTAGATCAAGTGTTGAGATACATTTTAAGTGCAAGTACATGTTACCAAGTGTTAGGGTTGAATCAAGGGCTTGTTTTCTATTATATATTCTACTACATGTGATCATAGATTTGAGAGAACTATATGTGGCTTGATTTATCTCCAAAGTATTGGTATGTTGTGCATCACTTATCACACCAGTAGGGGTGTGGTGAGGAAGTCTAAACCAACCATGTTAACCCCATTTCAAGTCAAGGGAAAAAACTAGTGTTTGAAGTAAGAAGAATCCATATCATATTCAAACACAATCATTGCATCCAAAAAGTGGGTATACATATACAAGAAAATAGGCACATAACTAGAGAGAAAGTAAAAAAACCCAAAGGAAATTATATCCCTCAAGACTTGTTCACTCCCACAAATCCATCTAGAGAAGACTTCTAAGTCCAAATATTTTATGAGTAGTTTGATAACAATCTTGTTTTGCTCTATACAATATTTGAGCACTTTGTCACATCTTTTCCCTTCATAATATGGTTCCTCTCTCACCCTAATTAAATTTTCAAAATCATGTTAGGATAATTTTTAATAATCTTCATTTCAGTAATAGGTAGATTAAGGATAAAACCTGATTTCCCCATTACATTTTGGTAAACTCAATCCTTTTATCAAATTATGCAACCTTTGGATTTATTCTTCACCCTTAAGGTTTCAAATTTTAGGTCTTTTTAAAAAAAAAATTGATGGGAGACCTTAGGGCTACACTCCAATCCCTCCTTCAACACATCACATTATTTTATGATTCAAAACCAAGCATATAAATTCTCTATAAAAAGCATCACAATACATTGTTAAGACATGTTGAGTGGTTTCATGCATATTATGTTTATAATACCACTTTCTTGAATAATGTCACTACTTGTAATGTACCTCAAGTGATTCATGATGCAAACATGTCATCTAAAATTATCATAGTGAGTATCTAGAGTGAATGACATCTCAGAGTTCCATTCATACGTACCACATTTTAAAAAAAATCAAGACTAGAAATTATATTAGACCTAAACTCATACTTTGTGCTTTAAAAAAGCATGAGTTGGTTGTTGTCACAACCTGATGTGGTAAGCCTATGATTGATCCAATTCCTTCTATAGGAATAAATCAAAGCACCAATCCTAATATACCTCCATTTCCTAGGGTAATTATATAAACAAATAAGTAATATGACCTCATGGATCATCTTATAAGTACTCGAGAAAAAATCTATATCTTTGAGTTTCTTAAATGATTTTTTATATAAAGCTATATCAAGAGTTTTGTGATACAACTCTACCAAATATTTCTAATCCTACATACACCACATCCATGGTAATCACTATAAAAAAAATGAGCCAAAAATGTTGAATTTTAAAAATATGATCGAGTTAAATTTACCCTTGTATATTTAATTACAAATTATTAATATATATGTCAAGTGCGCCTTTATGGATAAAAAATTGGGGTTGATTATATGTAACATAAATTTCCTCTATACAATGAGGTTAATACTAATGATCTGACATATTTTGATATAAAGATCAAAAGTTCTGATTATGTACCAGGAAAATCTTTGAGTACAATTACTTTAGACATAAAGGTAGGACCAAATAAATTTTGAACAAAATGTCATGTAATGCTTAACAATTTGAGTTATAACCAATTTCTTGAAAGACCTTGGACTCATGATATGGAATATATTCCCTCTACATACATCCATGTCTTAAATACATACAATAAGGATATGTGTATACATGTCCATTAGATATTGACCCATATAAATATTGTATGATAGTTGAACCAATAGGAAACTTCATACCAAAAATTAATAATACAAAACCATCCCTTACACAAATAAAATTGGCTATTCCAAAGAAAGACTCAAATGTATTCAAAGCTAAAACAAAACATACACCCAATGCTAAAAAATGTAATCATATTATGCAATAAGAACAAGTCATAGATTAATAAGAAAACCAAAAGCAAGATGTTAACAATGATCTAGATGATGACATTGGCTATGAATACAATAATGGAGAGCATATAGAAGATCAAAGTAGTGATATTTTGGCCAAAATAAACTTTAATCGAGTAAGATCTAGTGAATATCGAGATTATTTAAATTATTTTATTACTCATTAATTATTTAATATAGAACCAAAGAAAATACTATATGTGGAACTACTTAAGGAGAATATAGCAATGGTAGATATGGTTAACAATGATGCACATATAACAATTACAAATGATGGTAGCTCAAACATTATTGTTCTAACTTTATTATCAAATAAACCTTCCATTTATCCTATGAAGGAACATGCAATTTTATAAATAAATACAAATCTATGTTATAATGTATATCGAGATTAAATGTCTTACATATGAATAACGTTTTTCATACAATCAGATCCTCATAATATCAAACTACAAAAAGATCCTAGTACATAAGGAAACTATTAATATTATGCATAGAAAAACCTTACCACATAGAAATTTCAAGCATTAACATGACATATTTAATATAACATATGCAAAAATAAATTGACAACTCCACACTAATTTGTATTACCAACCACACTAGCACAACCTTGAAAACCTATTCAACCTTATCTTAGAAATGATTTTATCCCTCGAAAAATTTCGTAATATTCATCAATATGGACTATTTGAGATCAACCTTTGCAACACTTCCAACTAAAGTTATTCATTTGTTACTTAATCATTAAAGATTCATGGTGGTATTAGAGAAATCATGTGAAGGTGTCCCACAAGGGAAACCGATGCATTATTAATACACAATGGAGGCCACATATTACTATGACTACCAGCAACCCATGGATTATCCATATGCATATACTAGCATTGATGACTTAAATTACTATAGGCATGTGATTATTTCAAAAATTATAATAGTGATTTAGTTACCTACATTATTCCTCCTTTGTGGAATATATAAATTACACCTCTTGATACTGATAAATATAATAGAGATTATGAAATTAAAATACACATAATAGTAAGATTTCACACCCAATAAACTTGATATATTGATTAATTTACAAAAAGAGATAAACGTCCATATATAGTGTAATGATCTCCATCAAATCATGACTCAACACTTATCTCCTTCAAACACTCATAATAAAATCACGAGTAGTTAAATTCTAACTACAGAATGTAACTTTATAATTATGGCATGTTCAATGCTATACTAGTTTTTCACATATGCTCCTACATAGTTCTATGGTAATTTTTCTTGTATGAAATCATGCCATTTGACTTATATTTATGGTGAATAATTCATGCTTTCTTTATGCTTCACTATATTTGTTGTATGATACTTATATGATTTTTGTTTCACTAATTTGTTTTGACACTTATATTCTCTATTCTTCCATGTATGATGAATACCTTGTGATTTCTCTATGATTTTGTGTATACTTCTTGTGTGATATTTGATTCTTACATGATTATTACCAATTTCAATGTTGGTCAAACCATCATGTCATTGATTTCATATGCTAGTCAAGTTATCAAGTCAATAATTTTTCTTATGGAAGACCCCATCATGTTATGTATTGTCATGTCATTTCATATGTGTCAAAGGATCCTTTAGGTTGTGTTGTGTTGATAGTGTGTTTCAATGAGCTTCATCATTGCATTTTGACTAATTATGAATTTTGATATCTATAAATATTCATGTATGCTTGTCCCTTGTATTACACATTCTATTTTTTATAATGCTTATATCATGATTTACACAAACTTATCCAACCAAGTGTACTATGTTGCTTTATACAATTTATGTTTTTACACATGATGCATTTTGTTAAAGTATAACACTTTATATAGGATGTAAAAATAGTTATGTAGTTTTTCAGTTGTTAACTGTTCAACCACCTCTTCTTACAATAAATAAACCTCTGCCTGTGTCATTTGAATAGTAGAATTTGCTCTCTCTCCTTCTCTAAGTTCTTTCTTATTTTTGCATCTTCTAACATTGGTATCAGAGCGCTTGGTTTGCAGTTCAAGGAAGCCTTGTCAACAGGCATGAACTAGAAGTTTGGGGAATCCTTGGTAGGGCATAACCTGAAGTTATTCCATCTAGTGCAAAGAACGACTGGTGCAGTCGCACATTGAGGGTGTGAAGGTGTGGTTCGAGACCCAGAAGACTCGTGGTCGCAGGAAAATACGAGGGAGGGAAATGACAGTAGAGTCATGGAGCAGGAAAAATGAGGGCATAAAGTCATGAGGGAAAATACGTGGTTTCCTTATCAAAACAACAGAGATAACAGTTGTTTTGAGTAGCGAATAACAAATGAAAACCCCAGTCATGAATAACCTGCAATAAAACTGTTACGATTTCTAATGGCACGAATATAGTTTCTAAAGGAAATCGTGGTATCAAAAACATGGGCCACTCAAAAATTCTGGAGGCAAAGCCGTTCATGAGGGTAGAAAGGAAAAATGTGAACAGTCGAAGAAAATCGTGGCGTCAACAACAGGGTCGTGATTCCAAATAGATTCATTTTTATTCTTCCTTCTGAAAAGTCGATGAATTAATTTCAACAAAGGTATTCACCTTTGCATAATTTATTTCATATGGTTTGGTGGAACAATTAATTTTAATATTACTTGGTGGAATAAGTAATAATATTTTTGTAATATATTCAAATATAGTTCGAAGGCAGTTGGAGGGATAATTTGCATGTGAGAAATTAATCTCATACTATATGCTGGAGAAATTAAATTAATTAAATATATTTGCTGGAAAAAGGATATTTGATTAAGTGTGGGGAAAATTATTATTTTATTATTTTCCATTACTTTGGAATAATACAATGGAAAATATATCACACTTGACTTTGCCGGAGACACAAAAAATAACGGGCACTAATTTCAATGTTTGGAGTCATAAGATTTTAATAGTCGTGGAGTTTCATGACTGTGATAAAATAATCAAGGGTGATGAAAGTCGACCAACAATGAACTTTGAGGATTATGAAAAACGTCATAAGGAAGCGTTATTTATTCTCAAGTTATCGATGTCGGATGATTTGATACCGGAAGTGTGGAATGCCACTGTGGCAAGCACATTGTGGGCCAGTCTGAGGGGTAAATATTAGACGTTAGAAAAGAGTCGGGTTTTATACCTAAAAAATATGCTCTTTTTCATAAAGTTACAAGAAGGTGGATTGCTGTCTGAGCACCTACTTCAGATGAAAGATCTCCGAGACCAGTTATCTTCCATCAACAAAAAGGTGGACGATGATGATATGGTGGCTCTGGTTTTGAACAACTTACATTCTTCATATGAGTCATTTGTGGAGGCACTTCATTTAATGGTTGAAAGTCAAACACTCAAGTTTGATAAGGTGAGTTCCTACTTGTTGCAAAAGGAATAGAGACAACTTCAGGCAGAATCTAATTATGACCATTCAGAGAGTTCTCTTGTCACTCAGTCAAAGGGAAAGTGGAAACGTCAATCTGGTGAGTCTTCCACTCAGTATCAGGTCACATGTTATTACTATCACAAGATTGAGCACCTAAAGAAGGATTTCCGGAAGCAGAAGTATGATATTTCGCAACAAAACAAAAAGTCGTGTAATGAGGAACATGTGGCAGTAGTTGCATAAGAACGAGATTTGGATGAAGGGTATGCTCTTTATTGTCTTACGACATCATGCTTGAATGAAAGTGGTACCAATTGCTGGATCATTGACTCTGGTGTGTCTGCACACTTTTCATGTCATAAGGACTGGTATGTTTCATTTACTACAAATTTATATGTTTTGAATCAGTAGCACTAGCTGATGGAGAATCACTTGCAGTAGAAGGGATAGGAGATATATGCATTATATTGAATAATGCTCATAAATTGTTGGCATGAAATGTTAGATATGTACCTTCTTTATAAAATAATCTTCTATCTATTTGTCAATTGACTGAGAAACCCAATATTTCTATGGATTTATGTGGAAAGAAGTGTGTTGTCTTTGATATGAAACAGAGACGAATAATTGCCCTTGGTATTGGGGAAGGTGGTCACTATCAGCTTGTTGATCTGGCTGCAATCAACATGAATGCATGTGTGGAGGACAAATCCACCATTTAGGATGTGTAGGAGGTTGCAATGCCTTGGGAGGAAGCCATTCCTCACAAATATGTTGACTTGAATACAATCAAATTACATGCACCTATTGTGGAGGGAGTATCCACTATAATAGGTGTACGAGAGGCGGACATGCCTCGGGAGGATGGATTTCCTCATTATGAAGAAAAATTTGTTGTGGACACAGACTCCACTATTCCAAATGCACTAACAATGCATGGTGAGATGAAATTCCCAACCACTCACTCAGAAGTCCTTGTTCGAAGGACAGTAGAGCATGACCAGTTTGCTCATTGCATTGTGAAAAATATTTCCCAACAAAGGGGGATAGATGAGCAAATAGATGAGGAGTTGATTCTCGTTCCTACCACTGTTGAGATAGAGTTCACTGCTGAGACGAAGATGTTTATATCTCCTACTATTGCGGAGTTGGTTCTAACTCCTATTGCATAGATGGTCACATTTCTCTTCTTGAAAAAGTTGGATGAGCACTACATGGTGGTGCAAGGACATGATCGAGGTGACTTCGATTGCAAGATAATTGAGTCTTTGTACAGACTCCAGCAGGATACACAAGCCTGGAATAGATTTTTCAATCCACATATTCGAGGTTCTAATTTCAGCACTCTAGAGATGGGGCTGACACTCTCAGCCATTGGTGATTCATCATTGGTCAATGAATCACGTAACAGAGAACCAATGGACCACTTTCCATATCTTTTGTTCATGGAACCATTTTTTTTTTGCGGTTCTTCTTCATTCAAAAACCACAACACAATCATGGACTACTGATTTTAAAGTACAACTTATGGCACCGTCTTTAGATGTAATGAATAAACATATGGGCTTTAGGAAATTTGTAAAATTTCGGGAAATTTTTTGTCTAGTTTCCGGTTTAGTCATTAAGAGGGGGTGTTTAAATATAACACTTTATATAGCATGTAAAAACAGTTCTGTAGTTTTTCGGTTGTTAACTGTTCAACCACCTCTTCCTACAACAAATAAAGCTCTGCCTATGTCATTTGAACAGTGCAGTTTGCTCTCTCTCCTTCTCTGAGTTCTTTCTTCTTTTTGCATCTTCTAACACATTTAACCACTATTATTTTCATATGCATGGTATCTAGTGTCATAACTCACATCAAAAGGGATATATTATGGCTTATTAATAATTCCACATATAATTAAGTTGAGACTACTTATATTCAATCATAATAGTGACATTTGACATAAACTAGATAATATCCTATTCAATTTGACATATTTTCAACACTTATATCACATATATAGAGTTGATACACATCATCAACACTCCAAAAGGATGAAATTAACCTAAATCAACCAAAAAAATATCTTTTATGACATATCATGCTACTAGAAAATATATCAAGCTAGAAAGTTTCTCATGCTACTAACAAGGATATTATGTGAGCGAGTTGTTTATACTACTGACAAGGTTATTAAGTTATCTAGATGTTTATGGAAATGATTTTAAGTTAGCTATTATTTTATGCTACCAAAAAGGAAATTAAGGTAACAATATTTCAACACTCACTTAACATGGGGAACACCCCATGACACTCTTTAGAATTTAGATTATTGGAGGCATGATTCAACATGAAAAACGAAGTGTATTATTTCTTATACATATTTCACTTTACTACAAGTTTTCACATTTAATTTATAAATGTGTGTACAACATTATAGAACATTTCTCTATGTGTCTTTTCACATGATTACAGGTTTCGTGTGGACTGATGCACACATTTAAGATTTTATATTACCATACTAAGATCAATATTTGAGGTTTTTTTTACTTGTTTCTTTTCTTTTAATTTAACATTTATCAAATCAATATTAAAAAAGAGGGAAATTTTTAGTACCTTAAATTTGGTTTGTGCACTTGAAAATTTAACATTTTGCATATACACTTCATACAAACATTATTTTACCAGCTAAATTATCCTTCATGGTCAATCCCACACCATATATCCACTGGATGACAAAAAATATCCTACGAAACTCCTCAAAAATCACTATGTTGGTATTGAATGTTTGTATAGACCTCCATTTTTCTCAAACATGATTTATGTCACCCCTAGACAAGTTCATAATTCATGGATAGGTTTGTTTCTAAACCTATCCACCTCATATGAACCTATTAACTTTACTTTAAGGGATATTTAACTTAGTCATCCTAGGTGATACTTTTGGGTCGATTAATTGGGAAAAATAACGAAGGTTCATCTATAAATAAAAACATACCCTAAATTTTGAGGGGCACATACAAAATATCTAGGAACACTCTAAGAAGGTATAGAGAACATATTTAAACATTCTAATCCTTAGAGGAAATCATCACAACAATAAGATGTAAATATAAAGTCATCTATATTATTATCCTAGATCAAGTGTTAAGCTAAATGTAATGTACACGTGCATGTTTCCAGTCTAGGGATAAATAAAGGTCTCATTTCCTATTCTATATTCTTATTCATGACATCATAGGTTTGAGAGAACTACATGTGGTTTAAATCCTCTTAATAGCATTAGTATGTAGAGCATTACTCATCACATCAGTGGGGGTGAGGTGAGGCAATCCAAACCAATCATGCTAATCCCTTTTTAAGGTTAATGTCATAAGGATTTGAAGCAAGAAGAATCCATATAAAATTCAAACATAGTCATCCCAAGGTTATAGATCTAGAAATTTGGTATACAAACATAGGTGATAGAAATAGAAAGAGTGAGAAAGTATAAATGTCTAGAGGATAGGTTTGTAGACCTCAAAACTTGATCGGTAATGAAACCGTTCATCTTCTCATGAACTCATCTAGAGAAGAACTCTACGTTTTGATATTTTATGAATAACATAAAGATACTTTGGTCTACCTCTGTTCATTATTTGATCACTCTATCACACCTTCTACCGTGGTTCCTTTCCAACCCTACTTAAACCTTTTCGAATTCTAACTAGTGTAATATTGAATATTAAATATTTTACAATAATTTATTATTGTTAAGGCTATCCTTTATTAGATATAAATTATTCATTTAAGTAATAAGTAAACTAAGGGTAAAATATAGTTTCCATATTATAATAAGCACAATGGACATGATAAGAAACACAAAATAAACATAATCATAATGAAAAGTAACATATTAGACTCATAAACACATTTAAAAAGAACAATGAACATGATAAGTAACATTGGAGGAACATACACATAATGAACATGATAAGGAGCATAACAAGAACAAAAGACCAATAAAACATGGTAATATAACATAAACATAAGAAAATAAAGCACATAAGCATCATGATAAAAAACATAAGGTACATATATACATGAGGCCCAAAATATAGAAAGAAAAAGGACAATGAACACAATATATAATATAATAGTCACATCCATGAAGGTCATTCCTTTTCTGATCTTATGAATGTAAAGGTAAAACTAGGTTCTTTAGTCCTCCACCTATGGAGAAGGAGGTTAAACCCAAACCTAGGAAGGTTATTATAAAATAACACATCAGAACCTCTTCTGAACTAATGGGGACCCATGAGTTTTTTTTTCCCATTGACATCTCTAACCTAGACTAGAATACAAATGAGTATTCCAATTTATATGCGGAGGCCTCTTCAAACAATAGAATTAAACCTTGGAACTATTTTAACTCAAAAGAGGAGGATTTGAATTGTAGTCTCATTAAAGAGAGAAAGCCTAATCATTTAAAGGAGAGGAAAGTTATCTTGTACATTGACTAGTTGGCTAGCATCGACAATCTTTAGAAGGTTGCGAATTTGTAAGTTAGCATTATAAATGTCGTTTTTTATAAGAACAATAAAATAAAGTAATAATTCAATGAACTAAAATTTTAGAGTGGGAAAGAGAAGATGGAGGGACCCAATTGAGAGAAGATTAGGTGCAATCTATTTCAGTAAGTGTGCAAAATTAAAGAGAATATTTCCAATGTGAACTACAAATAAAAAATGATAGAGGAGGACATGATGCATATAAAATAAAATATGTATTTGGTGGTGACATTCAACAAGGAAAAGATTTAAAAATGACCTCAATTACTTAAATATTGTAGGAAGAGGAAGGAATTAACGTCACACGAGGGACCCAATAAAAGAACTAAAGGAAAAATAGGTTAATAAGGAGCATAATTTGGAGGAGCATCCCATACAAAAATAAATGTAGGATTTCAGTAATGAGTAGGAAGTATATGTGGGGTTGAACAACCTTTCTACCTATTAGTAGCTTGGAATAAATGTTTTTTTCTTTCCTTGGATTTCTTTTCCTTGATGGAAAGATGGTTATTTTTTGACTTTTTGTTGTCTTTTTACTATAGGGGGTGTACATATCAAGACTTATACATTTTTCTTTCTTTTTTTCATGCGATGGGATTCTCAATTTATTTATAATTACTTTTTAAAAGGGTGTGGGACCCGTCCAAAACCTTATTTTCACCTGTTATAAAAATGTATTAGGAACATAAGAACAATGAACATTAAAAGTAACATAGTAGGTATATACATATTAAATTCACTTTACTGACACTTTTCTTCTTAATGTTTTGTTAGTGCATTAATATGCTTAAATGCATACATTCATGTACATTAGTATTAGAGTAGGAAAACATTAAACTCTTCATGAGATATTTTTTATGTGTTCCCTCTTACTTACACCTTCATACCATCGTCATATCATCATATTTTTTCCACTATAGCTCCTCCTCCTTCCTTGACCCTCTTAAAAAATTTCCTACTCATAACCAAGATCATCAACCCAACTAATGAAATCCCTTTAGAATTGTAATTTTGTATGACAATATTGGTCTTCAATATCTTTAATTGGGTTGATGACATCGAATAAAACTAAATATTAATTTTAGGGAGTTGTTCCCATATTTAAAGGGTTTCTTTATTTATTTATCAGAGAAAAAAACACTCTTACTTTGTGAGCAAAAATATTTCCCTAGGAAATAAGATGATGAATTTGACTTAAGGAGGTTAACCAAAGGAAGGCAAATTACAAAGAGACCTTAAAGATCTTAATAATTTGAGATATGACATTGAAGTATGCCAAGTTTTGGAGTTCTAATCTATTGTCTACTTAGGATTTCTCATACCCATCTTGACTTCACCTAAACCTGTCTCTCATAAATCACTTGAAAGAAAAGGAGAGATTAATGTATTGACAAGTTAAATCAAGATAATTATAACCCTATCCCATTTTGGCATGGCCAACTTATGATTGTTCTGTAATCTATTTATATTATAGCATTGTAATTAAACATCATGGTTTTGTTCTTAGTGTAATAGAATGTGCAATAATGATGATTTAGAACTAAGAAAAAAATCATACTAGTCATACATTATGTTATTATTGATCTTTCCTACATATTTTCAAAATAGAAAATGATTAAATATAGTTAGTGTTTTATGGTTAGAGAGGAACTGATTTATGCTAATAAATTATTGATCGAGTGATCAAAATGTGTATATAATCATATCATAGTGTTGTAAAATTGCTCATAAAATATTTTGATATGGAACCGAGTATAGTAAACATTCATGGTAAGTATGATTCCTTCGATTATTGAAATTATCTTAGGGGATACATAAATATATTTTGGAAATGTACAAATAATTTGGCCACAACAATCTTGTTCGCCTATGGCTAGAGGTTTAATTTTTTAAATCTCTATTTATTTGATACCTATGATGTGATGACATATGGGTTATCCCTATCCTTTGCACTTGATACCTATAAGGGTTTAGTAATGACTGATATGGATGACCTCACTATAACCCTACTAATGTGATGAATATAACACTATATATCACTACTCCAAATAAGGACTAGTCCACAAGTAATTATCCAAAACATATGATGATAAAAACATGATATAAAATAAACAATAAACATGGATCCTTAGATCCAACCCTCATAGTTGTAAACACACACTTGTACTTCATATTTTTCTTCCTAGTTGATCTTGGGTAGCAATATAGTTTACTTCAAAACTTAGTAGATTTTTGTCATGATGAGCGCTTTAATGATTAAAATAATTCAATGATTTATTTTTTCCTTATTAGAGTGAGAGAGTAGATGAATCATAGATGCACCTAATATATTATGGTATGTTTTTATTTATATGTGACCATTTATATGATTTACTACTCAATCAACCCAAAAGTACCACATAGGTTGACAAAATTAAGTTACCCTTTTAAAAAGATACTATTAGAAGTGTAACAATTAGCTTCATGGAGTTAGGTTCATGTATAAACCTATCCTAGAGATATAAATATGTCTAGTTTGTGAAATGAATTAGTTTTGGGACAAGTGGAAGTTTGGATAGAAATTCTATAGTATGTGTAGTGATTCTTAATAAGATGAGGTGAAGAATACTTATCATCTACTGAGACTAAGATGTAGGATAGAGTATGAGGGTGAATTGGGAATTTATGTATACTTGAAAATAATGTTATAATAAGTGCCAAATTCTATATTACCAAGTGATTAGATTTTTTTTGTGTACTATAATTGTCCCCTTTAAAATTTAGTATTCAAAATGCTTGATTAAATAAAAATCTAAACCTCATATCTCAATCGTAATATGGTGGTGTTAAATATTTAGAGCCTAAACCAATTGACATGAAACCTATCAATCACATGGAAAATATTGTAATTTAATGATAAATAATATTCTATGTAAATTTGTAAATTGAATTTGAAAAAATATTGCATATAACCAGATTATTACTACCTGATCTCGGACCCTTATAGGCTTTAATTATTTGCCGATAATTTACTCCTTTTAAGTAATCAATTTAAAATAATGCAAGACAATAATGACAATTGCACACAGATTGATTACGGAGTTCGGCAATTGCCTACGTCTCCGGGTTCGTGGTCGAACCGTTCCACTAGTCAAAACTTGTAAGTTACAATAGTACTTTCACAAGAAAACCTAATGGAATTTTACTTGCCTATCAATACACCAGACCTTCGGACGACAAGGGTGAAAAATAGCACCCGACTTCCACCTTCCTGATGTACAATCTCCTTCGGCTGTGATCGGCCTTCCCGACGCAAACAATGCGAAGCTAGCACTCCGGTCGACAATCCAGGATTTGCAAGTAATTGGTGTGGCTCAATGGGCCTATTGGGTAGTTTACAATTTACTCCCAATCACAAATATTTCATCTACTATTGCCTAAAATAATAGGCCAATAGACAATACCTGTTGACACATCCCACAAATAAGCTTAACAAATAATAAGCTTGGGTTGTGTGTCCCCACAACAAGCTTAACAAATAATAAGCTTGAGTTGTGTGTGTCCACCATTCCGCGCTCTAGCAATGAGCTTCTTCGTTGCGTTGGTGTGTCCATTACAATGAACGGGTTCCCTATTTATACAAAATTAGGGCCCTTAAAATATGCATTCCATATAATCCTTAGGCTAAAAATACCATAGCCCGTAGCATAGAAATTGGGATAAAATATTCCCATTTGGGCGGATTACATGTTTAATGGGATTAATTCCCATTTGAGCGGCATAACATTTGGTAAGATGGGATTAAAACCCAAATTTGGCACGGAATTTGTTGAAATGGGATTAAAATCCCCATTGGAGCCACATTTGGATAAGATCCCACATGTTGGGTGGTGGGGGAAAATGTCTAAGGCTTTAAAGCCTTTCCACGCATATAAAGTGGAAACAAACCACGAATTAACCGCCCCCAACAACCGCTTCACCACCTTCTCCACGTGGAAGTTTGGCATAGGTCTAATGCCCCCTAACAACCGCTTCACCACCTTCCACGTGGTCAAAGCATATGCATTTGATTTTGTATGTTTATACTAATGTTTTAAACATTAATATATATATGTGGCATTTGGAAAGTGGACTTACCAAGATAATATAATTTCGACCAATATAATGTGGTATAGAAATAATTAACTCGGTAAATAGCATATATTCCACTTGTCATCTCCCGATAGGAAAATCAAGCAAATTCGACGAGTGGTGGCAAGCCACGTGTCACAGTGCGATTGGTCCAAATATTGACCAGTTGACCAGAGTTGACTTTCCCGTTGTCTGAACTTTGACCGAACATATCTAGAGCTCCCGATGTCCGTTTTCCGTTCTCACAGTCGTTGGAAAGCTCTCGAGATGATCTTCTGCACTGACACCATTTAGGGATGTTTAGGGAACTTTTGAAAATGATCCCCTGATCACACCTCCCCACTGAGAAAAGCTTTTTGTCCCAAAAAGCTTCCATACTGTCCTGAATCTGGAAACTCTGTTGCCACCTCGGAAGTGCTGCTGTAGTAGACCCTTGGGTCTTCTCCTCCAACCTTCTCACTTTGGCAACTCTGCTCCGATCTTGGGACCTGTGGGTTATGGGCCCACGATGCTTTTGCTGCGCCACTTTGATATCCGAAGAAGACCTCCACGCCTCCACTTTATGGTGCTAAGTTTCTGAATGAAACCTCAACGCTCCTTCTGTGTGGTGCTAAGCTTCTTGATATCTGACAACAAGGATCTTCTTTTACTCTATAACATAGCTCCTGGCTCCGAGTTGATTCCGCAGAATCTGAACTGGTTTGAAGGAACTCCATGTTACGTAGAGCTTTGATTGATCCGATGTCAATGATGGACAAATGTCCCTTTACAGACCTCCCTTTACAGACCTCAACGCCTCCGATGCATGATGCCAAGCCTTTTTCAAGACCTCGAGCCTTCGATGCATGATGCTAAGTCTCTATAGACCTCAACGCCTTTGATGCATGATGTTAAGCCTCTTTCAAGACCTCAAGCCTCCATTGCATGATGCTAAGTCTATTACAGACCTCAACGCCTCCGATGCATGATGCTAATCCTTTTTCAAGACCTCGAGCCTCCAATGCACGATGCTAAGTCTGTTACAGACCTCAACGCCTCTGATGCATGATGCTAAGCCTCTTGTAAGACCTTGAGCCTCCAATGCACGATGCTAAGTATCTGTAGACCTCAACGCCTCTGATGCATGATGCTAAGCCTCTTTCAAGACCTCGAGCCTCCAATGCATGATGCTAAGTCTGTTACAAACTTCAACACCTCTGATGCATGATGCTAATCCTTTTTCAAGACTTTGAGCCTCCGATGCACGATGCTAAGTCTGTTGCTCAGCTACCATTTGTATGTGTGGTTGCAATGCCTTGACACCGAATGACGTTCCGAGCTAATCCTTTGAGATCTCCTCTTGTTGACATACTAATATCAGGTACCATTCTGCTGCACGGTCGCAATGCCTCTACATAGAATGAAGTTCTGACCCGACGTCAATGCCAACGGTGATTCAGCTACCATTCTGCTGCACGGTCACAATGCCTCTACACAGAATGAAGTTCCGAGCTGATCTCTGTGAACTCTAATGTCTGCACAAATGGCAGATCAATCTCCAAGCTTTATATGAGTCAAATCCTGTATCCAAGCTCTAACAGGTACTCACAAGCTGATTAGGAGATATGTTTGGAGCATTAATCAAATTTTCTAAGTAAGAAAATCCACTGAGTATTGTAAACCTTTCTCTCAGCATTTCCTCACAGAATCTGATCTCCAAACTTAATACTGCATACGATTCATCAATCTGAATTATGCAATATATAATTGAAAAATTGTTGACTTACCCATTTTAAAGGACTTTCACTTTCAGGTATTACCTGGTCCTGGGTTGAATTGTCAACTGGTGGTGGAGTAGAAACTTCCTTTGCCTTTGCAATAGGCCTCCATTCCATCTTTGGCTTGCCATTACTCTGATGGCGAGATGGATGCAGTTTCCAACAATTTTCCACCTGATGCCCATTCCTCTGGCAATGAGCACAAAAATTCCTCTTAATCTCCTTCTTTTGGGATGAGGAACTCTTTTTGCCATTTCTCGACTCTGCATGATGAGATTGGTCTTTCTCCACTGCATTGTAATGTGGATTGACTTCATTTGTCTCCTCCCTGCCAGAACAATGACTAAACAAGGAAAATATACTGCATTTTATGGTGTTAGCAAAATCACCAAAATAATTGCCCTCCGGGGGTCTTACTAATGCAAGTATAACAGAGTACAAACATTGCCCAGAATTGGGTCTTTAACTAATGTGCCATGTCTGGTTAGATGTATACAAATGTTTCCCTCAAAGGGGTCTTACCAATACATTCTACCTAACACAATAGTTTTCTAGGTTTTATCTGCATATGAGATACAATGGATTCATCCAAATAGAAATGCGAGAAAATTACTGAGTATGTTAAACCTGTCTCTTAGTCTATCCCACCAATCTGGAAATCCAGAAGTACAAGCCAATGCCATCCCTGTCAAAGCAACCTGTACTGATTAACCTACTTGATACCAACTTGCTTCAGAGATTAGCAAGTTTGCAGGTGTCGATTACCAGCTCTGATACCAAACATGATCTGAAAATAACCAGATTATTACTACCTGATCTCGGACCCTTATAGGCTTTAATTATTTGCCGATAATTTACTCCTTTTAAGTAATCAATTTAAAATAATGCAAGACAATAATGACAATTGCACACAGATTGATTACGGAGTTCGGCAATTGCCTACGTCTCCGGGTTCGTGGTCGAACCGTTCCACTAGTCAAAACTTGTAAGTTACAATAGTACTTTCACAAGAAAACCTAATGGAATTTTACTTGCCTATCAGTACACCAGTTCTTCGGATGACAAGGGTGAAAAATAGCACCCGACTTCCACTTTCCTGGCATACAATCTCCTTCGGCTTCGATCGGCCTTCCCGACGCTATCAATGCGACGCTAGCACTCTAGTCGACAATCCAGGATTTGCAAGTAATTGGTGTGGCTCAATGGGCCTATTGGGTAGTTTACAATTTACTCCCAATCACAAATATTTCATCTACTATTGCCTAAAATAATAGGCCAATAGACAATACCTGTTGACACATCCCACAAATAAGCTTAACAGATAATAAGCTTTGGGTTCTGTGTGTCCCCACAACAAGCTTAACAAATAATAAGCTTGAGTTGTGTGTGTCCACCATTCCGCGCTCTAGCAATGAGCTTCTCCGTTGCGCCGGTGTGTCCATTACAATGAACGGGTTCCCTATTTATACAAAATTAGGGCCCTTAAAATATGCATTCCATATAATCCTTAGGCTAAAAATACCATAGCCCGTAGCATAGAAATTGGGATAAAATATTCCCATTTGGGCGGATTACATGTTTAATGGGATTAATTCCCATTTGAGCGGCATAGCATTTGGTAAGATGGGATTAAAACCCAAATTTGGCACGGAATTTGTTGAAATGGGATTAAAATCCCCATTGGAGCCGCATTTGGATAAGATCCCACATGTTGGGCGGTGGGGTAAAATGTCTAAGGCTTTAAAGCCTTTCCACGCATATAAAGTGGTAGACTTAACTGCCCCCATCTCAACCACTTCATCCTCCTTCTCCACGTGGAAGTTTCCACACATGGGTCTAATGCTCCCTAACAACCGCTTCACCACCTTCCACGTGGTCAAAGCATATGCATTTGATTTGGTGGTTTATACTAATGTTTTAAACATTAATATATATATGTGGCATTTGGAAAGTGGACTTACCAAGATAATATAATTTCGACCAATATAATGTGGTATAGAAATAATTAACTCGGTAAATATCATATATTCCACTTGTCGTCTCCCGATAGGCAAATTGAGCAAATTCGACGAGTGGTGGCAAGCCACGTGTCATAGTGCGATTCGGTCCAATATTGACCAGTTGACCAGAGTTGACTTTCTCGCTGTCTGAACTTTGACCAGACATAACTAGAGCTCCCGATGTCCGTTTTCCGCGTTCTCACAGTCGTTGGAAAGCTCTCGAGATGATCTTCTACACTGACACCATTTAGGGATGTTTAGGGAACTTTTAGAAATGATCCTCTGATCAATGAACTTTGGATTGCCCTCATAAAAAGTGAGTCCTATCATCTGTTTGATGATTTTGCTTTGTCAATGACATGAAACATTTAACAATTCAATAGCCTTGTTAGTAATGTGAAAAATTTGTTAACTTAATAGTAATGCTTATAATGTAAAATAATTTTTTAAATTAACAGCCTTTTCGGTAGCATGAAATAATTTTCTATATTAATATTCCTTCCAGTAGGATAAACATCTTATTGATTTGTTTAAACCATCTTTCTTTGCTTGTAGTATAATCTAGCCTTATTGGTAACTTGACATGTCATTCAAATTTGTGGGTGATATAACAAATATTGAATTTGTAAAACCCTAGATATTGTCCAGTCACATGTAATAAAATGCTAAAGCATAGATCTGACACAAGTAATAAGCTAACTAAAATTAAAACTCTAAGTGCAAGAAGAAGGAATAATAACTTAGCTAATTTTTCTTAATCCCAAAGGAATCTGGACTGGATCAAATAATGAACCAGAAGGGCATACTATCGTAACCATGCTCAGAATATTGTGTGATTATCAAATGAGCTAGGACTAGGGTGCCTGGAACAGGACTAGGAAGCCTAGGCACTGGAGACCTATAATGGGTGCTCGTGAATGCAAAAAATCTCAGAAAATAATTTTTTTTGTGTCGCAAGGTGGTCGCTAACCTTCACCATTTTTCTCTTGTAGTCACACTATGCCTGCAGAGTTCACATGTAACCTACAAAATAGAAAATATCCTACAAAACCCCAAAATACATCAAATCCTAAAAAAGAAAGATGAAAATGGGGAGTCAGAAAAACTCGACGGTCACCCGACAGAGTGAACTTATGACCGAACACTACACTACATATCAGAATCCATGTAGTTCTTGTGCATGTGTGTGAGAATTGTGCCCTAGGAAGCTCTTGTGAAAGATGCATTTGATAGTGAGAAATAACTAGATGTACCAATGTAGATAGATGTGTAGATGGAAAAATGAACTTCCCTTCCTATGCATGTATGAAGAAAATGTAGTCCCTTGTGCATTTTTTGAAATCTAGATGGATGCTTTGGTGCTCTTATAATTCCTTTGGATGCAACCTTAGGTGGTGATAATAGATGTTTAGAGCTTGGTCCTTTATTATGGTCACAAAGCTTTATAATTAAATGATTCCCTTGGTTGAATATCATAATTAACAACTTGAAGGCAGACCCATAAGAAAATAATATGCCCAAAAATAGCGAGTAATGTAAAGAGAGGTTGGGGGCACCTAGAAGGATGGGGGTGCTTGGGCGCTGGTGTCTAGAGTCATAAAAGATAAATTAGTAAAGTATCAACTCAGGTGTAGGGTGCAAGAGGCCATAGAGAAGATATGAAACATAGACAAAATGACAAAGGTAGTTGTCAATTGCTAGTTTTCTCACTTAGGAATCATATGAATAGTAGTATGTGATTAGGACCTAGAAATGTACCCAAAGTGCATGATTTAGTGTCTACATTTCCCCCCACTTTATGTTGTTAAGTTAATACTCAATTACATCAAGTAGTTCAGAATTTACGTACCTTAGTTCCTTGTATATCGATGGCAAAAGCATGCCGAGGAGAAACATGAAAGCATGGAGTGATAAAAAATGAAGTGTGGATGCTAAGAAAGAGGAAGTGACCCTAGGGGTGAAAGCATAGTGTGTGTATCATGTTGTACCTATTTCCGTTGTCATGTTTGTGTTGTGCTTGAGACTGTTGTTTCTTATAAGGATAGACATGCAAAAAGAAGAGTGCATATGAAAAAAAATTGATCCAAGTATGTAAAATTATGTAAATATGTGAAAAAATAGTAAAAGGAACACGTGCACCTAATCCATGACAAATGAGAAGGATAGAAAGTGTCCTGAAATGATGTAGAAAAATGAGTTTTTTGGGCGATCTCATGTTAGGAGAGAGATTTTTGGGAAATGTTATGCCAAGAATGAGTTTTTTGGGTGATCTCACACCATGACAAAAGAATGTTGGAGAGAAAGGTATAGTGTTATTCTCTATGAATGACTACTTCTCAAATTTATACACCACTACATATGGTGTGATCCTTTTTTGTTCATGTTTGATCTAGTTTGATCCAATTCGATCCAAAGAAAATGAAGGTAGAATGCATTCTAATTGCTGGAGGATTGTGCCTATACTATACAAAATGCTCTATAAACTACTGAAAATTGTGCCAATATGAGAAAATTAATATAACTTTCCCAAGTCATAGGCACCCAAGAAAGGTTAGGAGCACCGAGGTGCTCATGTATATATCTGGGCATTGGCATATGTGTTGAACTGAGGACCCAAGTCAGGATTTGGACCATTTTTGAAACTGAAGTCTATGTTGATTATGTACTAAACTATGTTGTATTGTAACTATGAATTGAAGTATGGGGTAAAGATTCACCCAATGTATGCCCCCTCATTGGGGGTGCATGCAACATCGTTAAGAGAATGTTTTCCAAAGGAGAGGACCTAATGATACTCTGAAACTGTAACCCTATAGGGGGAAGGAATGTGCATGGTATTAACTAAGGGACATGTAAACAATACGGCTAGAAACATGTATTAGTAGAAAAATTTAGCAAACATGTAATAGAAAATAGTGTAACAAGCAAGTATATCCGGTATACCTCGAAAAGCATGTTTCATACATTGGACATCATTCACAATGTTGCAAGACAATCAGGACCAAAGCAACCACAAGCACACAAGAAAATAGTGAGCAAGAAAGACATAGGGAAAATCCCACAAACAATTGTATTTAATAGTAAACAATGGAAAATAGTAGCAAGAAAAGTATTACATAACCATGGTGGAAAATATTTCTGTAAAGAAAATGCTGCACATAAAGCACCTGTTCACATGTTAAAAAGATAAAAAGTATGTCAAAGCATATATAGATCAATGTGAAATAGTGTTCTAGTAATAATGGGAAGTAGTAGATAATGAAACAATAACACCTACGATATGGAAACAAATGTAGATGCCCCCAAGAGCCTTGGTGGGGTTGGTAAGAGGTACATTGCCAAACATCATTGTTGCGTGTAAGTATCTGTAAGAAGTTTGCATTCACAATTAGATAAAAAGTGAACACACATGCGTATATGATAAAGATAATGACATACGAAGTATCTGTTTGATTCTCCTGCGAGGGCGGGGAGGGGATTCAGCTGACTCTTTGTCACTCAAGCATTGGAGAAATGGATAACACCTTATTGAGGGTTTGATCTACCCTCACTACTTTAGGTTGTGCCTTCAACCAGGGTGAGAGGACCCGTTCTGTAACCCGTGTTGGTGAAGGATATCAAGAGATCCTTCTTTGCACAATTTTCATGAGAACCTTGAGAAAATATGATCAATACAACACAATCTAACTCTCACGAGTTGTCACACTAGAGAGTGGAGATGTTTCCTGGACAAGGTTCGGGTTACTAAAGACAATAATTGAATCCTGATTGTCTCTGCATATTTTGGCAATGGAATTTGTTCATTTGTGGATACACAGTACAAACAGGGGTAGTTCATGTAGGATTCATCATTTGAGAATTTTTTGGTGGGAAGTTAAGCAAGATAAAGTTGATTATACCAGATCTTTGAGAGCCTTTACAAATATTGGAAAACTCACAGAACAAAATGCTTCAAAATAGCCAAAATATTCCTTCAACCAGAAGGTGTGTATCAATGGAGGCCCAGAGATGCACGGTTTCATACACTCTTCAAGAATTCAACATAAAGGCTCATGCTAAAGACTCAATTAAATGTTAGAAATCCCTGATTCGTCATGCCTAAGATACACTCATAGACTTACAAACAATCTTTATCAACATAGTGAAAGTAAAGTGATTTTAAATTGTTTATTTCATTACAAGATGAAAGCTCTTCTCATAATGAAATTGCAAATGCCACAATACTAACACATGGATGAGATCTTGTGTGATTCAGAGGGATTTTAACATAAGATTGCAACAGGAACAAGAAAAACTATTTGAAAACATTCTGAAATAAGAGCAAACACAATTATGCTCATGATCAACACAAATTCATTTCAAGGTTCATTAGATTCATCAGCAGGGGAGAGTTTCTTTAACAATCTCAGAGCTTGTCAATGGTTGTACACTTGCAACCATCTTGACGTGATTAAATCTAAAACACAGGAAAATAAACAGGTTTCTCAGACGGTCTCTCGGGAAAATGGTTTTTCTCAAACTTTCTCAGAAAAATTAACCCCCCTTATGCAAGAGTATTCTCATTGCATTTATACAATTTCACTCGCTCACTCATCCCAAATTTTCCCCCCAAAAGTCTAAATCTTCAAGAGAATATTCCTCTTTACAACATACAGCTTAATCATGTTGATTCCCTTGAAAATATCTTACAAAAGTTTGCCAGGTGGATAAATCATGAACTGATCACGTTTCTCAGTTCCTCAACTATGACTGGGATGCCATGTCATAACTTTTGACAGTATTTTTAATCATTCTTTTATTTTGTCATGCAAGAAATCCCTTTTTAATAATTCTCAGGTGGCTCCATATGGCTTGATCTGACAAGCAATCCTTTTCACCTTTGAGAATACACCTTGAGGAATAGATACCTACATTCATGCCTCTCAGAAATGAGTGTCCTTGCATGGATTATACCACATATCTGTGCTGTGAGTCTGAGTCGGCCAAGTGTAAAGAGGAGCCAATGGAAGCCTCCATGTGTCTCCTTGGTGCAACTGCAAAGGTGAAGTCCAGAGGCAGGTTCCCAAATGAGTGCGGGCCCTCCACGTGTTCAGAACCTGAGAGAGTTGCACCGGTCACTAAAAATTCTGAGCATGGGAAGGTCCAGCAGAAGCTTCCACGTGTCTGTTCAACACAACTTCAAAGATGAAGTCTAGAGGTGGGACCTCAAATGAGTGCAGGCTCTCCACGTGCCCTGGGCCCAAGAAAGTTTCCTCGGCCATTGAAAAAGTCTCAGTATAAAGAGGAGCCAGTGGAAGCCTCCATGTGTCTCTTCGGTGCACTTTTGATATGGTGCCCAAAAGCGGAGACCCCAAACAAGTGCAGGCTCTCCACGTGTCTCGGCCCAGAAAAGTTGTACTGGCCCTTGAAAAAGTTTAAGAACCAGTGGAAGGTGCCACATGCCTAGGGTCTGAGAAAGTTGCATCAGATGCTTGAAAAGTCTAAGTATGGGAAGATCCAGTGGAAACCTCCACGTGTCTCTTCGGCGCTCTTTCAAAAGTAAAATTCAGGGGCAGGTCCCCAAACAGGTGCGGGCCCTCCACGTGTCCTCGGGCCTAAGAAAGTTTCCTCAGACCATTGAAAAGTCTCAGTATAAAGAGGAGCCAGCGGAAGCCTCCACGTGTCTCCTTGGCACAACTCCAAAGGTAAGACCTAGAGGTGGGACCCCAAACAAGCGCGGGCCCTCCACGTGGAAAATATTTGAGTTGAAGCGGGCCTGGGGGTGCTTTTCACATTTTGTATCACTTAAAGAAATTGTGCATTTTTGGACAATTTGGCCCGCCCATCTGCTTTTGATATAGGCTTTACATGTGGCTTTCCTGGGCATCGATGGGGCTGGCTTACTTTATGACTTTCATTCTTTTTCAAAACAAAGACGAGAATCTCAAAATGGCCCCGAGAATCCTTTGAATTTTAAATTTCAAACATGTGGGCATTATTGGTCCCCAGGGAATCATGGCTTCACTTTTATACTTTCTCCTTTTTCATAAAAAGCTAAAATCTTCAAAATACCTCCAGTGACCCACCTCCCCACTTTTAACTTTTCAGACTGACCACATGTGTCATTATTTGGGCCTTAGGCATTCACTTTTATACTTTTCTCCTTTTTCACCATAATGCCTTAAAACACAAAAAGGGCCCACCTTCCTGCAACTGCTCAAAATTATGACATGTGTACACTTTTCGGGGCCAAAGTAAGAAATTTTCTTTGCCACTTCATATTGTTGAATAGCCAATTAGAAATTATCATATCCACAAGACCAATTTGGCATTTTTTACAAATGTAACAAAAGTGACAAGTTCACCAAATAGACCCACCATGCCATGTCCAATCAAAAAGACCACGTATCCATGGGCGTTGGGATAAAATTTGACAGGGAAAACATGACCGTGGAAAAATAAAAGGAAGGGGAAACCCCAGCATTCATGCCCAAATTACAAATTTTTTCCCCACATGGAGAGAAAACTGTAAATAATACCAAGACTCAATGTGATCCATGACCCAAGGAAAGGACTGATAACGACATCTAAATGAAGGAGAAATTTTTCACACATCCATACAGGGAGATAGAAAATACTTCAAACCATGCAGACTGAGAATTTTTTTGAACAAACAGGGTGAGATTAAATTGAGCACCAACATCGGCTCTTACTTGGGGATGGGCACTCCCTATGAGTGTCGCAAGAACAACATAACAGACCATGTGCCAAAAATCCATTGGGAAATGGAGTCAAGAACAAGCTTGCAAACAAAGAAACAATAACCAACCTCCCAAGAACAAACTGAGAAACCAACAAAAATGAGCCGCCAAGGACCAGGACGAACCAAAACAGAAAAACATAGAAACGAAAAAAAGAACTAAAAGACTATACACTGTACAATGATGCGTGCCTTGATTCTGAGAAATCAATCAAGGAAATGTTTCAAGTGCCTGCCATTCTGAGTATGACCAAGCCAAGAAGTCTTGATACTTTTTTAACAACTGGACATATGCTTGTTTTTCTTCTCTATCCAAGTTGCTACCTAGCCATATTTTCTGAGGTTTATCTTTTGTGCCTTTACCAGATCTAGAACAAACCCCATCAAACATCAGAGTCCAGGGAGAACCAATCTACTCGGGATACTTGCACTCATCAATTTTATGCTCCTTAAAATCAGCATAACCCACAAAGTTGTCAACATCGACGTCTGCATACAATACTTCATAAGAAGCATTGTTAGGGTCCTCAATGAGATGTAACATTTTCTTCTCATCGTATAACTTCACAAGGTTCCCTCAATTGGTATGGTTGCATATGACATGTCCATTTGTATGCTTCCACCCACACTAGCTACCCACTTTCTAGATAATAACATCCCCCATTTGGCAGGACAGTCCACAATAACCACATTCATGGTTAAGCATTTTCCTAGAAAAGCTGCCAACTGCACTACTAATCCCTTGACAAATCCAATTACTGGCACTTCTCTTTAATCCATAGCAGTACATTTCCCAAAAGCTATGGTTACCTTGATATTTAACTCATTCATGACCTCAAGAGGCATTACATTACATGAGGCTCCTGAATCAAACATGCAGTTATGTACCAGCCTATCTTTAATAATCAAAGTGGTAAAAAATGGATCCACATTAAGCTGAGATTCAACCAGAGAAGTTCCCAAATACACCTCAGATGATTCACCCAGTTCCTCCAATGCTTGTGGTATTTCTGATTCTGCAATAATGGGAGGAACCTCTATATTATTAACACTTTTTCCCTGAGTAATATTTTCTTCCTTAAATCCCAAATATTTGAATGCCCTTTTCCTATGCTCAGGGATCCTGAGTAATTCAACAATGGGAACAATGACCTTGATCTGACTCAAGATTTGGGCTATGTCACAAGGAACATATTTGGGTAGGGCATTATTAGGAGGGAGATTCACCACTTCATCTGATAGTATAGGAGTTTTCAGAGTCTGGGCATGGGCAGGAGCACAGGTTTTATTTGGGGTAGTTAGGCCTTTTCAGATGTATCTTTCTTAGGGGTTTCCTTCAGGATATTGGTAAGAACTGGAACTTTTGGCTTGGTTTGTGGCCCTCCCCCTTTGACAACCTTACTTCTGGTGTTATATTCTTTCTCCTGAGAAACTACTGCATTCATCAACAGTTTCCTGTCCTCTTCGGAAGGGATCCCTCCATCATACTTTTTAATCATCAAGGCCCTTAAGTATTCAAAATCATGATTAGGTAGATCAAATGCTTGCACCATATCAATTTCAAAAGTATTAATAGGAGGAAGAGGTAATACCCGGTGGACACAATCCCAGAAATCTTCAGCAGTTCTGGCAATCAATTCAGTTGAGGTTTCCCCCTGTTTTAACACCTTCCATGTGTATTCAACATGATTAGGCAGATCAAATGATTGCACACTTATCAATAATTCAGTTGAGGTTGCCCTGGCACTTATCATTCAGTTGAGGTTGATGTTTGCAGGGCTCTCCATCATGCATAGATGATCATATGTCTCATATTTATCAACTTCCTCAACTTTTTGATCTACATCACATGGGGAGTGTGGTAAGAAACACCTATCACACCACTCGATAACATTGGCCTCCTCCATAGTAGCAACCCTGGAAGTCAAAGGATCAGGAACCAATCTATTCTCCCTGGGTTGAGGCTTTTATTTCCTGATCCCATGAGCCCTTTGCATTTGTCATCTGGTCTGTGATCACCTCTGGGATGATTTCCAAATCTCTCCTGACCATGTGGCTTGTGCTGACCCTGGGAACTTTGTCCTATCCCTTTTTCTGCTCTGGCCAGTTTATAGGATATCTCTTTAACTGCTCCAGCCAAAGTTTTTACAACCTCTTCAAGATCCACAACCTTGTTTGATTGAGGATTTTCAGGATTGATCAACTTGACACCCTCTCTCTTAGGAGGCTTTCCAACTACTTTGATGTTATTTTCTATTTGTAAGGCCATGGTGAAATCCTGCCTCAATGTTCCTGGGTTCTTATCTCTCAAGTAATAAGAAACCTTTTTATCAAAAGCATCAGAATATTTTATCAAACAGGACACATCACTTGGCCTTAGGATTATAGGTAGCCTATTCAAGGTCTTATTGAACTGAGTATTGAAATCATGGACAGATTCATTTGGATTTTTCTTTATATTTTCAAATTCAGATAAAAGGAACCTGGGATCTGTCTTATCCCCATATTGCAATCTAAAGGCATTTTTCATCTCGGTCCATGAATCTATTGAATTATCTGGTAAATCCTTGTACCAGTCACGTGCATCCTCCTCAAGAGTATGAATAAACAACTTTACATACACGTCTTCAAACTCAATTTCAAAATCTTCCATCATATTGACAAAGAGTTTTAAATGGTGGTCACCAGTGATGGCATTATTCCCTTGAAATTTTGGCAACCTATTTCTGACATCTTGTGGCACCATATTAGGATATCCATCCATACCTCTGAAATCTATAGGTCCAAAAGTGTTGACAACAAAAGGAGGTCTAGGTGGAGGTTGGGCCATATTTCCTTGAGGTGGTGATCTTACAGGAGAAACAAAATGATAGGGAACGAGGGGTCTTTGGGGCACAGGAGTATAAATCTCAAAGTAGATATTCTCTAATGACTCAGTTTCTTGGAAAACCCTATCAACCTTGGAAGAAACAGGGGAAAACTGAGAGGCACACTTTTCAGACACAAATGATGGCCCCTCTCCAGTTGGAGAACTCAAATTTATATAAAGATTACTTGGTTCAGAATCACTTGAAGACGTATGGTAATCTTCAACCACAGATTGATCACCTTTCAGAACTGATATCTCCTTTTTTGATTCTTGATTTCCAACAACTTTCCAGACTTGTTTTCCTTCTGAATTTTCTTTTCCTAGTTCTGGAAATAACTTTTTAGTAGGATCCCTAGTGAAGAAAGACCTTCTTCCCTCCAGCTTTGCAAATATAATGAAAAATTTCACTTGACACAGGTTAAGACACTGGTAATCATCAAAATTTCAATTCAACATGGAGTCGCCACTAAGGATTTTCACCTTAGTTGTGCAGATGCACTATAAGTAACTTGCCAAGTGTCTATCAATGCTTAATTTCTGCAAAGCTTAACAGATCTGACCTTCCTTTACCCACATTTATCACTATTGATGCAAATTTAGTGCAATAACCACTAGAAACTGGAAATACTACACAATGAACTTGTAATCTTGCACAAATCTTACAAATCTCAACAAAGGATGACGTTTAAACAACTTATTTGTACTTAAACCATGTAAGAAACATTACCAGGGTCGGCATGTGTATGCATTTGTAAAAATAGTCCCCAAAAATGGTGCCACTTTGGTGTTGTTTCCACACAAATAGGTCCCGGTGTTCAAATAATCCTCTGCAATTCAAATAATCCCCAACAACAATGGTGCCACTTTGGTGTTGTTGCCACACAAATAGGTCCCAGTGTTCAAATAATCCTGCAATGGTGCCACTTCAGTGTTGTTTCTACAAAATAGGTCATGGTGTTCAAATAATCCCTGATGCCAATGTTGTTGCACTAAATATCACTTGGGTGTTGGTATCCAAATTGATTCTCCTGCGAGGGCTGAGCAGCATCACGAAACTGACAGGATGCTTAGAGATAGACGAATCATGATATGAGTCATTTTGTAGCCGGGGAGGGGATTCAGCTGACTCTTTGTCACTCAGGCGTTGGAGAAATGGATAGCACCTCACTAAGGGTTTGATCTACCCTCACTACTTTAGGTTGTGCCTTCAACCAGGGTGAGAGGACCCGTTCTGTAACCCGTGTTGGTGAAGGATATCAAGAGATCCTTCTTTGCACAATTTTCATGAGAACCTTGAGAAAATATGATCAATACAACACAATCTAACTCTCACGAGTTGTCACACTAGAGAGTGGAGATGTTTCCTGGACAAGGTTTGGGTTACTAAAGACAATAATTGAATCCTGATTGTCTCTGCATATTTTGGCAATGGAATTTGTTCATTTGTGGATACACAGTACAAACAGGGGTAGTTCATGTAGGATTCATCATTTGAGAAAGTTTTTGGTGGGAAGTTAAGCAAGATAAAGTTGATTATACCAGATCTTTGAGAGCCTTTACAAATATTGGAAAAATCATAGACAAAATGCTTCAAAATAGCCAAAATATTCCTTCAACCAGAAGGTGTGTATCAATGGAGGCCCAGAGATGCATGGTTTCATACACTCTTCAAGAATTCAACATAAAGGCTCATGCTAAAGACTCAATTAAATGTTAGAAATCCCTGTTCGTCATGCCTAAGATACACTCATAGACTTACAAACAATCTTTATCAACATAGTGAAAGTAAAGTGATTTTAAATTGTTTATTTCATTACAAGATGAAATCTCTTCTCATAATGAAATTGCAAATGCCACAATACTAACACACGGACAAGATCTTGTGTGACTCAGAGAGATTTTAACATAAGATTGCAACAGGAACAAGAAAAACTATTTGAAAACATTCTGAAATAAGAGCAAACACAATTATGCTCATGATCAACACAAATTCATTTCAAGGTTCATTAGATTCATCAGCAGGGGAGATTTTCTTTAACAAATCAGAGCTTGTCAATGGCTGTACACTTGCAACCACCTTGACGCGATTAAATCTAAAACACAGGAAAATAAACAGGTTTCTCAGATGGTCTCTCGGGAAAATGGTTTTTCTCAAACTTTCTCAGAAAAATTAACCCCCCTTATGCAAGAGTATTCTCATTGCATTTATACAATTTCACTCGCTCACTCATCCCAAATTTTCCCCCCAAAAGTCTAAATCTTCAAGAGAATATTCCTCTTTACAACATACCATTTAATCATGTTTATTCCCTTGAAAATATCTTACTTTCTGTTGCTAGGTGGATAAATCATGAACTGATCATGTTTCTCAGTTCCTCAACTATGACTGGGATGCCATGTCATAAATTTTGACAGTATTTTTAATCATTCTTTTATTTTTTCATGCAAGAAATCCCCTTTTTAATAATTCTCAGGTGGCTCCATATGGCTTGATCTAACAAGAAATCCTTTTCACCTTTGAGAATACACCTTGAGGAATAGATACCTGCATTCATGCCTCTCAGAAATGAGTGTCCTCGCATGGATTATACCACATATCTGCGCTGCGAGTCTGAGTTGGCCAAGTGTAAAGAGGAGCCAGCAGAAGCCTCCATGTGTCTCCTTGGCACAACTACAAAGGTGAAGTCCAGAGGTAGGTTCCTCAAATGAGTGTGGGCCCTCCACATGTTCAGAACCCGAGAGAGTTGCACCGGTCGCTGAAAAGTCTGAGCATGGGAAGGTCCAGCGGAAGCTTCCACGTGTCTGTTCGGCACAACTTCAAAGATGAAGTCTAGAGGTGGGACCTCAAATGAGTGCAGGCTCTCCACGTGCCCTGGGCCCAAGAAAGTTTCCTCAGCCATTGAAAAAGTCTCAGTATAAAGAGGAGCTAGCGGAAGCCTCCACGTGTCTCTTCGGTGCACTTTTGATATGGTGCCCAAAAGCGGAGACCCCAAACAAGCACGGGCTCTCCACGTGTCTTGGCCTGAAAAAGTTATACCAGCCATTGAAAAGTTTAAGAACCAGTGGAAGGTGCCACGTGCCTAGGGTCTGAGAAAGTTGCATCAGATGCTTGAAAAGTCTAAGTATGGGAAGATCCAGCGGAAACCTCCATGTGTCTCTTTGGCACTCTTTCAAAAGTAAAATTCAGGGGCAGGTCCCCAAACAGGCGCGGGCCCTCCACGTGTCCTAGGCTTAAGAAATTTGACTTGGCCATTGAGAAGCCTCAGTATAAAGAGGAGCCAGCAAGAAGCCTCCACGTGTCTCTTCGGCACACTTTCCAAAGGTGCCCAAAGGTAGGACCTCAAACAAGTGTAGGCCCTCCACGTGGAAAAGATTTGAGTTAAAGCGGGCCTAGGGGTGCTTTTCACATTTTGTATCACTTAAAGAAATTGTGCATTTTTGGACAATTTGGCCCGCCCATCCGCTTTTGATATAGGCTTTACACGTGGCTTTCCTGGGCGTCGATGGGGCTGCGGCTTACTTTATGACTTTCATTCTTTTTCAAAACAAAGCCGAGAATCTCAAAATGCCTTGGCGACCCACCTCCCCACTTTTAACTTTTGATGTGGGCATTAGCAGGGCCACACTTCACTTTTATACTTTATTCCTTTTTCATAATAAAGCTAAAAGTTCCAAACACCTCCAGATCCCACCTTCCCACTTTGAATTTTCCTTCAAACATGTCATTATTTTGTTCCTTTTATATTTTCATTCCTTTTCCATAATGCCTCAAAATTTATGACTTGAATTATGACATGTGTACACTTTTCGGGGCCAAAGTAAGAAATTGCTCCACCGCTTCATATCGTTGAGTAGCCAATTAGAATTCATTGGAGCCACGGGACCAATTTGGCATTTTTTACAAATGTAACAAAAGTGACAAGTTCACCAAATAGACCCGCCATGCCATGTCCAATTAAAAAATACCACATATCCATAGGCGTTGGGATAAAATTTGACAAGGAAACATGACCGTGGAAAAATAAAAGGAAGGGGAAACCCCAACATTCATGCCCAAATTACAATTTTTTCCTGGTGAGAGAAAATTGTAAATAATACCAAGACTCAACGTGATCCACGACCATAGAGACGGATTTATAAAAACACCCTAGTAAAGATAAAAATTTTACGCATCCCGTGCAGACTGAAGAATTTAAACAAAAAGGGCGAGGTTAAATATGAGCACCAACACCCTCAACATTTAAGTGTGAACCTTAACATGAGAGTGTGTCATAAGGTAATGGCTTGATAGTGTATGCTAGAAGGATAGATCATAAAACATAGAGAATGAAGAATGAGTGAGATTATTTTTGTAATATATCCCTCAATAGTCATGTAAGAACCTTAGGAACACGAGTGTGTCATCAGGAAATGAGGTGATCACCTACCAAAGATGGATAGTCCTACAAGGGATGTCAGAAGCATGTGAAGCAGTAACAACATGAGTGTAAGAGCTAAAATGAATGTCATAAAAAATGGTGCCAATAATGGGAGATGCAACATTAGGAAGCATAGATGTCAACGATTTAGGAAACCAATGAGATGTAGTAGCATTGTGAGGTGAATGAGATGATGTGAATATATATGTGCTAGGTAGAGGATACAGATGGATGAATGAAAACCTTAGAAGTAGGTGGAGGGGAAAAGTGGACAACGGTGGAAGCATGCTTATGTGGAATGGGAGAAAGAGACTGATCATGCGAGTGAGAGACAAATGAAATGATACCCTTATCTTCTAGTTGTTGCAACCTGTCATGAAGGGCACAATAATCATTATCAATGTGGCCATTGATACGATGGAAATTACAATAATGGCGATCACACTGGAACTACAAGTGATGAGGGGGATGATGTTGATTAGAGGGTTAGTGAATTAAGTTATTATCAAGTAAAGTACGTAAAACATCATGAGCATAAACAACATGTGGAAAGTGAATTGGTCCTTGAGTAGGAGATGGAGAAGACTTAGGTGGAGACTGATGCGGTGGAGTTGATGAAGGATGCTTATGTGGTGCAATGGATAGAACATGCTTACGAGGTGGAGGGGATGGAGACTGTGGAAGATGTTTGATAGAGGGAAGAGGAGAATAATTAGAAGATGATGAAGAAGGGCGACCTATAATATGTGAAACGATTAACTATTGTACTAGATCAATGAATTTATAGCATAAAAGCGTAAATGATTCACATGTATCATATTGTAATCTTTCTTTCAATGCATGAATCAAGACACAACAAAAGATAAATTTCTTTTCTAGATCAATAGGATGAAATAGTCATTGATGCATACAAGAAGTGAAGCGTAAAATGTAATCTAGAATAGGTTCTTTCTTTCGTTGATGTAAGATAGGTAAGAAACCATGTGTAACTCTAATACCATTGCTAAGTATAAAGCGTCTAAGAAAAGCATCTTCCATTTCACAATATGTACTAATAGATCCAAAAGGAAAATGGGTATACCATTGGAGAGCATCATCAACAAGAATATGAGGAAAATATTTTAGTAACAATTTATCATTAGACTAAGAAGCCATAGCTAAATGATAATGCTTAAGATGCAAATATGGATTGCCAGTGCCATTAAAATAAGAAAAGTTAGGCATGATGAAATCCTTAGGAAAAGCTGAATTGTGAATTTTCTTGGGAATATGATTGCTATGAAGAGAGTTACTGTCAATGGAAGCATAATAGGCCTTACTTTGTAGAGTAAGAGATTGAACTTGAGATTTCAATTGGCCAACAACATGCATGAGTGATATGCTATCATGTGAAGGAATTGTAGAAGAATTTTTCCATTATGATTGATCATGGGAATGTGAGAAGTATAAATGGATGTAGAAGGAGAAGAAGAACATGAAAATGAAGTAGATATAGAAGAAGTACTAATAGGAATGCTAGAAGCATCGTGAATAAAAATTGTATAAGAAGAAGAAAGAGGTAGGAGAGGATAAGAACATGGAACATCAGAAGAAATGATAAGAGATGAAGGAGGTGGAAGAGGAGGAGACGAACATGGACTATCAACAGAAATGATATTAATAGTATTAGAGTAAATAAGAAGAGGTGAACCAGTAGGAGTGGTAGAATCATCATGAATGACATTGGAAACAATCGTGAAAGTAGAAGAAAGTGGAGTGGAAAATTCACAGTCAGTAGTAACATTCTCACTAACATGTTCATGATAAAAAATATAAGTAGCATCACTATCAAAGAAATTTTCACATGAAAGTATTTCATCTAGAGAATTATTAGCATATAAATAAGTAGAAGGAGAAATATCATAAGATACATCATTGCAAGCATTTTCAACAATAGAAGACACGCGAGATATAACTTTACATTCATCTTGACTACTATTAGAGACATCATCATGCACATGTACATTTTTAACATTATAATTTATATTATGTGAATCTATAGTGTCACAAATAAGACCAAGCATATAATATATGACTGTACTATCAAGTGCACTGAGAGAAGAAAAAGAAGGTAGAGAAACATGGGTGGTTATGAAAGAACATGGAAGACATGAAGTGAAATTTTTAGGAGACTAAACGACGACAACAATAGAGTTGTCAAAATTAGTAGGAATGATGCTTTCATGAGAAAGAAGTTTTCTTTGAATATTGTCATCAAATTGAGCATTGCAATAAAATATACTAAGTTCAGCTTCAACAACAACATCAAGTATAGTATTAAAAATAATATGATGTATAGCTTGCCTAGGAGAGGAGGATCTATTTTTAGCCATGAGGGTTTTTTGGATCCTAAGGCAAGGAGTTCACCAAATGATTTAACAAATATGGAAATTTTTTTACAAACCATACTATTATTGCAAAGCCACTTGTAATAAAATGCTAAAGTATATATTTGACACAAGCAATAAGATAAATGAAATTTAAACCCTAAGTACAAGAGGAAGGAATAAGAACTTAGCTGATTTTTCTTAATCCTAAAGTATTTTATATTGGATCAACTAATGAACTAGAAGGATAGACTATTGTAACCATGCTCAAAATATTATGCGACTTTTAGATGAGTCAAGACCAAGGTTCCTGGAATAAGACTGGGGCACATATGTGTTGGGGACCTCTACTGGATTCCCGTGATTGCACAAAAGCTTAAAAAATGATTTTTTTGTGTTGCAAGGTGGTTCCTAACCTTTTTCATTTGTCACCTGTATGTCACACTATGCCTGCAGAGTTTTCCTGTAACATGTAAAATAGATGATATCTTGCAAAACCCCAAAACACATTAAATACTAAGAAATAAATATTCAAATGGGGAGTCGGATTGAACCTGACGATCACCCGACAGAGTGAACTTATGACCGAGCACTACACTACATCTTAGACTCCATGTATTTATTGTGCATGTGTGCAAGAATTGTGCCCTAGGACGCTCTTGTGAAAGATGTACTTGATAATGAGTGATAACTAGATGTACCAATGTAGATAAATGTGTGGATGGAAAAATAAACTTCCCTTCCTATGCATGTATGGAAAAAATGTAGTCCCTTGTCCATTGTGTGAAAGCTAGATGGATGATTTGATTCTCTTATAATGCCTTTAGATGAAACCTTAGGTGGTGATAATATATTCTTAGATCTTGGTCCTTTATTATGGTCACATAGCTTTATATTTATATGATTTCCTTGGTTAAACTTCAAAATTAACAACTTGAAGGATGACCCATAAGAAAATAAGATTCCCAAAAGGAGTGAGTAAAGTAAAGAGAGGTCGGGGGAACCCAGAAGGATGGGGTAACATGGGGAATGGTGTCCAGAGTCATAAAAGATAAAGTAGTAAAGTATCGACTGGGTTGTAGGGTGCAAAAGGCCAGAAAGAAGATATGAAACATAAACAAAAGGCCGAAGGTAGCTATTAATTGCTAGTTTTATCACTTAGGAATCATATGAATAGTACTATGTGATTAGTTAATAGAAATGTACCCAAAGTTCTTTATTTAGTGCCTTTTTGGTAGCATGTAATAATTTTCTAGATTAATATCCTTTCCACCAGGATAAACATCTTGTTGAGTTTTTTGAACCATCTTACTTTGCTTATAGTATAATATAGCCTTACTGGTATCTTGACAGGTCATTCAAATTTGTGGGTTTTTATAGACACAAAATTATGCACTTATTACTATTGCATCATGCCTCTAGATGATTTCCAAGTACGAAGATTAGACATTGGTGACACCTTTTCCTAGTCCTTTTTCCTTTAATTGATTTTGATTGTGATAATGTCTTATAATTCTCCGATTTATATCTTTTGTTCAAGTCACAAGGATCCTTGTCCCCATTCTTGGTTTTGTTTCTCTTTCTTGGATTTGGGACAATACTGACCATTAAGGACACTACCGCTTGGGTGCTAGTGTCCCTTCTGGGTGTTTTTTCCATTCTATTTGGTTTTCTAAATTTTTGTAACTTGATACTTTTTTTGTGTTTTCTAATTATTTGGATCAGATTTTGGTGTCACTAAGTGTCTAAATTCAAACAAGGAATTCACACACACACACACACACACACACACACACACACACACACACACACACACACACACACACACACACACACACACACACACACACACACACACACACACACACACACACACACACACACACAACTTACTCACTATCATTAGGGGATGGAAAATTTGGGGCTAACACTAACTATCTACTACTTGGGAAACATAAACATTCAAGGACTAAATTTGGGCTACATTATTCACTACATAGGAGGGGTTATTTCTGAATTACATCTCACATATTCATATTGGGGGGAAAGTAGTTATATTCAACTATATTTGTGTGGATGAAACAAGGGAAACCTAGCTTCAAGGGAAAATATTAAATCAAAAACAAACTAGAACTACATAGATTTTGAAATGTAGTGTAACACTCAATAACAATCATATTGGGGTGACCATTGAGGTCTGTATGAGTCAAACACATGCATTATTTATTTCATCTAATGTTTGTTTGATCATTTTGAAGGTAGCTAGGATTTATTTTTTATGTTTAGGTGTGATGGTAAAACCATACAATGACGTGGATTTGATAGAGAGCAAAAGGAAGGAGACAAGCTCATACCCTAAAGAGATAAAAAACAACATTGTTTCTAGGACACTAACACTCAATTCAGACACCAGATCCCAAACAATCGTATCCTAATTTGGGAGGTACTATTTGAAGAGGTTACAAATCTTAAATTCTCAAATAGAGCATACATAGTTCAAATCTAGCCTTCTAAGCCTATTTCCCAACCTAGAATTAGCCCAGATCTCTAGATACAAGCCAAGTCATTCTGATCTCACTATTGTACAAACTTGTTCGTTTCTTGTATAAGAGATATGGCTTATTATTGTTATATTCATTTGATCTCAACACTCTGATAAATATTTAAATAATTTTGTGAGCCAGACGTGAATCAAACACAAAATCTTGTATCCACCATGATCCTTTTGCATGAACCTATACAAATATATATACAAGTGATCCAACATGCAAAGGTTCTAAGGATATTGTGTCCTATGTTGCTCTATACTCATATAAATCTCATGCATCCTATATGATTTGGATACACCTCCTTCATCCACAACAACACAAGAATCTAATATGACTGTAATAAAATTTCACAACCGCGGAACACATATCTCACTATGTCATCCAGGGTAATTGACGACTCTTCCTATGTCTGCAACCCTATGAAATTCTTCCTCGTAGCTCTATGTTTCCATCATGTATCACCTAGGGCCATAACTTTAACTCAATCTCCCAAAACTAAAAAACATAATATCCTATATACATCCTCCAATGTCACCGTCATATCTCTAGTAGGAAACAAAAAAATACATGTATCTGCACACCATCTTTCATAGAGTATAGTAATTAGATACATACTATGGGACACCTCCCTTAATATAGTGATGCATTACAACCTAACATGGTGTAATATGTCCCACTCATCCTCCTCTAGACCAAATTCCAATAATTTAGATAAATTCTTACCTGCATAAAACTCTTGTGAATGTATATCTCTTTGCACAACATAGAAAAAAAGGAAACCACAAGTTAGTATCTCAATCACGCAAACACATGATAAAAACCTCACATATACTCATGGACAGAAACACCCATTAACATATACACTACTACCCAATACTTGGACAGTAGCGCCCAGAACTAAATGGTACCGTCCAAAGGACAAAACCATCCCCACTTATTCTATCTTGGAAAAAAATTCCCAAATTCTCAAAATTTTGAAAAATGCCAAAACGACCAATAATTGATACAACAATACCTAACCTACTTAAAAAATTCAATACTTACTGGTTGATTTATTGTCTGAGTCAATAATGCCTCTACAATCCTCTCATACCTCATCGAAATTTCCTCTTGTGCACGTGACATCATTGTAGTCCATAGCTCAAATCGTGCACTGGTTCAATTTACAAATGAAATTACTATTGAATCTTCAAAACTTACTATAGTAAATTTTCTTATCATTACATTTTATATAGTTAATATACTTATTAGGATAACTAATTCAATGAAATTGTTTTCATTATATCTTGAGCCTCACTTGCCCATTTTCAGCACCTTCAATGGCCCTAACACCATATCTTTGATGTATACCACAATAAACATACGAATACCAAAAAGGTTGTATTTAGTTACTTATTATGATTCTATTTTCACTCATAACTATTTATTATATTCTATACATTTTTAGTTCATATTCAAACAATCACTCTAATTTTCTCCCGGCTTATGGTTCGCCATCTTGCTTCTAACCCTTCGCCGTAAAGGGGGAAATATTTGGGGTTACAATATTACCTCTCCTAGAATGATTCAAGTAAATTTCCAATGTGGACCATATAACCACACTGTGCACTGCCACAATATTTTTAATTGTCCGCGAAGAAATATTCAAATCCTACAAAAATATCTCACTCGAAATCACAAAGTTTAATCTATTCCAAGCACAAAAATGTATTAGATTCTCAAAATTTCATTCCCAAATGACATAATATGGGGGTAAGTCATATTTCCAGATCTGATTCATGTCAATCACGTTCAATCAAATAGTACATTCTAATTGCCTCACAATCACAATGATTACACTATTTCAAGTGTAAAACTATCCCATATTCTCGCAATTTCTCAGATTCTCACAAATTTTCCCTCAAATGAGATAATCTAGGGGAAATTAAAATATCCAAATTAGTTTCAAATAAATCAAGTTTAATCAAATATTATGTTTCAATCAATATACTTTGTTTATGAATTCTAATTCCACTAGTATCAATATCCCTCACATATGACCTAACTTAGGAGCCAATCAAATTCGAGCATTGTTCCACTTATCTTTTTTTGCACCCTTACATTGTAAAGTGGGGTCAACAAGATGTGTTTTCATGCTAAATATATAACATGCAAAATTTAAAATTCTAGTCATGAGAACCAAGCCCCCACTTGAAAATCCCATCCCTGGTCATTGTAAGCCCTTCTTCCAGCCAACATTTAAACTATGCCATCCTTGTTCTAGATGAGAAGACCATTCTAAAATTATTGTCAAGTGTGTTTCATATGTAGGGAATTATTCCTAAATTGAATCATGAAGTTGCTGAGATCCAAGGTGGGTTAGTTGTTCTCAGAGGCATAAAAAGACTATTTTTAGCCATTTTGCAACAAAGGAATACCCTCTAAAGGATGATTGCAAGGTCTCAATCCATTTATAGGTTGTGTATATGAGTATTGAATATATCTAGGGAATTTTCAAATAATTATGTGGGGTTATATGGTGTTGGTATTCATTCAATAAAAATAGGGTCATTGCGGGTGTAGGGAACGATAACTTCAACCGAGAAAGTGGAATTACTTTGAATATTCTCGGAGTTTTGGAAGGAGTTGGAAGATTAAAAAATAGGAAATGTAAAGCTATTGGAATTATCCACATGGTACATACATCAATTTTGTTCCAAGTCTTCATAATCTTCTGTGATAATCCGAGTCACTACAGTTGCCTTTTTGATCCAAAAGAGTGACTAGACCTAAGATTCAAATTTCAATAAGAATTAGCTCTTGGAAATGATTTTTATAGTATCATCATGTGTTTTTGAGTAAAAATAATATAAGATTGGACCTCTTAATCCCATGTCTTTCTCTCGAGGCCGAAAAATCACTCTGTTCTAATTACACGTTGACATGATGACATCAACATGGTTTTCAATCTTCAGTGTAATTTTCACTCTCAACTATCCCTTTTACCTTTTCCCTTGATGAAATGGGATAGTGGAAGTTCATCCCCTTGTTGGTGAGTTATGTTTCATAACTTAAAACCTTGTAACTTGTCTCCGAGGATCACTTAACATGTGCAACTAAAAATTAACCCCCCTTTTCATGATGGATAGAACCTTGAAACATTTTTCGAGGGTATGTGTCCATTATCAATTGTACCAACTTGTAAAGGGATAACTTGGACAATAAAGTGTGTTCCTCTTATGCATAAGCATGTTTCACCACTTAAGTGACAACCTGGTATGTTAGGAAAGTGCAAACAAGTGTTTTAGGCTCGTCTCCTCATGATGACTTGACCCATAGAACAATTTTTATCATTAGATATCCCATGTCCCTTTTTATAACATCCAATGGGATAATTGGGACATAAAAATGCACCCACTCTATGGAGATAAGTTCTGGTCACATGCATAATCTAGTTTCATCACCTGAAAGCTTGTTTTAAACCCTTCTATAATTCTCACATGAAACCACATGTTGTCACTTGTCATGATCTAGTTCAAATCACAATTTGGTGCCCCTATTGTCCTCTTTATTCATCTTTCCCATATTTTATATGGTGGAATTCCACCTCCAACCCCCGACTAACCATAGTTAATCTTGTTTGGGTTAAACATGAGTTAAGATGCTTAAGAGCAAGAAATGGTTAAATAAAACACTTACCCATTTTTTATGCATTTCAAATTTGAATTTTTCCCTCCCAAAATCATTTCTATGTTGTTATACTACTGAAAAATTTCTAGAAACCTTCATACTTAAAAATGGAAAGTTACACATATCTCTAAAACCCCTCGACAGTTTTCTAGAAGATTTTAACATCAACCTCTTCTAAAAAACACCCTTTTGTTGATCCTAACCTTGCATCCATTGGTGTCATGTAAAATTTTTAATAGCCAGAAGAAAATTTCAACTATTTCACTTTAATTTTCAGTTTTACAAATTTCTAACGATTGAAAGCCTCTAAAAATTATATCAAAGCATTCTTGTGAAAACCTAAACTTTTGAGACCATTTTCATCCTATTTCGACACCTAGAGGACCACCTTATATATGTAATAAGTTATACCAAGTCCTAACCTTCTATAAATAGTAATTTTTGAAAACATGCCATTATATGAGTTTTCATCTCTCCTTGCATATCAAGGACACTAAAAAGTGTTAATTTAGGTAACTTACTAAAAATAGACATAATGGAATATGAACTTCTATAAATAATTAGCATTGGGGTTGTGGTCAAAGTTTCCATACGCATTCCTCTCCAGTTCATGTCATTGTCCTTCATCACTGCAGAGTTTAAATACTTTGGTTCAGAGTCAATTTTGACTTTGATCACCGTGTATCCTAATCTGGGTGACAATGAGGTGACTAATATGGATATGGAAGATCAGAAACAAAATATGATGATTGAAAACCATACAGATTCCAAGGGGAAGAGTTTCTCAAGTGGTATTTTTAGAGTTAGAAAGGTCATCTTTGCAAGGTTTAACAGTTGTGTCATGGATTAAGTAGGAAAGGAAGCCTCTGCAGACCCTCAAAACTTAGTCTTGAGGTGAATTCTATAAGGCATGTTGGAATGCAAGAGACCAAATGATTTTTTTCATCTTAGTGATCCTAAAAGTGGATAATAATGATTGGGTTATGCAAGAAGTTATATCAAGTTCACATAGTATGGATCTCGTGGGGTTGCTCCATCACTTGATCAATGGTTTGGTGTATGTTATCATCCTACTAGAAAAAAATATTACACTCATCGTGTCTTGGTACAGTAAATAGGTTGATGACAAGAACTTCATTATTTGGGAATTACCATAGTGTCTTTCAAAAGTAGGCTCCTTGTGATTAAAATATTCCTCATCTCTAGATTTTCACTTCTCTCTTCTTCTCTCTCTTCTCCTCTTTCTACATTCTAATTCTTCATTAAGAATGTACTTTTTGGATTTTTCATCTTATTCAATTACATAGCCTTTTAATTTTCATTGTAAAAGTTTTTTTTCCATAAATAAGAAAAGGACTTAATTTCATTCCTAAGGGAATATGAAAGGTCATAGGTGGTGGGAATATGAAATGTCACCATGGGGGGATGAAGAGACATGATTGTAAAGGTATATATTGCGATGGATTCTCCCATTCTAGGGGTTGATAGATTTGTTCTCCTACTACAAGAAAGAAGTTATTTATTATATTTCCTTGTCTATATTATTCTACTTCCTACTTTCCAACTATGCAAGCTTTGTAATCTCAAGCAAATAAGAAATAACCTTATGTATTTGAGGAATAAATCAATAGAACTTTGTGTCTTTGATTTTTTAATCTTGATATTGCTTACATAGTTTTTTTTCTTCATGTTGAATATAGAAATACCTCTGGTTAATGTTCTTGAAAATATGCAAGTTCCTTGTTTCGCTCGGAATGTTTTGGCTTCTGGGAATAGAGTTGCTTCTATCCTTTCATTCCTTTTAGAAACAGATGAGGTTAGGGTTAGGAGGAATACCTGTTGACTGTCGAGATGGTGTGCACGTACCGTAGAGAAAGATCAGGCTGACTGCGGAGAACTCCTTTTTGTCTTGGAAGGACTACCTGCAAATAAGAACACAAGACCACAAGATTTTGATTAAACAATAAATGAGGAAACTACCTTGGGCCCAGGAAATATAAAACTTCCTTTCGAAGGTGGTCAGTTCCACTGCTAATATGAATTAACACAAAAGACTTGCAAAATATCAATTAAATTGTTTCGTTGAACTGGGTAGGGGAAAGGCTGGTTTTCTGGTTTTGATCAGAGGAACCGATGCCGGTTACTGATAACCGATGCCGATTACTGATAACCGATGCCGATTACTGGGTTCTAGGATCTTCTTGGTAGCTATGGTGTTTGTAATGGCTGGTTTTTGGATGGTATTAGGAAATGGGACGATTAGAAGCAAAAGAATGACAGTTAGATGCAATGGCACGTTGGGTAGTGGATTCAGAAATGGATTTAGGAGGACTGAGATTCAAGAAGCATAAGCAATGTTATAACCAAGGACATGCAAGATGTGACTTACTGGTTTTGACCAAGATGCAAGTTGATCTCCTTGGTTGTAAACACTTCTGGTTTCTTTCCTCGTCTCTGCTCTGTCAAGTGAAGATCTGGACTCTGTTCCTCGCTCGCAATGCTCTCTGTTGATCCAGAAATCCTTTGACTGATCTCCAAAATGAAATTCCGATTCATTGTTTTGGTTTGGGGAGCCCATTTACAGGGAACCGATGGTGGTAGCGTAACCGACGGCGGTCGAGTAGGAACCGGCATCGGTAAGGAAAAAGTAGGCTATTTTTAGTAAAATAGCCCACCTTCCCTGCTTTTCTCCCGAGAGATCAGTTGCGGGCTTGGTCAAGTGGCTAGAAGGTCGGCTTTGGGGTGCGAGTAAGGAGGCATTAGTTATGGATGTGAGTCTAGACCAAGTCATGGGTCTTAATTAGGTTAGTTTAGGGTTAGGGCTAGGTCATGATGAGGTGGCAGAGTGAGGTGGCGGGTAAGGTGATGTGGATTTATCAATTACAAGGTAATTAATAAATAATTGTGTAAAGTTTAGGTAATGAGGTTAGGTTGCGAAATGGGATGCGGGTCACAAGGGGTCGTAAGACACGAATTTGGTGTCTACATTAGCCCCTTATTGTCGTGTAGCTTGTTCTGTAAAGCTGCGCGCGGACAATAATATGAAGTGGTTTCTCCTGTTAAGGGTATAGGTAATCCCCCTCAAATCTATCACAGATTGAGTGAACGGGAAATCAGGGATAGGGTTGATAAAGGGTAAATGTTGTAGAGAGGATGGTAAGGTGGTGGGGTAGGTCCAAGGAAGCAGACGCATGTTGAAATGCAATAGTACGACGAGGGTACATGATTTGACAAGCAAACCAGCAATGTGTAGGCAAAGGTCGATAGTTTATCCAAACAAGGGTGATATAATCCTAGTATCCAAGGCATAGGAAGTAGCTCCAGGGTATATAACAGGTGAGGTACAGGAATGTTTAGGCATGTTCGGCAGTACCAAATGGTTGGTTTGGTTGAGATAAATGTCACGGTCTAGGTCTAGGCAAAGTTGGTCGACAGATCAAGTCAAGGACCCTAATCATGCTAAAACACGAACATGTGAGCTCGATTGAACACAAGGTACATGATGGATGGATAAAATAAAACGTTGATTGTGGGTATGGTATTGAAGTGATACGGCCTTGGGTCAGGCCAAGTGGTTGGGCGGTGGCCCTGGGTCAAGTTAGATGGGTAGGTTGAGGCCTTGGGTCAGGTCAAATTGTTAGGGTGAGGCCTTGGGTCGGGCCGGATGGGTAGGGCGAGGCCTTGGGTCGGGCCTAATGGGTAGGGCGAGGCCTTGGGTTGGGCCGAATGGGTAGGTTGAGGCCTTGGGTCGGGCCAATTGGTAGGTTGAGGCCTTGGGGTCGGGCCGATTGGTAGGTTGAGGCCTTGGGTCGGGCCGAATGGTAGATTGAGGCCTTAGGTCGGGCCGAATGGTAGGTTGAGGCCTTGGGTCGGGCCAAATAGGTAGGGCGAGGCCTTAGGTCGGGCCAAATGGTAGGTTGAGGCCTTGGGTCGGGCCAAATAGGTAGGGCGAGGCCTTAGGTCGGGCCAAATAGGTTAGGGCGAGGCCTTGGGTTGGGCCAATTGGTAGGTTGAGATCTTGGGTCAGGTCGGACAAGTGAACAAATGGTGTTCAGCAAAGGTGAATAGAGATGGTGTTGGTGAAAAAGGGGCAAATGGTAAAGAAGGGAAAAAATTTTGGGGGAAAGTTGGGATACGAACCGATGTCGATTCTACATGACCGATATCGGTTAAGAGACCAATACCGGTTACTTAGGGCAAAAATGAAACCGACATCGGTTAAGGTCGAAAAACCTATAAAAAGAAAAATACGGCCTGTCATTGTCACTTTTGTTATTTGCAAACCAAAGTGACTTTTCTGACATGGAGAGTTGATTTGGAGGGTTATTGAGTGAGGTGGAGCTATTTGATTGGCGGAGAGAGTTGATAGTGGGCCCGATTGAGGAGGAGGCAGCAGGTGATTGGCCAGGGACCCAGTAGATCAGGATTGGAGCCATGGCACAGGCAGGAGGAGCTGGAGGGGCTGGACCAGCTGGACCGCCACCACCCATCCCACCACGACGACGTGTCGTCGTACCGGTAGGTTCTAAACTCGTGATTTTATGCATTGAAATGGTTATTAGGCTAAATGGGGGGGGTTTGGGTAGGAATTTGTATTTTGTAGGAAATAATGAGTAAATGGAGGTAATTTGAAAAACGGAGAGGGTAGATAGGTAAAATAGGGTAATGCGGCTAGGTGGGTAAAATTGGAGGGTGTTTGGGTGGGTAAATGGGTAGAAATAGGAAAAAATGGGTTTTGGGGGCCGCGCGGGGGTTCGGCTCCGGAAAGAAAACAGTGACCGATGTCAGTCGCTAAGTGATCGGCATCGGTCGCAAATTTGCAGGGTTTGGTTGAGTTGGGAGGGACCGGCGTCGGTCGCGTATCGGCCGGTATCGGTGGCGTTGGGATGGGTTGAGGGTTTGGTGGTGGGTTAGGTGGGTTGGGTGGTTTGTGGTGGGTTAGTGTGTTTAGGGTTTAGGATGGGTTTGGGTGGTTTGTGGTGGGTTAGTGTGTTTAGGGTTTAGGATGGGTTTGGGTGGTTTGTGGTGGGTTAGTGTGTGGGTTTGGGTGTTTAGGGTTTAGGGTTTAGGATGGGTTTGGGAAGCTTGTTGGGTATTAGGGTGTGGTTGGCCGTGTGAGTGGGTTAGGTGTGGGTTTTGGGTTGGGTTGTGGGTTTTGGTGGTTGTTTGGGGGGGGGTAGAAAGTCGGGGTGTGGTCGGGGGGATACAAAGGGGGTTTAGATGGTAAAGTAGATGTTATAATAAAGAGTAGGTCTAAGAATGTGGGTTGGTTTTGCAGGCACGTCAGCAGTTGACGATGCGTGATAGGATGCCTCCACTATTGAGTCGGATGAGGCCACACGTATTTGCGGCGCATTGGGCCATCATGCGCGAGGTGGGACTTGGCGGGGTCCAGAGGTACAGAGTGATAGAGAGGGATCACAGCCTGATGGTCGCCCTCATCGAGAGATGGGATCCGGCGGCCAATGTGTTCCATCTTCCGACCGGGGAGATGACCGTCACATTAGAGGATGTGTATCGCATCCTGCGGCTACCGATCGAGGGAGAGGTAGTCTTCCAGGTAGATTCAGAGACTGCGATGGACAGCATACTGTAGGTTTTTGGGGATGCAGCCGCGCTACTGACTTACCATAGCGCGAGTATCGGGTACGGTGACATGTACCGTGCGCATCGTCACGAGACACGACTTGCCGTGTTGATGATGATAGGGATCACCTGCTTCGCCCTCCCGGATTCAGAGGGAGGCCGCTTCCCACGAGCATTGATGGGGGTGCTGCTGGAGATGGTGGAGGAGCACACCTGTTTCGCATGGGCACCAGTGTATCTGGTGCAATTATACAGGGAGTTATGGGGCTATCGCCGGAGGAGGTGATTTGGTATTTGTTCTACATTTTTGTTGCACTATTGGGCATACGAGCATATCGTATGCATCAGGCCAGTAGGGCTACCCCAGTAGCCAGGGCCACAGGTCGTATACCGATATGGCTTTCAGAGGTGGTTGGGGGTCGTGGGCCAGCCACGAGTAGTTGTTGCAGGTCGGGATGTGGCCTACTATAGACATCTGCTAGAGGGCCTTACAGCAGTAGACATTGTATGGAGACCCTACAGAGGTCACCATCCTGGCAGAGGAGCTTGCTTACAGCTGCGCCTAATCCAGTACACATTCTGAATAGCAGGACGGAGGCCAGGAGAGTACGAGCGGATACTCCTGGAGAGGGTACGCAGGCAGATGGGGCTACGACAGGACAAGCCACCTCCCGTTCCTCAGTACAGGAGAGATGATGTAGAGGCCCCACTGCCTACACCACAGCCTTTGGATCCAGATTGGGTAGCAGAGAGGTCAGCAGGTGAGGGTATAGATGATGTTGGGTGCACGGGAGCATACAGGGTGTGGTGGGCTGGGCAGAGAGTAGCCAGGATAGTACCGCCTACACAGCCAAACTTAGCTGCAGTGATAGGAGAGAGAGATCAGCTCAGGGGTCAGGTGCAGCTCTTACAGGGGCAGCTAGCTGCAGCACAGGCACAAATAGGTGTCTTACAGGGGCAGCTAGCCCAGGCTCAGGCACAGGTACATGCAGCACCACCACCAGCACCACAGCCACAGGTGTAGGTACAGGTACAGGCAGCAGCATAGGTACCAGCACCACCACCAGTAGCGGTACAGCCACAGCCCCAGGCACAGGTACAGGTGCAGGTACCACAGCCACAGGCACCACCAGCGGCACCAGCACAGGCACAGGGGGCACTGGTAGTAGGTGTCAGGGGACCAGCCCCAGTACCTACGGTGGCTCGAGAGCGTTACATGGAGGCTAGAGCGAAGGCCCGATACTATCAGGATATTCTTGATGGTACCGGGGCTGATTATCAGCCCTATGCGGCACATAGAGCAGAGACCTCTCGGAGCCAGAGGTCTCAGGGAGGTGCAGCTACAGCTGGTGGGTCCGTCACAGGCAGGAGGCGAGAGGCACCACAGGGACCAGTGGGGAGAGGTGCCGAGGGCGGTGGGGAGAGCTGAGGGATCCCAGACATGACTTTGTATAGGGACACGGGCACCGGTCTGCGAACCGGGTGTATTGATAGAGGCCTGCGTGCCTATGTATTATTCATGTATTCATTTATTCATTTATTGTATACCGGCCTGTGAGCCGAGTAGGGGTTGTATAGTGGATACCGGCCTGCGAGCCGAGTATATATCTATTTTTGATACGAGGGACTGGCCTGCGAGCCGAGTCGAGATTTTTTGACAGTTATTGCGGCCTGCGTGCCGGCTTTGGTGGATTATGAGATCACAGAGGCCCCGATGTAGGGCACATTGTATTTTTGAAAATTTGTATATATATAGAGACGATGTTTTGATCCTCGTGCAGTGTTCAAAATGTGTTTAAATATTTTGTTAATGGTTGGTAATATGTAATGTATGATAAGTTTTAGTTGACATGTTGATAGATGGATGATGTTGATGTTTTTGTTTTGGCACGTATATATGAATGTCAGGTTATGTGATGAATTGGTGGTTTTGTGACATTGTGATATATGTAACTGATGAGTTGGATCCAAATGATGTATAGATTGATAGTTTCTTGATATCCGTAGTTGATGGTTTGTGTATTTGTATAAAATAAATGATGTTAATGAAATTGTAATGCTATGTGTGGTGGATGAACAAATGTGGTAAATTGTGTTGTTTATGCAGGAAAAGAGGCGGGCGCGACAAAAATTTAGGTGAGAAATGAAGAAAAGAACGCTGTTGAGAAAAGATAGGTGTGTAACCGATATCGGTTAAGGAACCGATATCGGTAGCTTGTAGACTGATATCGGTTAAGTAACCGATACCGGTTATTTAGGTATGATCTTTTCTAAAAATAGAAAAGCTAGGGTGGCAACTTAAGTTTTAATTTTAGAGCCATGCAAGAGGTTAAATACGCGAACGCGACGCTTTTTGACGACTGAGACAGGTATTTGCATGAGAGATTTGAGTGATAAGGAGTAGAGAGACAGGAATTTGTATGAGAGATTTGGGTGATAAGAAAAGATACTGGGAAGGTGAATGCGATCGGAGATTCAGAAAGTAGAAAGGCGAATTTGAAAAGAGTGGTGATAATGGCAGGATGAGGAGAAACATCCAGCAGGCAGGGACAAGAGGGAAGACAAGGGCCACCTCAAGCTACTGCAACCCCAGAGGTAAATGTTTTGGTTGTGATTTGATTTTTGCATGTGTTATGAATAAGAGATTAAGTGGGTAGATATGAAGAAGAAAACATGATAACAAGGGTTATAAGTGAGGTAAGTGTTACGTGGTAGGTAATCACAGGTTTCGGGTATGTCTGTGTATACAGAGAGGAATAAACGAGCAATTTATTGTCGTAGGTGGTTGTTTTAGGCAAGATGTATGTAATTGACAGTGACCGGTAGCGGTTAGGGAGAACCGGTATCGGTTACTCAACCGATATCGGTTATGTATAACTGATACCGGTTACTGGAGGAATTTCCAGAATGTTTGAAAAAACCCTGACGGATTGAATGGTTGTTTGTTGTTTTGGTGTATGCAGGCAGAGGCAGGATTGAGGATGAATGATAGTGTGCCAGTGCTGTTGTCACGAATCCGAGCGGATGTAACACCAGCTGAATGGACATTGATAAATCGTTTGGGGTTAAGTGGAATCCGCTATTATTCATGAATCACACGTAATCATGCTATGTTGTAGGCATTGATTGAGAGATGGAATCCCGAGACAAATACCTTTTATCTGCCAACAGGGGAGATGACAGTAACATTGGAAGATGTGTTTCGGATTTTGAGACTCCCTATTACAGGAGAACCAGTATATCAGGCACTACCTAGCGCGGCACGGGGAGCGATAACAACAGTATTTGGTCTATACGCATGAGATTTGACACAGCGAGGTTTATCTTTTACATATGGGGTAATGTATGCAGCACACCCTGAGGAGACAAGGTTAGCAGTGATATTAATGATAGCGGTAGGGTATTATGCGTTACCGAGGGCAGAAGGGGGAAGATTTCCAAAGGCATTGATGTGTGTTATTTGGGAGATGATAGAAAGGAACGTGACTTTTGCATGGGCACCTACATATTTTGCGGAGCTATACAGGGGTTTATGGACTTGTAGGCGAAATCACAGGACGACGCTGGATTGTTCATACTTATTACACTGTTGGGCCTATGAGCACATTGTTTGTGTGTGACCAATAGGCCAATCCCTCCAGGCAGGAGAGACCGGAGTGCAGAGGTTGGGATTCAGACGATGGGTCCAGACAGAACAAGAGGCCAGATCCTAGGCCGTGACGGGTGATATTGAGTATTACAGGCAGGTATGGGAGAGAGTGACGGTTGCGGATATCTGTTGGAGGCCATACGGAAACTATATGGTAACAGAGAACATAGCTGAGGAGTTGAGGGGTGTAGAGCGATTGAGGTGGATCGCAGGGCACAGGCCGGGTGAGTATGAGAGGATTCCTATAGATCACGTGCGGCGACAATTTGGATTTGTGCAGGATATACCCCTGGCTTAATAGACCATATATGAGGATCGACGCCGAGGCAGGATTCTCACCTCCCCGGCCAACACCTCCAGAAGGGCCTGAAGAGGTAGCAGCCGATCGCAGGGTAATGGATGCGGGAACGACAGAGGCCTATAGATTATGGTGGGTAGCAGAACTGCGAGGTGTACGTGAGCGTCCTGACATAGCAGTGATTACAGCAGAGAGGGATCATCTGCAGCGTTTGGTTCAGCAGCTCCAAACGCAGGTGAATGAGACAAGATGATTGTTAGTGGTTGCGGAGTCACGGGCGGGGAGACTAGAAGCTGGAGTCCTCCATGCGAGAGGGCGTATTCATATGTTACAGGAGAGATTGGCAGATCAGTGGGTGGTACCAATAGCCATGGTACCTTTGAGGACAGAGAGGCCCGGCGAGAGGGGTCGACGATCACGATCATCACCTAGTTCGGGATGAGGCGTGAGGGTTTGAGTAAATGTTAGCAAGGTATAAGAATAAATAAGGATGCCGACCTGCGTGTCGATGACAGAGAAGATGTATTTGTTTAACATCTAAATAAAACTGAATGTGTATGTTGATTTGAGTTACGATAATAATAAGATTGTTTGTGTTTTTATTTTCGGTGTTTTGAAAAAGGATAAAGAGGACTGTGATTAAATAGAAATACACAAAAATATTTATATTCACCACACATGATAGGTTATGGTAGGGGATGGTCGAGCTAACCTTGGGAGACCCCATGTCTCCGAAGTGCTGCCTACATAGCCCATTGCACAAAGCAAGGAGGGGCCTCAGACCGATGTAGTTCTCCCTTAGGATCAGGGAGAGGCGAATTCAGGCAATTGGGTACGGTTAGGCAATTTGTTGGTTGATAAGAATTTGATGTTGATAGGGTAATGTTGTTGGTGTTGGTAAGGTATGGGCGATGTTGATGTAGGTATAGGTAAAGCGAAAGTTAGCTTACCCAAATAGTAGGGAACCGTATCCTGATTAAGGTCAACACACAATCCTAGAGTCGAGCAAAAGAGGCAAAAGTGTCCCGTAGTTGAAGAGAGCTAAACAAACCACACCACGTAGAACGAGCTTGGAGCCCTAGGTACCGTGCATAGACGAGAAGTCAATAGGTGAAAAGAGTTGTGTGATCACAATATATCGAGCGTACATTACGTCCCTTGAGTTGAAACAAATGGTGAGGTGAGGTGGATGATATAGCTGAGGTACGGAGAACTTATTACAAAGTGAGTGTTCTGACGAAAGAGAACCTACCCTAAATAGACAAGTCCATGACTCAAAAGTCCTTTTGAGTGAGGCTTTTCTTTTATTGAATGTAGACTGATCGATGTGGGAAGTCTACAAGGGATATTGATTGTATTATTCTTGAGGTCTTCACGAAGCTGATATCAATGCGAGAAGCTTCTGATAAAGGCTGACTGCGTATAGTTGTCCTTCGAGGGAGCAGTCTATTTATAGTAGTAGATATGATTGTAATGCATAGCTGTCCTTCGGGGGAGCAATCTATATATAATAACAGCAATAGTTCGGCATATAGTTGTCCTTCGAGGGAGCAGTCTATATTTAATTTAGATGACTAGATGTTCGTTTGGCGTGAAGCATCTAGTTTAGTAGGAAGTTTGACTCGAGAAAATCCCATAAGAATACGGCTTATTTTAATATTTTGAAGTCATGGACTAGACTAAAAAGGGGAAGGCTTCGTCAAGGGGAGGTGAGGATCAAACTATGTGAGCTTGATTGTTATTATGAGGTGTAGGAAACAGAGTGTATGTAGTGGTAAGTGAGCTCAAGGGATGAGCGGCAGGTAGATAAGAAGTGATATAACACTAATTTCAACAGTAGAATGGTCGAAGATGCAAGGCATTAAGGGGTTCAGGCTCAGGTTTACCATTAAGCGAAGCTAAACGATAAGTACCAGATCCATAGGTATGAGTGATTATATAAGGCCCAATCCAATTGGGAGCAAATTTTCCACGCTTGCTCTTTTCTAGTTTTGTTACATGTTGATTCTCTTTGAGAACAAGATCACCAACCTTAAAGGTACGCTCATGAAGTCGCTTATCATAAGCACGTTTAATGCGTTTTTGATAGATTTGAAGGTGATCAAGAGCTGTAAGACGGCGTTCGTCAAGAAGCTCCAATTGGGCTAACCACTCTTGGCGGAAATCATCGTTGGTGAGAATATCCTGAAGAGATATTCTAAGGGAGGGTATTTGTATTTCGAGAGGCAAAACAGCCTCCATACCGTATACCAAAGAAAAAGGTGTGGCATTAGTAGAGGTACGAATGCTAGTACGATAAACCCAAAGGGCAAAGGGAATGTGATCGTGCCAATTTTTTCCGGATTCATTGACAACTTTCATGAGGATTTTGGTTAGTGTTTTATTAGAGGACTCGGCTTGCCCATTGGCTTGTGGATAGTAAGGTGATGAGAAACTAAGTTTGATACCAAAGTTGTCACACAGGTCTTGCAACAACTTGTTTTTGAAAGATTTTCCATTATTTGTTATCAGGCGATGAGGAACACCAAAACAACAGATAATGTGGTGGTTAATGAACTCGACAATTTTTTCTTTTTTGATTGAAATGAGTGGAATAGCCTCCACCCATTTTGTGTAATATTCGGTCACTGTGATTATCCAACGGTGACGTTGTGAAGAGGTTGGGTGAATCTCACCAATAAGGTCTAAACCCCATTGTGAGAAGGGCCAAAGATCTCGAGCGATCTGGAGCGAGTGGCTAGGAGTATGTTGAAGGTTGGCATGTTGCTGACACATAACACAACGCTTAACATATTCGTAGCAGTCGTTATTGAGAGTAGGCCAATAATAACCAAGGCGAAGGATTCGTTTGGCCATGGCAAGGCCGCTAAAATGTCCACCACAAATACCGTCATGGACCTGTTGGATGGTATGAGTGGCCTCCGCGCCAGTTAGACAGCGAAGGAGGATGCCATCAAAGCCACGTTTATAGAGGAGTCCCCCCATGACAACATAACGCGAAACACTTTTAAGAAAAGCACGTTTGCCGTTACTAATAAGGTCAGGTGGGAGGACAGAGATTGTAAGGTAGTCGTGAAATTGGTGGTACCAGGTATCTTGTGAATTAGTAGACACAGTATTTATCATACAAACTACCGGGGTTGAATAGGATGGGGAAAAAAGTTGTTGGACCACGACGAATAATTCAGAGTCAGTTGGCGCGACGGGAATTGTTATCCAAAATTCATCCCCAAGGTAATTTTGATAACATGCAAGCAATTATATTGATTCAAGGAAAAAATTCATGTTTCTAGGGTCCCCTCATATTTGCCTAACTCCCCTGTCCAAGAGGAAGAGAGTAAGTTCTGAGAAAATGCGGAAAAAGGGTTCAAGAAGGCAAATAGGTCGATCCAGGAAAAATCATGAAAATTGGCTAAGTCCTGCTCAAGGTCGCCTCCGGGACGTTTGGGACAAAAAGGGCCGATCCGGCCGAAATCAGTCAAGACGGTCCGAAACGCAAATGGGACAATCGGGCCAAAAGTACGCGGCGGGCGCGAAAAGCCGATCCGGCCGAAAGAGGAAGAAAATTTGGCTAAGTGTTGCTCGGGACGTTTGGGACAAAAAGACCCGAACCGGCCGAACCGGCCGAAATGAGCACAGGCAGTCAAAAAAAACGATTGGGACGTCTGGGCCGAAAGGGCGCGAACCGGCCGAACCGGGCGAAAAAGGTCGAGTCAGTCTGAAGTCAAATGGGACAAGCGGGACAGATGGACGCGAACCGGCCGAACCGGCCGAAATCAGTCAAGGCAGTCCAAAACAAAGCGGGCCAAGTGGAACAAAAATGCGCGAACCGGGCGAACCGGCCGAAATGAGCACAGACAGCACTAATCAAATGGGACATCCGGGACAAATGGAGGTGAAGTACGTGAAGGAGCCGAATCAGCCGAGGACCAATCAGAAGCTGCCACGTGTCACAGGAGGAAAAGTCAACGTTTGGTCCGGAAACTTCAAACGGCCATAACTTTTGACTCTGAGCTCCGATTTTGATAAAATTGGACTTTCTGGAACGAGCACGACGTCCTCTACGCCACAGAAACTGGATTTATTATTTTTAATGAGGGTAGATATATTTAAATTAAGGAAACATGTTCGGCTCCAGTCAGTAAATGCTCTTTCCCGTCAAATGACAGAAAACGCCTGCCAGGCCCAAAATAGCTGCCTGCACTCAGAAGGCCATAACTTTTGCATTTTTCAACAAAATCGCACAAAATTGGTACCGTTGGAATCGTGTTTCCGAGCCCGATGCACAGCAATCAAGAAATTCTAGATTTGATCAGAAATTTATTGAGATTTTTAAGAAAACGTGGCCGGGTTCAGAACAGTGTTTTATTTGGTAGCTGGGAGTGCATTTAAGAGGCATGGTCATCATTCTTTCTCTGCTGCAGCACATGGGACAGTATGGGGAGCCTTTTGCAAGTAATGTATACCCATTCCACTCAATTTAATGCCTCTTACAGGTGGTTGAAGGACAGATTTCGGGATTTCCACTTTCTCTTCTCTTCTCCTTCTCATTTTTTCTATAAATTGGAGCGTTGGGCTTATTGTAAAAGGGAGAGAGTTTTTGGGTAGCAAAGCTCTACCAAAATTTCTTTGTGAAGCCAGTGTGTTGCAGGCCCTTGTAGTGGACTCCTTGCATGGTGATCCAGGCCCTTATCTTGTAATAGACTGAATTGTGCATACCAGAAAGCAATAAAATACAAGTTTGTGGATGTATCTTCCCCTGCTGTGTTTTTCTTGCATTCTTCTTGCCCCTTTAATCTTTCTGCAAGTATATTGTGTCTATTTATTATGTTCTTGTAAGAATCCATTATCATTGTGTGTGCTTGGAATATTGCTGTGAATGCATTTTGCTGGATTATGGTGAACTGTCATCACCTCTCCTAGTGTGCATTTTGCCTCTGTATTTCACACATTTGGAGATTACTCTCCCACCCTCCTTTTCTGGTGTATCACCGCTTTAGTGTAGGCTTTCATTTTATGCATTCTCTCTCTCTGGTCCCTTGGAATTTTAGGTTAGAATAGCTAGTTTCTCCTGCATTAGAGTAGATTGTGACAGGTAGTTTAGGAGCAAGAACCAGCTTTCTCTGGAGGTCTATCTCAAGTAGCAAGTCCCACAACTTGGAGATAGTACCCATGTTATCCAATCACACTGGATGCTTAGAGTGATCAAACTAGAAATCTGATCAACATCCAGGGGTGCTGTGATTCGGTGTTAACAGGAATTTGTGAGGCTAAGCAAGCCATAGTATCCGTAAATTTGTTAGTGGAGCGGGGAATGGTTTGTATAGAATAGTGGGTAAATAAGGCTAGAAGTGAATCCACGTAGTGTTTGTATTTTTGAAGTTCCTCGTTTTTGCATTGGTAGATGCCCATAACTTGATTGACTACCAATTGAGAGTCGCCAAAAATGTTGATAGATGTGATACCTAAGTGTAACGCAACTTGGAGACCCAGAACAAGGGCCTCGTATTCCGCTGTATTATTAGTGCAAGGGAAATCAAGTCGGAATGAAAGAGGCATAGGTTCAGCGTTGAGAGGAATGAGAACAACGCCGGCTCCTCCGCCGCGCTGGCATTTAGATCCATCGAAGAAGAGGGTCATTGGGTACAAATCCTCCGTGAGGGAAAGAGTAGCGATGAGTTCGTCGAGAAATGTGAAATTGGTAAATTGTTCCCCTGGTAAAGGAGCTTCCGCAAGTTGGTTTGCGATGGTTTGTCCTTTGATTGATTTCTGGTGGACAAACTCAAGGGCGAGGTCGGCGAGAAGCATGAGCCATCTAGCAATGCGTTGGTTCAGATGAGGTTTGGCATACATGTAATGGATGGGGTCTGTATTGGTGATGACAAAAGTCTTGTGATTTAGAAGGTAGTGTCGGAGTTTGGTGGCCACGAATGATAGGGCAAGGCACAATTTTTCTACATGTGTGTACCTAGTCTCATAGTCCACCAAAGTACGACTTATATAATAAACGGCTTGTTCGCGATTCTCAGAGTCACGATGTGCAAGCATGGCTCCTACAGCGTGGTCGGTGGCGGAAAGGTAGAGGTAGAAAGGGCGGTCGTCTTGGGGTGGGATAAGCACGGGTGGCTGCAAGAGATAGGATTTGAGAGCTTCGAAGGCTTGGTGACATTCTTCGCTCCATTGGAATGCAATATCCTTTTTAAGGAGGTGATGGAAAGGTTGACACTGATCCGAGAGTTGGGAGATGAAACGTCGGATAGATTGGAGCTTACCTTGTAAACTACGCAATTGTTTGAGATTTTTGGGTGGGGGCATTTCTAGGATAGCTTTGACTTTAGATGGATCGACCTCAATGCCACGCAAAGAGACGATAAAGCCAAGAAGTTTTCCCGAAAGAACACCAAAGACACATTTCTTCGGTTGAAGGCGGACAGAATATTGTAACAGGCGATCAAAAATAATGGTTAAAACATCGAGATGTTCACTACGATGTTTAGACTTGCCGAGAAGATCGTCGACATAGTCTTCAAGGATAGTGTGCATAATGTCATGAAAAATGTAGGTCATAGCCCGCTGATAGGTAGCACCAGCATTCTTAAGGCCAAATGGCATGACACGATAACAGAAGGTTCCCCAAGGAGTTATGAAGGCAGTTTTGTGTTGATCGGCAGGGGCAACCAAAATTTGGTTGTATCCTGAAAAGCCATCCATGAGAGAGAGCATCTCATGACCTGCAGTTAGATCAACAAGTTGGTCAATGCTAGGTAAGGGGAAGTCATCCTTAGGGCAAGCGAGGTTAAGATCCCGGAAATCTGTGCATATCCGAAGTCCCCCTGTCGCTTTAGTGACAGGTACGATGTTAGAAATCCATTGAGGATAGTCAATAGGCAAGATGAAGGAAACAGAAAGGAGTCGTTGGAGCTCCTCTTTGACCAAGAGAGCAATGCGTGGATGCATTTTTCTCAATTTTTGTTTGACTGGTTTGGAATCGGGGTTTAGGGTGATGTTATGGACGGCGATGGTAGGATCAATTCCGGGCATGTCAGCGTAAGACCATGCGAAAGCTTGGTTGCGAGCACGGAGAAAGGTAGTAAAGGCGGCTTGTTCTGATGTGTTAAGGGATTGTCCAATCTTCACAATGTGAGGATCCTTCTCCGTGTGGATGTTGATTTCTATGGTAGATTCGTTCAGCATAGTTTGGGTTTCAGATGGTAAGGCTCGTTGAATATAAGAATCATCCGCGCCAAGGTAAGTGAGGATGGAGTCGTCATCCTGGCATTCAACAACATTAATCAAAGGCGAATCCTCTTCGATCATGTCTGGATAAAGAAGGGGCAAAGAAGATGGGTCGTCATTATCGCGTTGATAAGTGAGAGGACCTATGAAGATAGCATTTATGAAAAAAAAAAGTTAGGAGGGATGGATTCAGGGTCTATAGATTCTGCGGGTGATGATGGCAAAGTGGGTGATGATGGTTTGGTAGGGGCGACGTCTTCTTCTTCCAGGATACAGCTGACAGGAGGTGTCTCCTGTGTAGGTGTTTCGGGAAAACCGAGACCACTGCGATCATTGTGTTTACGGGTAGTCACGGGAATGAGTGTATGTCGGCCTTGTTCGTAAAGGCCAAAACCAAAGCCTTTCCACGCACAGCGAGTCAAGAAGGTGAGGGCGAAACGACGATTTGTCAAGTATTGAAAATCGGATTGGAAAGGAACCACACCAAGAGGAGGTTCAGGGGTAATGGAGGATGCGTCAACACCCCCATACGTTAGGTTAGTGCGGCAATGGGGTGGTCCGTAAGAGATTATCTCCCCCACGCGACGGTCGTAGGTGGGATGTGCATGTAATTGTCCATACTCCTGCGGGGTAGGGAAAGAACTAACGTTATATAGGCGGTACTCCCCCAGCGTAAGGCGCTGAAAAACATCTACTAAGGGGTCGGAGGTTGGAATGTTAGCTGCGGGAAGGGAAGTGGTTTTTGCGATGGTGGTTTCATCAATTGAAGGCGTAGGCGCGGTTGAGGTGGATGGTTGAGGTACATTTGAGGAGGATGGTTGGGTTGAATGTATGGGTGTCTTGATTGGTATAAGCACATCGTTCGGGCGGTATAACATATTGCAGGTTTTAAAGGGGGGAGGGTCAGCTTTTACGGTGTAAGACTTCCCCTCGTACTCAAATTTTATGCATCTATGTAATGTTGAGGGAACGCATCCCATGGCTCGGATCCAAGGACGACCCAGCAATATATTATATTGGAACTCTCCCTCAAGGACATAGAAGAGTTCGGGTAAAGTACGTGGTCCTACGCGAATGTTGAGGATCACGGTGCCTAAGGTAGAAGTAATAGCGTCATTGAATGACCGCAACATGATGGGGTTGGCACACATGCAACTAGAAGGGATGTTTATCTGTTGGAAGGCTTTTGAAGAGATGATGTTTAGGCTAGCGCCCCCGTCAATCATAACCCGACGTACTCGAATATCCCGGACGTAAGCGGAGATGAAAAGGGTAGGGTCAGGGTCTTCTGTACCAAAGTCGACAATTTCATCTTCAGAGAAACTGACTGCAGCAGCTTGTTGTACAGAGACAGAAGTGGTTGGGGCAGTGGGTTGTTTGGTGAGAGAAGCAACGTGATTGGGTGTTAGAATGGAGGCGACAGGCAGGGTTTCATTAGGTAAAACCTCTATCCCTTGAAGGATCTCAACGAGAGCTTGTCGATGAGATTCATAAGTCTGAATGAGATCATACAGTGTCATTTTTACGGGCGATTGGTGAAGCTGTTTAATCATATTTCGGTGGGCAATGCCATTAGAGACGGGATAGGCGGGTCCGCGAATGACCACTTTAGGTGGTGGTGCAATTGGGATGTTTGATGGAGAAAGAGATGCCGCAGGTGTGTTTTCTTTTGCTTTCCCATTGTTTTTCTGCCCTCGAGTAGCGACACTAATCATATTAATCTCGTAGACCTGAGATGAGGAAGATGGTGGGGATAACTCATGGTCTTCAAGAGGTGGGGTTGTAATAATGATAGATCTTGGTGAGGCGGGGACAGATGGTATAGGAGAGGGAATGGAAACTAAAGGTCTCTCCCTTCGTAAGTTGTCTTTCTTAATCTTTCTATCCGGGAGAGGTGACTGGCGAAGGATGGTTTTTAGAGCTTTGCATCCCTCCACATCATGTCCTGGTGTGCGGTGATAAGCGCAGATTTTAGACTCATCGTAACCCATAGGTCGGGGCTTAGACGGGTCATAAGGTCTAAGTGGAGGTAGGGAAATGGTCGCATTCTCCACCAACATAGCAAGGATTTTGGCGTAAGATCCTTTGAGTGGGTCAAAATCGGAAGACGATGAGGGTATTGATTGTGTGGGTTTTGGTAATGCTTGGGCATGATTGGTTTGCACGGGTGGTGGTTTAGCCGAGGGGTGTTGATACTTGGTTTTTACTAAACGTGATTTCTTTGGCGCAGAAGCTATGTTGGATGATGAGGCCGCAGATGATGTGGTATCAGAAAACAACCACGGGGAAATAGGAGTGACTGAAAACAAATCTTTTGATGATGGAATTTGTTTAGGGTTGATAGGTGGACAGGATACGCGGAGTGACGGTGTTGCTATACCCTGGAATTTCTGTATAGGTGCGGAAGGCGTAGGTTGTTTTGAAGAAAATGCAGGAGGTATGATATATTGATGTAAGGTAGAGGGATGGGGTCCCAATATGGAAGGTAGGTATGACGATGATGGTTTTGATTGTGATAGGGGCACGGATTGAGTTTGTCTCCTAGGTGGCGGAGCGGATTTATTTTTGGATAGATCGAGTCACTTAGGCGGGTGCGTTAGACTGGGCATTGGTGAGGTCCCAAGCGTAGGGGAAGATCTGGTTAAGTTGATAGAAGTGGACGGGGCATTTGGTAGAGGTGAGGGGGGTGAAGGTGAGAACAGGGGCATTTTAAGCTTCTGTAAGCACTTCGGGTATATGGTGGAGACATCAGGATCAGTCATTTGCATTTGAGTAGAAAAAGGGGTACTCAAACGTTCCCATAGGGCCTGTCTATCTTCTGTGGAATGACAGTCCCCAGGTGTGATTTGTAATTTTTGTACGGAAGAAAGGTGGGTTGTAATTCCAGTCCACTGCGGGTGTGACACAGGAGGTAGATGAGGCACTGTATCAATAGATGTTAAGAGGTCAACCGGTCGTTGAAAAGATTTAGGCGATGAGGGACTAATAGGTAGGAGGGCGTGTTCGAGGGGATCTGTCACGTTTAAAGAATGTGATGATGTTAGTGTAAGAGATTTCTCGTCTAAGGATGTCAAAAGGAGTGGCGAGCCTTCCTCTTGTGTAGCAAGAGTGGTAGAAGGGGACGTTTGGGAAATAGATAAATTAGATAGCATCCGCTCACAGTCTTGTAGGGATGTGGTGTAAGAAGACTCGTCGATGAGAAGAGAAGTCCGGGCAGTTAACTCTTCTATGGGTAAAGGAATGATTTCACTTTGGCTTGATGGTGGTGAAGGAGGTTCAAACTCCTGTGTTGGTGGAGAGGCTTGATTTAAAATTTTTTCAATAGAGGCTTTTGGCTGAGAATCGAAGACTGCATGGATCTCATGAACACTCTCCTCGGCTAAGATATCTTGGTTCACGTTACTGTTGGATGAGTGATTCGGGAATGGCTTGTTGAAAATTTTCAGATTTCGGTTAGCAGGGGCGTTAGGATTATCGAGGGTTATATCCCCTGCGTCAACCATTTCCTGCACTATGTTTTTCAACATCTTGCAGTTTTCATGACTATGTCCTTTTACGCGGTGAAAGTTACAAAAGTCATTTTCTTTGTACCAGGAAGGTATTGCGCGGGTGGAGTCAAACCCAGAGTGAGGTTTAACAGGGGGCAAGGTGATAGCCCCAGCTTTGAGCAATTTCTCCAGGATGACGCCATAAGTTTCTCCCAAGGGAGTGTAATTGGTGGGCTCGGCTTTGTACTTATAAGTGGTTTTCGGCGGAGTATTGGACGGTGTTTGAGATTTGACCATTACCGCGTGGACAGCTCCTTTTGATTTAGAAGAAGTGGACGCGTGAGAAGTGGTGGTGTTTGGCTTGTTGGTAGAATCAGGAGTTCGGAAATTGGGGTTTTTGTTACGCAACCGTAATTTCTCTTCTTCTAAGGCTCGAATTTCTAGTTTCCGAGCCATGGTAAAGGCCTCGTCGAATGTGCGGAAAGTTTGAATTTGGAGGGTAGGGGAGATGTGCTTAGCGCAGGCCCGCGTAAATAGTTCGATGAGTTCGGTTTGAGGCAAGGCATACGTAAGTTGGTTGATAAGGCCCCGCCATCGTCCAACGAAATCTGCGATAGATTCGTCTTCAAATTGTCGGATGGCATAGAGGTCAGTGATAGATACTTTCTTGGCAATGTTAATGGAGAAATGATCCAAGAAAGATTGGGCTAGTTGGTTAAAAGAGAAGATCGAGTGCTGGGTTAAAGCACTGTACCACTCCAAGGCGGGTCCTGATAAGGACATGGGGAAGGTGCGGAGTAACAAGGCATCATCATGGGCAATCAAATAACAAGCATGTCTAAATGATCGCAAGTGTTGTTGAGGATCCTCTTTACTGTTAAAACGAGTAAACTTTGGCAACTCCCATTGAGGAGGATATGAATGAAGGGGGACAGAAGGGTGAATGGGCTCCCGACAAACTTGCTCGTATGTCAAGGCGCTACGACTTCCTGAAACGGAAGCCTCCAGGTTTTGCATTTTGTCCATCATTTGTTTGATGAAATCTGTGGTTGGATGAGATGATGGTGCCACAGAATAGGGATGTCCCATATAAGGTGTTGAGGTTACTGGATACGTGTATGGGAATGAAAAGGTAGGCGGAGCTTGAGAAGGAAAGCTCGTGTGAATAGGTGGCAGAGAGTAAGTCATGAATGGAGTGGTCTGAAAGAGAGATGAGATAGGGGCAGTTGGTGGTAACGATACGTGGGGTCCAGGGTTAACCAAAGGAAAGCTAATCGGGGTCGTATGAACCTCTGAAGCTGTCGGATTGGGAGACGGGGCTAGAGATGCAGGAAGTAAGGCAGTGTTATCAGGAGGAGTGGGAGCTAAATGAGCAGCTATACTAATAGGCATGCCAATAAGGAGCTGACCATCAGGCGTACGGTCGGGGGCATGAGACAAATAGTATTGTACAGCGCTGGGATTAGCATCCAGAAATTTGGCAAAGTCCTTGTCTCCTACAGGAATTTGGGGGATCTCACTGGTGTCCGTAGGGTTCCCTATAGAATGTGAAGGGGGTGATTCAGGCAAAGACACAGAGCAGGCATGTGAAACCATGGCGGCCGCTTGCTTCCGAGTGATGACAACCATAGACAAGAACACACAGGAAAGTTTCAATCTATCAAGAACAAAAACAACCTCAGAATGATGAATCTGGCAAGTTGCTGGTTTGTCAGGGGCTGATGAAGACAGTAACCGATATCGGTTTAGTAACCGGTGTCGGTCGCAGAGAAAACGACGTCGGTCCCGTAACCGATGCCGGTGTCAAAAGTCTAGGATAAGAAGATATAAAAGGCTGCTAATTTGATTTTTAGCAACGTTGAGTATATTTATCAACTTATTGATCACAGAAGACAAAGTATGACAGAGAAAACAGAATTTGAAAACAAGCAAGAGGCACACGCAAATCTAGAGACTAATCCTAGGGTTAATTTTAGTTATCGTGGGCTTATGCCTTTAGACGTAAGATGATGTCAGAATCCTAAACAACAAGACCTAGGGGAAATGTCAAGTTTGTTTTGGCTTATAAGGTTACCTCAATCGGGCGGAGGAATACCGCGGAAAAGGGGGGATGTTTGAGCTGTTGTGTTAATTGTGAAGTGATTCGGTATGTGTTGTGCAGTGAAACTAAGGTTAATTTCCTGTCAATACCGTGGATATCACCCCCACGTGTATGACCTGTTACTTAATCTATGTTCACTAGAATTGAAGAACAACAAGCAGGAATGCAATGCACGTGTTTTAAACCCAAATCGAAAATTATATTCGATGAAGCAAGAGAGATGACTTTCACTAATGCGAAACTAGGAAAGCAAGACAAATTCTTTACGAAATATATAACAAAAGCAACAGCAAATATGCTTCCTAAAATGAAAATAAGCAAGAGAAAGAAACCCAAAATGGGTCCCACCGGGCGTGCCAAAATGTTTCGCTCGGAATGTTTCGGCTTCTGGGAATAGAGTTGCTTCTATCCTTTCATTCCTTTTAGAAACAGATGAGGTTAGGGTTAGGAGGAATACCTGTTGAATGTCGAGATGGTGTGCGCGTACCGTAGAGAAAGATCAGGCTGACTGCGGAGAACTCCTTTTTGTCTTGGAAGGACTACCTGCAAATAAGAACACAAGACCACAAGATTTTGATTAAACAATAAATGAGGAAACTGCCTTGGGCCCAGGAAATATAAAACTTCCTTTCGAAGGTGGTCAGTTCCCCTGCTAATATGAATTAACACAAAAGACTTGCAAAATATCAATTAAATTGTTTCGTTAAACTGGGTAGGGGGAAATGCTGGTTTTCTGGTTTTGATCAGAGGAACCGATGCCGGTTACTGATAACCGATGCCGGTTACTGATAACCGATACCGGTGGGTTCTAGGATCTTCTTGGTAGCTATGGTGTTTGTAATGGCTGGTTTTTGGATGGTATTAGGAAATGGGATGATTAGAAGCAAAAGAATGACAGTTAGATGCAATGGCACGTTGGGTAGTGGATTCAGAAACGGATTTAGGAGGACTGAGATTCAAGAAGCATAAGCAATGTTATAACAAAGGACATGCAAGATGTGACTTACTGGTTTTGACCAAGATGCAAGTTGATCTCCTTGGTTGTAAACACTTCTGGTTTCTTTACTCGTCTCTGCTCTGTCAAGTGAAGATCTGGACTCTGTTCCTCGCTCGCAATGCTCTCTGTTGATCCAGAAATCCTTTGACTGATCTCCAAAATGAAATTCCGATCCGTTGTTTTGGTTTGGGGAGCCCATTTACAGGGAACCGATGGCGGTTGCGTAACCGACGGCGGTCGAGTAGGAACCGGCATCGGTAAGGAAAAAGTAGGCTATTTTTAGTAAAATAGCCCACCTTCCCTGCTTTTCTCCCGAGAGATCAGTTGCGGGCTTGGTCAAATGGCTAGAAGGTCGGCTTTGGGTGCGAGTAAGGAGGCATTAGTTATGGATGTGAGTCTAGACCAAGTCATGGGTCTTAATTAGGTTAGTTTAGGGTTAGGGCTAGGTCATGATGAGGTGGCAGAGTGAGGTGGCGGGTAAGGTGATGTGGATTTATCAATTACAAGGTAATTAATAAATAATTGTGTAAAGTTTAGGTAATGAGGTTAGGTTGCGAAATGGGATGCGGGTCACAAGGGGTCGTAAGACACGAATTTGGTGTCTACATTCCTAGTCACAACCTTAACCATCTCCATATTTTCATATCCCCTCTTTACCTCTCTCCAAACAAATTCCTCCCTTTTATCCTACATAAGTAATTTTTCATAGGTTTAGTGGATTATTATTGCGTGATCCCTAACCTAACGACCACCCAAAGATTTAATTATTTCTTTTATTCAATAAATGGGATCCTCCCCATTCCCAAGAGGAGGGACCTAGTCCTAGAGTGTTGGTAAAAATAATTAATTTTCCCTTGCGATAAATTATTTCATCAATAAGACGTCATTGCATATCATTTTCCACTTTATAGGGGTTTTTATGTGACTAGTAAGAAAGTAACAATTGGTTCATTTCCATATACAATGGTGGAACGTATTTTGAGGAAGGTTCATGACATAGTGAAAAGTAGATCGCTCTCCTAACATGCTTTCTCTAGTGATAGGACACTAAAATCCGTAGAGTTTTCACACCTATTTGGGAATTGAGCACTCATGGCCCCTTATTCAATATAAAAGTTTCAAAGCCTCTCTTATCTCCATAATATATTTATATCCAACAAATCCTTATGCGACAACAAATTTACCTGAAATGGATCAAAATGGTGATCCATGATTTGCCACACTGAGATGCTTATTATTGACATGCCTCAATTACAACTCCTTTGGCCCTCTGCAAGTATTTACTTTTTATATCCTTTATACTCTTGAATTTCATCCAAATAACATAAAGGGGGGTGGAATGCAAACAAAAAATTATGCATTTATTACTATTACATCACACCTCTAGCATGTTGTTATACGCATGATTTCCAAGTACAAATATTAGACAATGGTAACACCTTTTCCTAGTCCTATTGCCTTTGATTGATTTTGATTGTGACATTGTCTTATGCTTATTGGATTTATATATTTTGGTTGAGTCACGAGGATCCCTGTCCTCACTTTTGGTTTTGTTTTTATTTATTATCTTTGAGACAGTACCGCCCATTAAGGACACTACTACCCGAGCGTTAGTGTCCCTTCTAGGCACTTTTGTTAATTCTCTTTGGTTTTGTAAATTACCATTTGATATTTAACTTTGAGTCTTTTCTAATTCTTTAGGTCAGCCTTTGGTTTCAATAAGTGTCAGAATTCAAACAAGGAAGTCATATATATATATATATATACATAACTTACTATCATTAGGGGCTGGACAATTTGTGGCTAATGCTAACTATCTACTACTTTGGAAAAGAGAAACATCCAAAGACTGTAATTGGGATGCACTATTCAATGTATAGGAGGGGTTATTTATGAATTCCATCTCACACATTAATCTTGGGGAAAATTAGTTGTATCTCTCTATTTTGGTGTGGTGAGAGAAAGGGAAACCTAACTATTATCTAAAATCCACCCCTCAAGGTAATTTTGATAACCTGCATCATTTCTTCAGGCTTGAGCAGGCAGAAATGGTAAAAGACAAAAAAATCAGGTTTTAGAGGTCCCTTTCGCTCTTTTAACTCCCCCACCCAAGGTAAAAATTCAAGGAGTTAGACAAAATTGAAAAAATCCAAAAAATTGGCTTTAGCTAGTGTATTGCAGAAAAAGTAGAAGTTTGCGTCCCAGTTCGCACAAGTTCAACAGGGACGTCCGAGACCCAAAAAGCTAAAATAGCCACAGGCAGTTCAAATTGGAAAAATTGGATATTTTTGTCCCATATAGTCCGCAGGACGTTGGGACAGCCAGGACCCACAAAGTCGAAATGGATGATTTGCAAAGGAATCGGTTAAGTCATCTTTTTCTGTTCCAAGCCGCACAGATTCACACGGGACGTCTGGGACCTGAAAAACTGAAAAAGATGCAGTGAAAGGGAAATCGGTGAAATCAGATAAAATTTTCCTGTGCGGTCCACGGGATAGTTGGAACGTTGGTACGCGCGGGCTCCGAAATGCCGAAAAGGTCGATTGCAAAGGAGATGTGGCAAAAGCAAAAGTCAACCACCCTCACAACCTAGTCAATGGTGGGACACATAGGAAATCCAAACCTGAAATCACCGCATGAAAAAGGAATCGGTAAAAATGGAGAAAGGAGGCCCAGCTGGTCCATGGGACATTGAGACATGAGTTCGCCGAAAAGCCACATTAGCCATAATACAAAGGAAACAGTCAACTATAGACCCCAAACTTCAAACAACCATAACTTTTGACCCGGAGCTCTAATTTTCACGAAATTTGACTTTCTGGAATGAGCATGATGTAGGTATGTGAAAATAAAGGAAACATCTCCAGCTCTGATAAATTAAATTCCTATTTCCATTAAATGTCAGAAATGCCTGGCAGACCCAAAATAGCTGCCCACACTCAGAATGCCATAACTTTTGCATTTCTCAACGAAAATGCACAAAATTGGTACTGTTGGAATTGTGGTTCTAATCCTGATGCAAAAAAATCAAGAAATATGGAATTTGATGAGGAATTGATGGTGATTTTTCAGAAAACGTGCCTAGTTCAGAACAATGGTTTTATTTGGTAGTTGGGATGAATTCAATGAAGCATGGGATGACATTTCTCACTACTGCAAGTTATGGGAAAGTAGGGGGGGGGAATTTTGCAAGCAACATAATATAATTTCAATCCATTAATGACATCTTGCAAGTGGTGGGAGGAAATATTTCGAGATTTTATTTTTTCCCTCTTTCTCTCTCCTCTCAAAAATCTATAAATTGGAGTGTTGGGCTCGTCGTAAAGAGAGAGTTTTGAGCAGCAAAAACCTGTCAAATTTGTTTTGTGAAGCCAACTTGCTACATGAACTTGTAGTAGACTCCTTTCATGGTGATCCAGGCCCTTATCTTGTAATGGATTGAATTGTGCATACCTATGAAGCAATAGATGCAAGTTTGTGGATGTATCTTCCCCTCCTATGTTTTTTTACATTCTTCTTGCCCTTTAAAATTAATTACAAATATATGGTGTCTATTTTATGTTTTTATAATAATTCATTATCATTTTGTGTGCATGAAATATTGTCGTGAATGCAGTTGCTAGATTGTGGAGAACTGTTATCACCCTTTCTAGTATGCACTTTACTTCTAATTTTCACACATTGGAAGACTATTCTCACACTCTCCTTTTCTAGTCCATCACTGCTTTAGTGTAGGCTTCATTTTTATGCACTCTCTCTCCCTGGTCCCTTGGAAGGTTAGATTAAGATAGATAGTTTTTTTTGCATTAGAATAGATTGTGGCAGGTAGTTTAGGAGCAAGAACCAACTTTCTCTGGAGGTCTATCTCAAGTAGCAAGTCCCACTACTTGGAGATAGTACCCATGTTATCCAATCACACTGTGATTTCAAGCATACCCACTTGTGCAAACCAAAGGGTGTTATGATTTGGATATAACACTAACTTCAAGGGACATGATTCAATCACACACTAGAATTACATAGATTTTGAAATGTAGTGCAACGGTCAGTGACAACTGAGGTTAGTCTGAATCAATCATATGCATTATTTATTTCATATAATGTTTTCTTAAGTCTTCTGCAAGTAGCTAGGGATTTTTTTTGTAGGTTTAGTTATGATGGTGAAACACTACAACAAATTGGATGTGATAAAGAGTGAAAGGAAGTAGACAATTTCATATCCTGAAGAGATCAAAAAAATAGTTTTTTCCATGACACTAGACTCAGTTCAGACACCTATTCCTGGGTGGTCTTGTCTTCATCTAAGTGATGATGTCCTCATCTGAGTGGTCATGTCTGAAGAGGTTTCAAATCCCATCTTCTCAAATAGAACATACACAATTCAGATCTGACCTTCTTAGTCTATTTCCCAGCCCAAAATTAGTCCAAATCCCTGGATACAAGATTAGTCATTATTATCTCACTATTATACACACTTGCTTGTTTCTTGCATGATATATATTTCTTATTACTTCTATATTCATTTGATCTTAGTCCTCTTATAAAGAGTTATATTTTTGTAAATCAATTATTAAAGAAGATTATAAATTTATAGGCTATTGAGGCCATGCTCCAAATTTTGAGATGATAAAACCATTTTTTAAATTTTTATATGTGAAAAATTACTTAAACTCCATAAATAGTGAATAAATATGATTTTAGTTATGTGAAAAATGACTTCACAATAATCCTAACTATGTGAAAAGTGATAAACTACGATCTAAACTATGTGAAAAGTGAATAACTATGATTTGAACCATGTAAAAAGTGACTATCTCTAATTTGAACTATGCAAAAATGATATAGTTTTTGTGAACTCCAGAATAAGCCCAAAATATGCCCCATTTTAAGATAAGTTATGTTTGTATGTCACTCAATGTAAAAGAGAAAAATTGGCAATGGTATTATGTATAAAGAGCATATATTGATAAACCATATAAAGCATGTGTATAAAACATGATTTCATAGATCAATATGCATAACATAAATCATCAGATAATAATCATGATATGTGCCATATTAATGAGTAAGTATATTGTGAACATTGTTAAAAATGTGTACAAATCAATTTCTAAAGTATAACATGAAAATAAAATAAGCATGGTAGTATACACATGAATTGATACAAAAGGATCATTTGGGACTCACAACATGACACAACATGACATAACATGATCACAATAATATATTTAAAAATAGGATCAAAATTACATTGTGATGCCATGATGACTCAACCAAAAATGATGTTAGTAACAATCACATGGTAAACATATAATATTAAAATGCAGAAAACTATTGCCATATAAGTAGAATAATAGAGCCTAAAGCATAGAAATTTTATATATTATAAATGAAGCATGTTTGAAAAAATATAGAGCATGCATGACATAGATCAACCACACCAAATAGGAATCATAAATCCTCCATGCTAGATAATAAGCATATAATAGTCATGCTAACGATTAAACACAGAATAGACACACAAAATCATAAGCAAGTCATAAAGTAAACATGAAGTATATTTAGGAACCCAAGGCTTATAATAAGTATACAAGAATATGAATATGAAACAACACATGATAATTAGTATTAAAAAATGATAAAAATAGTAATAATTAAGTAGGGAGCATGAAAATTCCATATACATAAAAATCTAATCATCAAGTGAAGCATAATATAATATAAAAAATAAAGAACATCATGAAGTATAATTCAGTGCAAGACTTCTCTTAAATATATGTGTATCATCAATAGAAATAAATGTGAAACATGTACCCTAAAAATTCTTTATATAAGATGACCCTAGTGTAGGTATTCCCCCACTGTGGAAGTTTTCCCCCAACAATGGGACTTAAGAAGTTGAAAATCATATGTGTACGCGTTCATAGAAAGGGCCTATTTTTGGCTCATAAATCTATCTAGGATAAATCTAGAAGTAGCTATGAGATAGGGGATAACCTATAAATGGTCTATATATTTATTTTATGAAGTGTGCTATGATTCCTAAAGTACTAATATGCATTATATTTGTGACCTGCTAGAATCAAGGTATGAGATAGATAAGGAATATTTTAAAATTGTAATTAATTGGGTAAATATAATTATAATGGAATATACTCCAAAGTGATATTTCCAAGCACACAACCAAATTCAGGATACCATAATTTCCACCCTTTCAACCTAATATTGAAAAATGATTGATTTCAAGAAAAGAATAAGTAAATAAAAACCTCTCATCATGATAATAAGATAATTGTGTGAAGATGATGAATATTTCCATATTCCAATCAACTGTGAAACATGTAACCACATGGAAAAGATGTGTGTCAATGCTTAATAGTGATGTAAAATCAACACATGGAAAACTAAAAATATGTAAAGTGAAATAATCTATAAAGCACATAGACCTTATTAGTCATGTAAAACCATGCCTTTAATGTGATATATGACAAGTGTGAAACTGAGATCACCCCCATATCAAGTAAGTTATTAAAATTTATAAATGATTTAATATATCAAGTGAGATCATTCAATATATCATATGAGATCAACGTTGTTATATTGAAGAAAATGTATCAGTTATTTAGATAATATAGAGTTGTATTTATCTCGAGACACTAAACAAGGTAGATAAGTATTAAGCTATTGAGGATCTAGACTAACATTGAGATACTAAAGGAGATATATTTATTCATAAGGGTTTATGGAATAACCTGTGTATAGTCCATGAAAAACCATGATGGTTTTTACAAATATATTTAAAGATGAATCTCTTGTACCAAGTTCATGCAAATCTGGTAAATTTCATAGTTGAATCTAAATATGTAAGTTAAACCTATACTAGGTGCATGACATATTATAAATGCCAGAAATGAGTTTGTAATTAATATGAGCTTGTATTGAGTCCATGTAATTGTAATGAAACTGAATACATGTCCCAATTGTATATATAATTTGTAATGATTAAATTGTAGTAAGTCCATGCAACTTTGACCTAACCTATTTTTAAATTGAATACTCATATCTGAATTATGTGAAATTTTATCACCATATCCACCCTATGGAATATAGCAATGACCTGTGTGAAATTATAAAAGAGAAAACAATATACACTGCTTTGAGGTGAGGGATACTAGTATGTACCACTAAAATTAAAAGATAAAAGTGGTTAGTATATAAAATGTGTAATCAAAGCATTTAGTACCATATAATTCGCGTGTACTCAATCATGGTTAAAAAATATCATGTGTCATATATGATCAATAGGTAACAAGTAGCATATTTTTATGTCATGGGAAAACATATTGTAAAATTTTCCAATAATCTATAGAAACTAGTAGCTAAGAGCATAACAGTAAATGGAAAAGCAATATGTTAGTATAAAAGTGATTGGACACTAAATGGTCCTATAAGATTCCTAACATAACGTGAAAATAAAATAAAGGGAAGAACTACTATAAGAAGTAAAGGAATTACAAGAAATCAAAATGCTGACTCGATCACTGTTAATAATATTTAGTTATTTGTGTTAAGCACTGCATGTTGATAAAAATATGTCAATTAGTAAATGTGTATAACAATATTGTGTATAATATGTCATGTATGTTTAAAGTAATATGTTATAAGAAATACATTTATACCATAATATGTCTCAAGAAATAAATACATCAAGCAATGCACCATATGTAATATGTCTCAAGAAATATGTGAATATCAAACAATTTTTCTCAAGAAAGATGTCTCATAAGCAATATATGTGTTAGGAATCTTGCATAGCAAAAAATATGTATCATCAAAGTGTGTTGTAAAAGGGAAGTAATGTCATCAGCCAATGTGTGTGCAAGATAAGTAAGGTAACAAAAAATGTATTTATAAAACAAGCTATGAATCAAACAATGTGTGTGAAATACATGTAATATATTACATAATGTGTGTGGAAATCCAATACTGTAGTAGAGAATGTGTATGAAAAAGTATGACGAGGATTCTAGGGAAAATATTAGTTAAACAAGCATAAAAGGATGCAATAAATGAGTAATAAAGCAACATGTAAATGTATCAAGATCAACTAAAATAAAGAACATGGTATATCAAATAAATATATAGGAGTAGAAAGTGTAATAATAGAACTAAGCATAATATGAAATGTTTCATAATAGGGTAAGTGCATGGAAATGGGGGGCCAAAAGGGGGTCTTAAGTGGACAATTTTTTCTGAAAAATAAAAAATCTTTAACTTGTATGAGTTATTTGAGATAGTTACACTCAAAAATTTAAAGTGTTATAAGAACATGAATTGTAGCATTTCGAGTATAGTTTCTAAATTACTACTTTTTTACAAAATATCTCAGTGTAAGTGGGTCAAAGATCTAAAATGCCAATAGGCACTCATTTTTTTGTTAAAAAACACAGTAGACAGTCAGTTGTGCCCCACCCCCGCCCCCCCCCCCCCCCCCCCCCCCCCAATTTTTTTAGCACCATTTAGTATTTTTGAAAACTATTTGGAAGAAATATAATAGGAACATCTAGTTTGGGATATAATTTCTTTTAGATTTTTAGTGAGTATTTATTTTCTTATGATTTTTCAAGTAAAAAGATTTTAAATTTTGTAAAATAAGGGATAGCCAACTGTACCCCCTAGCTACCTCAAAAAGATCAAAAATTAGTTTTTTTAATATGTATAGAATTAGTCCTAGTTAAGGACTATATAATTTTTATTCAATTTCGATGAGTTAAACAAAATATACACGATGAAAGATAGACATGTATAAACTCAAAGAAAGAGTTATACAAAGACATATTTAGAAAATAATAAGTATGGAAACCTTATACTGGTGAGAAAATTTGAAAAATCATATATTTAGAAATAATAAAGTTTATTTGACCTCGTAGTAATATTTTTAGTAAATTTATTGACCATTTTTGTGGGATTTTTTATGGTGCAAGAATTTTTTTACCATTTTCTTCAAAAACATGTTGTTTGATGTGTTTTATCAAGTTTATGCCTCAGGCTTAGGGATACAAACTAGATACAAGTCAAGATATTTACCTTGGAAAATGGAAAAATTAAATGCGTAGACGTTTCCTTTTTTCATGTATTCCTTTCCCTCTAATGTCCTTTTCCACATAAATAACATGATTTTTGTCCCACTTTGTCTGTTTTACACATTCCTGTGCAAATTTTGAGTAGTCAAGGTTGTCCCCTACCCCACTATCTATATTTTACTAATCATGGGGGATAAAAAATGACATAAGGACATGAAGAAGGTCAATAAAAAGACACCATAGCTATTGGAAGAGGTTAAAATAAAGAAAGTGAATTGGATGCAAAAACTTCGTAGAGGGTAAGGTAAATATACTATCTCAAATGTACCTAATGTTTTAGAAAATGAGGATGAAATACATAATGAAAATGAGGAGAATAATGATTTTACAATGAATCTTGATAATGATTTGAATGATAATGTTGTTATGTATAAAGAATTTGGTATGAATCCAAATGTTAATCCTAAAATTTACATGGAAACACCGAATGAAGAAAGTAACCTTGCTAATGAACATTTACCTCTAAGAACATTTCCTTCCATTTTGCATAGAAAACCCATTCACATATTTTCAATTGATGAAAAAATTATAAAACCAATGCCTGAAAGAAATGTGAGAAGAAAAGCTATGGGAAATTAGGATAATTACTTTGATAAATTAAATGATACACAAAGATGTCAATTATTTTTTATGTTGATGAAACTATTTGTGATGAGACCTATAATGAAGACCATATGGTTAATAACATCTAATGTTGATGATCGAAATGCAATTTTTTTTAAAAATATACATAAAGCATACCATACTGTAGGTGTCGATAAACACACCAAAGATAGTAATGCTACATGATATGCACTTACTAATTTTATAGTAAGTGATAAAATAATAATAAATGTTTGATTAGAAAAAAGGTAGATCTTTGAAGCTAAACAAGAAAAGCACTAATGAAAACAATAGGGAGACACAAAAGTCTTGAGTCAGTGAATAACACTGACTATTGGGAATTCTCTAGTAGACTCCACAGAAAGACATGGATATTGTATGATGAATTTTCCCACTCCTGCTTCATGTTAATGGAATTGTGTGCAAGAAAATAAGAAACTCCAAATTACGGGAGGGTTTAAGGATACCTCCTGATATGCGATGATGATAAGGATGAAGACATGTGTGTAAATATTCTCTTCACGGTGAGCTCGATAAACTTCACAACAAAGAGACAACTATGCAAGAAAAATATTAGTAGATAAAATGGTGGGTTTCCTAACAAAGTTAGTCCTGAGAAGTGATATACTTCCTAGGTAGGATGTCAACCCACTTTGATTAAAATATTGATAAAATATAAAATATAGATATCATAGAGAATATAGCAGAGATCATAGATGTTAGATGTCTTAGGATAAAGATATGATAATGTAGATGATGATAAAAATAAGATTTGCAAAATCAAAACTGATCGGTTCAACTACCATGAGAATGATAGAGACAGTCAATGGTGATTGTAGTAGAATAGATCAAAATATGTTTAGAACAATGGATCTTGATCTGATGATGAGATGTTGAGGGTATCATGAATCTGATATAGAGGTGCAAGAAATAGAAAAGATGCAAGAGGTATGTATATCTAATGAGAAAATAATAGATGTATATCAGATCGATGGAGATCTGGGGAATATTTGAGAGAGTCGACGGTGATCAAGGCCAAAAAGTAGAATTTGGGCCATCAAATGGGTGGGTCACAGAGACATGGAGATTGGGATATTGGAGGAGGCTGGAAAATAGATGACATATAGGAAGGATGTAGGAAATAGAGTTGATACAGAAATGGTCAACAATGACTGGGATGTGTCGATGATGACTGGGGAAGGATTAGGGCTTTATAGAACTAAATGGATGGAAAAAGAGCTACGAACAAGAATCAGTGATGGAAAAGACGATGTAGATCTTCAAGGAAATGAAAATACCTGGAAAAACAAATGGGAAGAATGATGAAATAATGGTATGGATCCAAGAAAAAAATAGAATTTAGATCTCCAAGGGTGACATGCAAGGGCTCCAAAATGACTCCAAGTTGATAATTGCAGCTCACACGAAGAGAAGGAAACAAATAAAATTCACAAGAAGGATAAAACTCCAAAATTTCATCCTTTTGACGAGGGGGTAGTGGTATAATTATAGGGTAATATTTGATTGTCTATTACCATTGATCTGTGTAGTGGGGATGATGCACAAATTGAAACAAGGGGCCTTAATGAGGTAAAATTAGGGTTTCGAGATGTTTAGGCAAGTTAGGGTTACATATGAATGATAAAAGGTGGTTGGAGGGTGAAAATACATTAAATGAGGGTATATGGGAGTCTATGGATGATAAATGGGATGTGATTAGGATAATATATTGGTTTAGGGGTAGTTAAATGTGATTAAGGATGGATTAGGATAGATAAAATAATGATAGGATTAAGATAGGAAAGTGGGAAATTAAGAGGAAATAAATGATATGTAAGAGGGAAATAGGAATTCAAACAAGATGTGAACTTGTGAATGTGTAATATGATGAAAAATACGAGTGAACACGAGATGGGGGACAAACATACCAAAATTTGGTGTCTAAATTTTCCCCTTTTTCAAGTGGTTTGTGTTAAGCAAGATGTGAGACAAAAAACTAGAAGTGAAAGAAGATGATGGTTGAGGTGCTCCCCCTCAAACTAGGGATCAATGAAATGAAGAAGAATCAATCACTAGGTTGAAAGAGATAGATAAAGGAAAGGGATGAAAGGGGTAGAAAGGATGATAAAAGATGAGAAAAGATTCCCCAAGTAGAGAGGGATGACTATTATGATATGGATAGGATAAAACATAAAAATAAAAAGATATGACAGTTATCTTGGAATTATTTTGGTAGGGAACATAACACAACCTTAACAAAGGTGATGTTAATGTCCTATGGACACGAGAGTCATCAAATATTTCTTCAAGAGGGAGGGAATCCAATGGGAATCTGCTCAGATGGATAAAATAAAGATGACAAGAATTCTAAAAACCCATCGGTAGGGAACATATCACGACCTCAACGAAGGTGACGTTAATGTCCTACAGACTCATGAGTCAGTAAAGATTACTGCAAGATGGAGGGAATATAATGGGAATCCACTTAGATGGATGTGCAAGATGTGGGACCAATGGGTCAAAGTAAGACATCAAAAGTATGCGCTATGAAGTGAGGATGGTCAAGATAATGGTCTGAAAATATATCGTGGAATAAGAGGATGTGCTATTCTTCATAGACGAGGAAGTAAGAAATATGCATCCTAGTGGGATGAAGAAGGAAAATATGGCCACAATGGTGGGCTTAAGATGAGATATGGTTCCCTGAGAAGGACACAGAGATGGCCGCAGAGTGTGATGCTGGATAAGATTAATGATGCACAATGAGAAAAGAAGATAAGAAAAATGATCCACAAAGGGAAATCCAAGGTGTGTTATGGGTAAAACACAAGATTAAAGTGGAGGAAAATAAAAATTAGATGATAAAATTGGATGAGGCAAGATAAAATATGAATAATAGGGTTGTTTTGATGGTGATTAGGTGAGTCAACAATGATTAGGGTTAGGTCGACAACGACTGGGTCTGTGCTGCTATATAAGCAACAGAGATGGCTGGAAAGGATCATTTGTATGATATGATTTTGATGATTGAGAGATATGAGAGATATAAAAGTGCCATATTTGAGTGAAATGGAGGCCAATGGAGGAGGGAGGAAGCGCTAGAGGTCTCAGAGAATGGTAAATCCCAAAAAGCTAGCTTAGTTTTGATTTTAAATTTTTGATGGGCGCCAAGGGTTCGTTAGCGGTGACCGGGTGGGTCACCTCTAACTAAGGGTAGGTCGGCATCGATTGGGGTGGAAAATATATTTTGTAGATGAAAATGATGATTGAATGTTTATAGGTGCCATTTTGATGGATTTTTGTAACCAAAATACACTCTATATTTGAGAGACAGAGTCCTGAAAATGTTAGGGACGATTAGAGCAGATATGACCGATGCTGAGTGGGATCACCTAGATGTCGTTGGATTGGGAAGATGCTAATATTATCAGAGGATTCCCTAGGACACATTATTTACCATATCCTTTATAGAAAGGTAGGATTTGAGGACTAGTACCTTCTGGTTTAAGACTAGTGAGATGATAATCACGTTAGAGGATGTGTATTGTATATTGAGATTACTGATTCAAGGGGCACTGATAGTGCCGATTATAGTAGAGGGTTGGATAGATGCACTGATGCAGTTTTTTTGAGTGAAGGACCCACATATTTATTTTATGTATGAGGTTTTTCATAGTGAGACATGCTATCAGTTTGCGACATCTAGGAACTAGCTGATATACCTAGTGATGATGGCAATATTTTGTTAAGCATTACCAGACTTACGTGGGGCTAGATTCCCATGGGCATTAGTAGCGGTGGTGGTGTACATAGTAGAGCACATGATTGTATTAACATTTGGGGAAAATCTACAAACACATGTGTACTATGATTTGTGGATGTAAGTGTCAGGGAGGAGGTCAGATATGGATGTGGGCTTCCTGCTACACTGTTGGACATATAAGAACATAGTCGTGGTGAAGCCACCAAGGAAACCATGGATCACAGGGGACCATATAGAGTAGATAATTATATTCATGAGATGGAGAGCCGACCAGGATCATGGAGATAAGGGTGAGAGAGAAGAGGATTGATATGCAAAGAGGTTGGGGCCATGGATGTAGATTTTGTCACATAGAGGCCTTATATATGGTTCCCTACAAAACTGACCATAGATATGCATTTGAAAAGGATGATGAGAGTGAGGTGGGTGCATGGGAAGAGGTCGGAGATAATGGAGGCATTAAAATTTACACACATGATGAGACAGTCTAGACTATTGTAGACGATGCTTAGTGAACTTATTATATATAGATGGGATGAGTTGGATAGAGACCTACCTAGTCCTGTGACGGATAATCCATTGGTAGAGGAGGCAGAGCCACAAGAAATTGTTGAGGAAGATGTGGGATTTTTGGATGGGTATGTGGAATGGTGGATGCAAAAGTGGGTAGCCTAGGAAGTTGAGGAGGCAACGAAGGTAGGAGGAGAGGTGGTGGTGTCAACAGGAGGAGAGGCAACAACACCTATAAGAGGATAGCGTGGAGATGGAGGTGCAGAAGCAAAGATATCCTAGCTATAGGAAGAGTTAGATGCTACTCATCAGGAGCGAGACACTGCACACCAAGAGATGGATGGGATACACCAGGAGAGAGACCTAGCTATACAACAACGGGATCGATACCGATGATAGAGAGAGGACATATGGGTAGAATATGGAGATCTAGGAACTTCATTATAGGTAATGGGGGGAGAAGCTCATGGATCTATATAGGCAGTTGGATAGATGGCACTTCCTAGTTTTGTGACACTGGAGTAGTACCAGGCCTTAGGGGATGAGGCATGATACTATGAGTGTGTTGTGACTACGAGATTAGCTGATGTACCACACAATGCAACATACATGATTGAAGAGAGGAGATCAACACAATTAGTGGCTTCAGGGAACATGATGAGAATAGTACAACCACTATGCAATGGTGGTGGATATGGTGGGCAGGGAGGAGGACAAGGTCCTACCTTGGGACTTCGAGCTTCTGATCTTGTGTTCATCGAGTAGTGGGTGAACATTGTAAATATTGATATGGAGTTTGATGTATATATTTTGAGATAGAGCCTAGTTGAGGCCTATCACGAATGTATAGACACTTTGATGATACACACACACACACACACATACATATGTGTGTGTGTGTGTGTGTGTGTGTGTGTGTGTGTGTGTGTGTGTGTGTGTGTGTGTGTGTGTGTGTGTGTGTGTGTGTGTACACACATAGATATATGTATATGTGTGTGTTTGTATACATATACATACACACATATAGATATATGTATGTATATATATATATACATACATATATCTATATGTGTGTATGTATATGTATACAAACACACACTATGTATACACACACACACACACACATATGATTTTTTTCATGATTTATATGTGTTGTGATATGTGGATTAGTAGATTAGAGGATATGTGTTGGATTATGATTATGTGATTGATTAGCTTATGGATGTGAAAATGGTTAGATGGATATAGATGTTGATTATATTTGATATGATGTAGTTAGATGATGTGATGTATGGAGTAAATAGTTATATTAGATTTGATGTGATTTATGTAGATGGATATGATATGGTAGGGTTTAGTTTATAATAGATGTGATGAACTTAGGTGTTAGATATGATGATGATATGATTAGACATAGATGATGATGTGATTCAGATTAGACGTGATATGGTGGATTTTACATGGTAAATATGATTAGATGGATTTATATATTATTATGTTAAATAGATTAAATGCGGACATGATTAAATTGATATAGATGTTGATTTAGATGGCAATGTGATGCATGGATAGAATAGTTAGATCAGATTTGATGTGATGGATGTAGATGGTGGATATGACTAGATTGATTTATATGTTAGAGATGATGGATTGGATTTAAATGTTAGATATGAATAGATATAGATTATGTTATGATGTGATGTAATTAGATTAGGTATGGTGTGTTTAGAAAGTAGATTTAAAAGGAAAATATATGTTCAATGGGAGTGAGTGTGGTAAGATTGGAAAATGAAAAATGATTAGATTGATGATAACGTAACCCCGTGAGGGTGACCCAAATATAAGAAGGAAACTTGCAACATAACAAGGAGAACATGTGGAATAGATGGCTTTTTGACTGTATTGGAGAAAAAATGTGAAAAAAGTGATGCACTTGTGACCTATGGCCGATGTTAACACATAACTAATGATAGTTAGTCGCATTTAAGATCATGAGGGGAAGATGGAATGTGTGCTTATACACTTATCGTAGACATGACAAGGGGTTAATATATAGCTTTTACGAGGGAAACAGTTTCTCCTTAGGTGGTTATCCTAGGTCTATGCTCCAATATGGCACAAAATTATCAATGTGGGAAGTTTTCTTGTGATAGGAAAGTTGATCAATGCGGGAAGCTTTCTTAGGATGCTTGCTTTTAGATTTTATTTTGATTTTTGATATTTAGAAGGTTAATAAATGTAGGAAGCCTTCGTTGCCATGATATAATAAGGTAGCCATCCTTTGAGGGACTAGTCTACAATGGAATTTTCACTTTTAACTATGAATTTTAATTTTAGATAAAAAGATAAAATACATGATAGCTATCCTTTGAGGGATTAGTCTATACATTTGACATTATTTTCTTTATATGAACAACTTTCCTTCAAGGGAGAAGTCTATTTTTTAGATAAGATAGCTTTTGATATAAGCATTTGTGATTTTTTACTTTTTTGAAATTTATGATAGAGTTGAGGATAGCCAAGTAGACCACTTGGGGAGGGAAATATAATATATACAATATACACACATGAAACCTTAGCATGGTTCCAATAGATAGATAAGGAGGTGATGGATGTAATGATTATGAGGTTCCCACTTAGGAGTAACTTTTTCATGAGGAATATGCTATGAGAAGAGATGTGGTCCCCATACTCAAGGCCATAGATAGGATAGTGATGGAAGACCACATGATTCCAAGTAATTATGATGAGAGATGGAAGAGGATAGTGATGGAAATAATCATAAAAATGTGACTAGTGTCACATTGGTAGGTGTGTTAACAATAGAAAGGCTATAAGTGTAATGCATTGAGAGGTTTTGATTCTAATTTACCATCAAGGGAGGATAAACAATAGGACCTAGACCCATACTTATGCATGATAATATATGGTATAATCCAGTTTGGAGAAAAAATTCCATGTTGGATCCTTTCTAGAGTAGTGACATTATGATTTTCTTCGAGGACAAGGCCACTGATGTTAAAGTCTTGTTCTTTAAGATGTTTTTTACAAGAACATTTGATTCATTCTAGATAGACATGATGATGTTGGAGAGTATGTAATAGATGTTCATCTAGAAATTTGAGTTGGGATAGATGCTTTTGAGGACAGTCCTTGTCAGAGATGAAGTCGCGAAGAGAAACGTGCAAGGATGGGATTTGAAATTCGAGGGGAAGAATGCCTTCATTTTCATAGACGAGAGAGAAAGGAGTTGCACCCGCAGAGGTGCAGGTGATAGTACGATAATCCTAAAGAGCGAAGGGGATATGAAGATGCCAATCTTGAATTTCTTTATCAATAGTTTTGGCAAGAATGTTGCAAGGAGTCTTATTAGTGGATTCGGCTTGGCCGTTAGCTTATGGATAATAAGGAGAAGAGAAGATATGATTGATGTTGAAATTGTTGCAAAGCTTCTTAAGATATTTATTTTTGAAGGAATTTCTATAGTCCGTGATGATTTTGTGGGGAACACCGAAGTGACAGACGATGTAATAATAGAAAAAATCGATGATTTTGTTAGCTTTGGTAGATGTGAGTTGAATGGATTCAACCAAATTGGTGAATTATTCGGTGTGGCGATGATAGAATGATGATGCTGAGAAGAGTTTGGATTGATGAGACTAATGAGTTAAACACACCATTATGAGAAAGGCCACAGATATTAAGCCGGATGTAAGGCCTGGCTAGGGATGTCGATGATATTAGAATTTTGTTGGCATCTGATGCAATTTTTAACATACTCACAAAAATATTGATTGAGGGTGGGCCAATAGTAACCCATCCGAAGAATGCACTTGAAGATGTCCAAACTGCTAAAGTCTCCACCATAGATGTCATCATCGAGTTCTTGGATAACACAGATAGATTCATGGTATTTAAAACATTGTAATAAGATATCGTAAAACCCATGTTTGTAGAGGATGTCGCCAAGGATAACATAATGGTTAGTGCACTGAAGAAATGATCTCCAACCATTTTTGGATATCTTGGAGGGTATTTTGAAATGGGAAAGATGGTCGACTATTTGAGTGTACCAGATGTTAGATTTATTGGTATCGATGAGATTGATACGAGGAAGCTCATTGGTATGGGATGGCTGATCAATGTGGTGGATAAAAACGAAGAGTTTGGTTTCTTCTGTTTTCCAAGGGATGAGAGATGCAAGATATGTCATAATATATATGAAGCGATTGGGTTAACGAGGGATAGGTTGGGTGGTGTATTGATTGAATGCCTTGAAAATAAATATTTTTGAAGGACTTAATTTTTGCATTAATATATTCCCTTAATTTGATTGGTGATGACTTGAGAATCAACATAGATATCAAGGATTTGGACGTCGAGCATGATAACAGTTTTAAGGTCCAAGATGAGGGATTCATACTCAACCATGTTGTTGGTGCACTCAAAATTAAGCTTGTAAGAGATAGGGATATGATTTTTCCAAGGAGGAATGATGATGATGCCGACACCTCCCCCTTGCTAAAAATTGGATCTGTTAAAGAAAAGTTTCATCTTGAGGGTAGAATACTCATGATCGATGGTGTGGATGGATTTATCTCAAAATTATTTGTGAGGGAAATGATTTTCAAGAAGAAGAGATTCGACAAGTTGATCAGTGATAGCCTGACCCTTGATTGTTTTTTGAGAGATGAACTCTAGGTCAAACTCAGTCACGAACATAAGCCATCGAGTTATGTGATCATTGTGGTAAGGATTGGAATGCATGTTTTTGAGAGGATTGAAGTTAGTGAAGATGTAAGTTTTTTTTATTTAGAAGTGGTGAATCTTTGTAAGTGGCAAAGAGAATATCACAACATAGTTTTCAACTTTGATGTAGCTGGTTTTGTAGTCATGAAGATTGTGGCTGATATAATAGACAACATGTTCCCTACCTTTTGTAGACACTAAATTAGACACTTTGAGTAATTATTTATTCCCAGTCTCATACTACTATTCATATGGGTTTTAAGTGAAAAAGAGTACTAAATAACCCATGTATTTGGTCATTTTACTTTCCTTTCTATCATTACATCCGATCTTGCACCCACACTTTCCCACTCTGTATTTTCATACTTTGTTTTCCCTATTGCTGACTGGGGCACCCTAGGAACCCTAATCCCCTTTGGGGTGCCTTGATCCTATTTACACTTTACTCTCACCTTTTGGGCACTTTCTAGTCATTTGAGCTTTCTATCTTTTTGGTGGTCAGCCTTTTCGGGGTTAATTACAAAATTAGAAAAAGAGAACGGTGTAAATATAAATTTATGATACCATAATGAGGGACCAAGCACTAAGAACTAGTATCTCCACCTAAGGTTGCATCCATCAAAGGATTATATTTCTCCATTTGCATCCATCTAGCTCCATCACAAGAATCAAATGATGGTTCACTTGTATCACACTTCATAGGAGGGGAGTTTATTCTATTCTATGTACCATCTATTTACATTATACATCTAGTTATTTCTCACTAATCACAAAGTGCGACTGACACAAGAGCACCTAGGGCATGATTTTCACACACACACTTAGAAATACATTGGTTCTGAGATGTAGTGCAATGATTAGTGATAATTCCATCCATTTGACAGTTGAGGAAAATATGACCCATTCATATGTATCTTTATTTTATAGGGTTTTGATGCTTTTCTTGGGGTTTTGTATGTGTTTCCTCCATCTCTGATTCACAGAGAACATAGGTGATCATTCAGTAACACCTTAGAGAAGGTTTCTTGGTCATTTCCTTAGAACGAGGCACCCAAATCTCAGAGCATGGCACCCTAGGTGCCCCTATCCTTCCCTAGATGCCCCATTCTGGCTAGACAGTCTAGGTCTACATTTTCTTAAGCTCCTTTTTGGTTGTTTCCTCCTCATGTTCAGCTGGTATCCTTCACGACACAATCCTACAACATCTCTAAATCAGCTAAAGCCTTTCTAACCCTCTTTACACATTAGGGTTTCACATTTCATTTTCTTAGTTGCTTGGGTAATTTTAATATTGCATTTACTTGTTTATTTACAACTTCTATAACATCTAGATTAGACTACAAATCTCCATTTTAGTTTAATCATTTTGGTGAACCCTTCTTTCGATTCCACCTTCCATATAGGATTATTTCTTCTCTTATTATGCATAAATATTATGGTGATTTTACCAAAGCACATCTTAAAGCCCTTAATGATCATATTGTTAAACATCCCCAAGATCTAAACTTGCTTTTACACACTGCTCGTGAGGAAACTACCAATTTGGCAGAGCTTAACACTTTTTCTTCCATCTCTACTTCCCATGCTACTTAACCACTTACTTCTACTCTTCCACCCATTTCTACCATTCCTGTTTCTATTACTACTACAATTCATTTCACACCACCCCTTGTCTCTCATACACACCAAGTTTCCTCTGTTGGCACTCAATACTTAATCTCTCTCTCTCTCTATCAAGGCCTCCAAGGGTATATTTTTCAGTTACATTAGGCTACTTATCATGCATCTCTATCTTTGGATTCAAATTTATTATTACATACTCCATTCACACCCACCATCTCCACTTATCTGCTTCATCATATTTTTGTCACCCCTAAGCTTCCCATTTTTAATGGGCATGACTGAAAATCAACACGTGACCTTCATTCGCACTTGATCTCTCAAGGTCATGTCAGGACCGCCGATGTGGAATGAGTAGATGGCTATATGAAGCAGAAATAGGTGTGTATGTGACATAAAGGTTTTCAGGGAAACCTAATGTCCTCTACGGGAACCAAAGGTATCTTCTCGTCAAGGGAAATAAAAGCCTCTCTAACATGAGTGTGTGTGATGGAGTGGTCAAGAAGAATACACATGCGTAAAATTATGTCAATGTCAGTGTGTGAGAATCTCTCAACCAGCTGCAGAATATGTGGAAAGTGACCAGCGAGCACCTCATAATGGTTTCTAGACAAGGTCATGGAATAAACTAGAGAAGTGTGGTTCCACTAGATCTATGGGCGGTGAGCTGGTTCAGTCCAAAATGTGAAAGCTCTATAAAAAAATTTGTTCAGGATTTTCAAATGTGTAACAATATCTGGTGGATGTGGGGATGTTATAAAGACTAGTGAATGTAATCTAGTTTCTAATCCTATTTGGTCTTCGGGCCCGTTCATTTGGGGGACCCTAGGATCACAACCATAAACTCTCTCTTGTTGTGGTCTGAGAATGGTCATGTGTGCATTTTTGCAATTTAATCTAAATAAATAAAAGCTAACTATGTTTTTGTATTTTCCAATATAGAAGAAATAAAGCAATAAACAACAATATAATCTAATTTAAACTAGTCTTTTTGTATTTTCTAGAATAACAGTGTGTACAGAATAAATGAAGAAAGTTCTTCTAAATTAATTAACCAATCCTAAAACAAATAAACAACCAGATGTAGTTTTTTACTTGTGCAGAAGAAATCTAGTCTATTATAAACATTTAAAGCTTCTCTAAACTATGAATTTGAATTAAATCCTCAGGCACACCTCAGAGTCACATGAAGAATTAGAATCTTCTTGAAATATTTTCTTCCCCTGAAAATTCCTCGGTGGAATTTAAGAGGGATTTAACAGAGACTAATTTGAACCAAATTTTGAATGCTTAGAACTATGCAGAAGTTTCTTCCTAAATCACTTCCCTTGTAAATCTACAGAGATAGGCAAGGAAGCTATCTATCCTAAGAAATATTTGTAGAAGAAAATGATCTACTATAACTACCTAACAATTGCAACAATGGAAATGGAAGTGCCTTTCCTATTGTAGTGAATAATTTGCATAGACACTCACAAATAAAGAAATGAAGAAACACAGAAACTCAATAACAACCCCAACCTAGAAATTGCAATGCTGAGGTAATGCTAGTTGTGGTATCACTTTGTTTCCTCTTAGTTATCTTTTCCAATATTTTGTGTCCACATGAGTCCAAGGAATTGTGAATGCAGAGGAAGTAAGAAGAAGGTGTTGGAGCAATGTTGGCTTGAAAGTGGTATGGTAACAATGTGGGTATAGGAAGAACAACGCAAGATAATAGTTCTTGGTTGTGTGGTCTCTAGTAGGATTTTAGCAGCATAAAAATGTAAACACAATAAAAATTTCTAGCCTTTTACTTCAGAAGAAGTGATGATTTTATAGAATACAAGCTGGGAAATTGTCTAAGCCATTTGACAGCAATGGGATGCCACATCATAACAAGGAGAGAAATTTTAACACTCAATAAAAAATTCAAAGTGGAAGAGGGGGTTGATACGAATCATTAAATATTAAAATAAAAAAAATTGATCAAGAAACGTGTGCTAGAGGTGAACTGGAGTGAGTTAACACACGCCAAATTCAAGTTGGGAAAGTTTCAGACAATTCACATGAAACCTCCGCTCTGCACAGTGTGGAAGTTACGTAGCCACCACTCAAGTAGGGCGGAGGTTGTGTAACTTCCACCCTATACAGAGTGGAGGTTTCATGTGAATTGTCTAAAACTTTCCCAGCTTGAATTTGGCACGTGTTAACTCACTCCAGTTCACCTCTAGCGCACGTTTCTTGATCAAGTAGGGTGGAGGTTGCGTAACCTCCGCCCAAAAAGAGAAGTAGTTGTGTAACCACCACCTAGGAAGGGTGACAGTTTTGTAACTAAAGTCCAAAAATAAAGGAAAAACAATGCAGAAAGCTACGGAAAAGCAGGAAATGGCTAAGTAAGGCTATCTAAGCTAAAAATATATAATGTAAAGAATTAAAGGGGCTTGAACACCTTTGAAAAAGACATGAATCATCATTGGGGCTTTTGAATCGTTTCTGACAATGTAGCATGTGCAAATTTAGGTACATACATATTGGCCCCTCAGAGAAGCATTTTATCCATAAAGAGGCGTAAAAATTAGAATCCGAGTATGGTGTTCCCAAAATGGGGAGTTATAAGTTGTACCTGACATGTCCGTGTGCCAAAATAACATCGTCCAAGCTCCTGCTGCCTATATAATCCAAACAAGAATCAAGTGCAGATAGACATGATATCAAAAAATAAACGCTAAAACAAAATGACATGAGGGCTTACCATTTATGCGGGATAGAAATATACCTGCACCATCGCTCCAGCCCTGTAAAGGACACACTCAACACAAAGTTAAAACAAAACATATATATATATATATATATCTAAAACCATTCATTTTCAAATTCATTTGCACTCACCCTCATAGTGATTTCAGAGCTCTGGATTACCTATAACCATTTTGAGTGAGAGTATAGTCAAATCAAAGAGCACGACATTATGATCACTGCCCCACAAGTAAGAGATATAGTGGCTAAGAAAAAGCTCAGTATTTTACATTTATTCATTTTAAACCTAAAATGTGAAAAATTGAAAAATATACACCTAGGGGGGTAATTTTTGCAAATATTCTAGTCAAAATGTTCCATAGGGGGTTGTCTAGGTGGGTCTAGCTTTTATTTTGTCTAAAATGATCAGTTTTGTATTTTTTTTTAGGTTTTGGGTCAAAGGGGACGGTTTTTCCGTTCTGTACATGACCACCACCATGCGTAGGGTGGCAATTACACAACCTCTATCCTGCATAGGGCGGTGATTAAGCAATCATCGCAGTAATTATGTAAATGCCACTCTACACAGGGCGGAAATTTCATAATTGTCAAGGAAGAACCTTATTTTGAGCAACCCAAGTGATTTTTATTGAATTTTAAGTTGTTTTATATTGTTTTTGATGAGCTTATGTATTGAATCGTGTTTCTAATTTGCTATTTTTCTTGTTTTGGTGAACACAAAAGAAGGATGACTATGTCTGATGGAGTCGGGTGAGAGAGTGTTATTGGATCCCTACTATTATTGATCAGTTGACTCAGGGAGAGAGAGACTTACTACATAGAGCCGACATATGGAGGATATCTCAGACAACATTGTTAGTGTCAACTAGTCATTTAATATGTGACTTATTGAGTTATTGGGATGTTGACCAGAACACTTTCTAGTTTCTTGGGGTCATAGGAGAGTGGAATATCACTCTCGAGGATGTTCACACGATCTTGGGTGTTCCTGTGACTAATAGATTGTTAACATTGGAGAAAGGTTCTATGACTATATTTAGGTAGTGGGCATCATATATGGGAGATGATGGGGCAAACAATTTGGTTGTGAAGCAGGGTATGTAGTTACTGTTAGTTTCCTCTGCACATGTCCCCACTATACGCAAGGAAATTATTGGTATTATGGCTTTGTGTTTGGTGGGAGACAAGGGCAGGGACAAACTCTTGTATTTTCGGGCTCCTATAATCATGGCTATTGAGTAGCATGGGAGGCTATTTTCTTGGGGTGTAGACATTCTTGGGACCACATATCATGACCTATACTACGTTGTGAGGTTGCAGGGGAATCCCTGAGCCACCCTAATTTTGTTATGGATTGGGTTTATGAGAGGATCGTCCCTTGTCAGAGTGGAGTTGGAATATTAGATCCAGGGGCTATCAAATACGCCAGATGGATAGTATTTACATTTCTCAGGGGGTGCATCATCCTGTTGCTATTCTTACCAAATATGAATTTATTTTCATGTTGTACCATGATATGATTGGGCTATGGGGCGACGATAGAGTTATACTAATTGCATGCAACATCGTGACTCAGCTAGTGGACAGGACATGTAGGGTGGAGGTCCACTCTATTGATAGAGTGCCCCAAGAGTTCAGGATTCCATACGTTGATGCACTTCCTCCCATTCTTGTTGTTTACCATGGTATTAGAGAGGCTCAGGGAGGCCCTAAGGGCATGCATGATTGGATATTTTTTACACCGGGAGTACCTATCAGTGTGGAGAAGGTCTCAGTCACTAGAGCTTCAGTAGCCCTCCTCCAGATTGAGGCCACACCCGCTCACAACAGGGAGGAGGAGGAGGCCCATACGGCTTCAAATATAGATCCTGAAGGAGACGGGACGAGAGGAGCATGATGAGGAGGATAGTGATACAAAGTGGTGAGGTACATAGGATATATCTAGAACTGTGAGAGCAGAGGAAAAGGAAGAGGAGGTGAATCTTGTTTCAAAGGACCCAATTTCTCGAGAGAGAGGCAGAGATGAGCATTATGTGATGGGTCATCACATTACACCAGGAGAGAATGAGGCTCAGTAGGTGCCTACACAGGCCCCACCACCACTAGCTGCACTAGCCGACCCTTCTTGGATGTTAGGAGATCTGAATATGTAGATACTCTTCTCTTGACCTTGTTAGATAGAATTGTTAGTAAGCTACACATTGTGTTTCTTTTTGTTTTTTTAATTTTTTCTAACTTTCCATTTTCTTTCACTTGTGTTCTGCAGCCACTGTACTGATGGATGATGAGATATTATTCGTCAGATGTTGGTCGATACACTACTCATCCCCATGGGGAAGACCTGAGAGGAGCTTCTCATAGACATGGGACAGCCCATGCAGGCTGGCCGTCACACGGATGTTTTTGTACCACTTTCGTGAGCCACATATATGATTTCAGAGATGAATACCGAGCTTGTTGCATTCTAACTAGCTTAGAGGATGGAGATGCAAATCCACTCTCACAATGAGACTGCGACTACTGACAGATCACCTAACCCATCTAATGACCATTCTCATCATTTTCTTCATGGAGGCTCACATTCATGCCATAGGATCCGCAGTAAGATTCCACACCACGTACCTTCTTAGGGATCCCATAGGGAGGGATAGGCCACTTGCCTTTATTGCTTTGATTTCATTTTGTGAGACATTTATATGATTTTTTTTTTATTTTCGTGATCATTACGAGCATCTTGACCACACCTAGAGTGTGATGGAATTGTATACAGACTTTACTTATTATGGATATATATATACAGATACTTATTTTTGTTTCATTCATTCTTACATAAGAGTTGACTTATTGATGGTTCATCTCGCTTGTGTACTCTTAGATGCTCAGAATTTCTGATGCTTTTATATGATTTTTGGATGCATACTGTGAATGATGATATGATAAGAAAATGATTTCTTTTTGTTGTTTTGTTTTATATGATGTTTATGCAAACACAATGTAATGTCAGAACTTTGGTTTTTCAAACAATATTTGATACTTCTTGTTTGGTTAGAAAAATGTGATGGAAATGATATGATAATAAAATGAACTCACTCCACTTCTAACTCCACACAACTAATAAGATGCAAGGGCTCAACATCGAGATCCAGAAGGGACGTGAGTTGTATGCTTTTGATAAATGGAAGTGGTGAGAGGAGGACAAGATTTTGACAAAAATCCAATTAGAAACCTACAACCTAACTCCACACACAATTTACTATACAGTCTAGGATGTGATTTGCTTGCGATTTTATCTAGACTTAGACCAATAGATGGCCTCCTAATTGAAAAAATATGGTTTTAATGTTTTAACTATTATGGAACATACACATATAATTAACTTTTTTGGGATTTAAGATTTCAAAGAACTTTTTATTGAATAAATTTCTTACAATTTACTAACTTATTTGAAGAGATCCCCTATACCTTACCCCATGCTACTAGTAAGAAGCATGAGCTCATCACCATAGATAAGGCATATGCAAGTAAGGGTACCTCCCTCCTTTCCCAATCACATGTCACCAGTAAGAAATGTGGGCTCATCACCGAAGACTGGCAAGGCAAGGAAGTGTGGTTTTATTTGTAAATGAAAGATTTTTACGTTTATTTTATTTGACTTATATCATTTTTTAAAATTTAAACTTTGAGTTGTGCTTTTGGGAGGGAGAACTTTCCCCTAGCCTCAAACCCATACAACTAGTAAGATGCGAGGGCTCAACACCGAAGGCTAAGATAAGTAAACAAGAAATTTAGGTAAAAAAGTTTAGAATGTTTTGCTACCAAAGAGGTTTTTCTGGGAGAGATATGACACCAAGAAGCTTCTAGAAAAAACTATCAGAAAAGACACCTATACTGAAATAAAACTATGAGTAGAACTCAGTATGTAAGCCTTGGTAGGATTAGTGTCAAAATTATGTCTTAACTTGTTGAACTGATGAAATGATTAGAAATGTTGATGATAGTATTGCAGATATTTGAAGAAATGTGATTGAATGTTTTTCCAATATCTTCAGAAGTTTTTGAAAGTTTCTTGAACGATAAGTTCCTTGATTAAAAATTTACAAAGTGATCTAGTAGATGAAATACAATGTAGATGTAATAGTGTACATATATAAATGTCGATGGATCATGCGTAGTAATGTTTCAAGTGAAGTGAGTTGACAGATTTGCCAAATTTTTCACCCTCTAATGTACACCAATGATATGCCCCATTCTTGTAGTCCTCCATGACTTGATATGGGCCCAACCACTTGGGCATTAATTTCATTCCCTTGTCAGTTTTCTTATCTATTAGGCTATCAAGTCTCAATACCAGATCTCGTACTAGTATTTTGCGCTCATACACCTTTTTGTACTGCCGGCTCATTCGATCAACATAAACAATGTGTCATTTCTCAAATTTGAGTTGAGCTTCATCGAGGGTTTCTAGCTCAACGATTCATGCCTCGTGATATCCTTCTTCACCTAAGATGCCTTACAATGATATTCATAGGCTGGGTATCTCAACCTCAAGTGGTAAAATTGCTTCAAAACCGAACAAAAATGAATATGGGGTTTCCTCGTAGGTGTTCTTACCAAAGGTCTGTGGGCCCACAAGGCTGGAAGCAACTTCAAGTGATAATCGCGTTCATTCTCCTTGACCATTTTTTAGGAGAACATATTTTAACGTCTTGTTTGTACCCTCAACTTGTCCATTGGCATGCGGGTAGTATTGAAAAGCTGTGTGGTGTGAGATTTTAAATTGCAAGCATAACTCACTCACATCTTCATTTTTAAAATATGTAACATTATCTAAGATAATGACATGTGGGAACCCATACCTACAAATGATTTTATTCAAGATGAACTTCATGATCACATACCTAGGTGTTGTCGCCAAATCATTATACCCCCTGAACGACCTGAAAATAAACCACGAAATTCAGTGTGATTGGGACACATGGGATCACCTCTCAAGCTATGGGACTTGGGCTAGAGGTGAACCTCTAGAGAAGGTCAGCTTCCTCTTCCTAAACTGAATGCTTTACTACTCCTATTGTAATTAAATGACCATCTAATCCTAGGCCAACATCTTCATGAGTTCTAAGGAAAGAGATTTTGTAGAACTAAAACTATACTAAGGGTGGTGATGTGCCAAATTAAGGGATGCTTAATATCTAGAAGGGTTAATGTGGGAGAGATGCTTACATAATTGACCACCTGAAAGAGGTATTTGCGAGAACCGATGTCAAAAACAATGCTCCACAATGAAGTTGCACTCTGATGGTAACACCAAGCTCCAACGCAATAAGCAAGATTCGAATCAATGGAAAGAAAATGTAAGTAAGAAAACAGGTCTGCTCATACTCATAGATCAAAAAAAGGAAGTACAAATAGGGGTGTTGTGTAACCCCCATGCCTAAAAAAGGAAAGAATATCAATGACGCCACTGATGCATATGACGCCGCTAAGGGAGGAGTTATAATTCTAAATAAGGAATGTAACTCCTATGATGCACTGACACAAATGAAAATGACAGATTCTATGATAGAATATGACACTTTTCATTTGACTTCCTAAGACCTATGACTCTCACAAGGTGAGATGACTCACCAGGTGATGTGGATTATGACTAGGCATGTCACGCACACCAACACCCCCCTTCATCAAAGCCGAGGAAGAGGTCATGGTAAGCTAGAACAGAAAAGAAGACTCCCCTAGACAACTAAGAAAGATATGTTAATGGGACTTGACAAATAAAGGCCTGATAAGGTGTCCATATACAAACAACATCTTTCTAGAAGGAAGAGGAGGAGGAGAAGATTGAGACGAGAGGGATGCAGAAGATTCCATGGATGGATCTGAACTCTGCAACTCTAAGAAGTCTCCCAGAAGAATGTCAATGATGAGATCCTCTACCTCTGGAATAAAGAAGAGCCATCTGCATCGAACTATGTGCCTAACATTAGGAAGGACAAAAATGATGTGCTAGAAGTCTGCCCACTCCACGAAGGAAACTAATGGCAACAACATAAATAACTCTGAGTCTGGTCCACAAAAGTGTGACATAGGTCTAGCAAGTGAGCGCCAAGGAACCGAAGGTAATGCCACATGCGTAGAACTATCATAGTGAAGAAGGGGAACACCCGTAGAAAGGATTTCTAACGATGAGAAAGTAACAAAACATCCCCCACAACAGAAAAATGGATCCACAAGCAAGGGTGGATCAATGAAGGTCTCCGGAAAAAGTGGAAGTGGTAAGAGTCCCAGAAGGGGCACTCCCAACAATAGAGATAATGAACTCGTCTGAAATACCTCTAGATGGATGAGGAACCTATAGTACATCACAAGTGTACTCTGCAAAAAGACAACTAAGGTCAGGAAGTTACTCATTCCAATGAGGGGGATCAACAAATAGAAGAGTGATGTCAGATAGGTATGAGTCATCCAATGAAGGTGGAGGAGTGAAAGGGACCTCACACACTAAAGGTGGAAAAGAGATGGGTGTGATGATTGTATGATAGTAAGACTACTCAATATCTAATGAGATGTGGGATGTGACAACACTCTCTGGAATAATGAGAAAAGGGGGAGAATATTCCTCTGTAGTACTCTCGACATCAAAACCAGGTGCACAATCCTCATCATCAGAAGTAGAACCAAGTGATTCTGTGTCAGTGGAACTATCATCACATGAAGAAATAGAGGAGATAACTGAATCAACAAAAACAATGGTGGCAGTATGTGAAGGATCTCCATAGAGGGAATGAAGAATGCTCCAGACATGGTGGGGTGGATCTGAGTCTGCCATGTCAAACTAGAGAGATGGAGAGACATGCATCATCATGAGACCAAAAATATGGTCACAAGTGTTGAGAAAGTCATTAAGATGACAATGATCAGTGGGTGCAAGAAATGGCCAAAGAAATAAGTGTTAAAGACCTTCGTAGGCGAAGTAACGTTCTATAGAAGCATGCCAAACTGAATAGTTCTCTCTCCCAAGAAGAAGTGACAGAGGTTGTAATACGATCCTACGATGCTCAATTCTGGAAAGAGCATCCTCTATGATGCAAAAGCAAGAAGTGTAAGGTGCACGAAGGCAAGACGTTAGACTCAGCCGATAATGCGTCTACGTGTGAAAACCCAAGAGTACTAGGGAACCCCCCAAAAACAATATTACACCCCCCTGGGTTTGGCACTTTATAGTTTAGTGCGTTGATTACAACCAGATGTGACTGTGTGTCGAGAACCAATCTGTTACTCACCTTGCAATCAACGTAATAACACGCAAGAGTGGAGACAATAATCAAGGTTTGTTGGGCACAACAGATCGACACCGCAAGCAAGCAAAAGAATGAGTGAAAAGAAGAAGGGGAAGAGAGGGCCTCGTGAGAAACAATGTATCACATCGCACGAAAGAAACCCTTTTACGTAAGACTGTGGTGGACGCGCTCACAAGTCCACATGTAATAAAAAGTATAAAACAAAGCTCAAGATGATTCAAAATGAGCTGATACAAGCAATATAAAGACACCCCCCAGAATGAGGTACTTTAGAAAATAGTGCATTTACAAAACTGATAATCCCATCATCTAGAGTGCAAAAACACATGAAAATTTGACTAAAGAAGTGCTAAAAACTAAGCAACGAGTCAACATTTATAGCAAAAAAAATTCCCACAACTAATGGAAAAATGTTAATAAGCCTACAAATGGATTAAAAAACTGCCATAAACACATGTAAAGGGTGTCATATGTATGCTCGTTGGAAACGACATAAAATTTTAGATAGGGTTTGTTTAAATTACAAGGGGGGCTTAGCCTCCTGGCAACCCCAGACCTCACCCTCCGTCTTCGACACACGAAGGAAGGATGAATAAAACAAGTAAAAACCCAAAATAAAGGTTTACAAGCCAATTAAAAGGTTTAAACCTTGAAATATTTAAAAGGAGATTGATTACCAATTAAAAATAATGTTTAGGGGCCCACATTGACTGAGCCAGGTTGTGTTTTTCTTAAAACATTAAAAATCATTTGAGTGGGAGGGGTAGCAATCAAGATGTTGATTCAAACAACGAGGTTAGCGTGAATCATGAGCTAGTGTGAGTGCTGGAGCATGTGGGCCGAGTTGTATACCGTTTGAAACAGTGAGCACGGGAGCCACATCGCGGTGGGTTCACGAGAGGATCGAGATCTCAGTCAAGTGGGAAGCATGAGGAGGCATGTGTCCAATTAGTGAGAAACACCCGAGTTAGCAGATGGGCTTAGACGGAGGATTCAGGTGAGAATCTAGCAATGAATAATCTGAGGAAAATATAGACCGGTGGGAGTGGGAGTAGGCATAAATGGAGCACAGTGAACCAAAATCACATGCACAGAGCTGAGATGAGGAGCCATGGACAGAAGCTGAGCTAGAGGTGAAGCCAACACGCGAAACAACCTCCAAAAGTAGGAAAAACAACATGGGATGCAGACGGGTTTGTGAGATGAAGCAAGGAACGACAACAAAAGGGCAATATAAGGCAAAAAATGAGCTCGATGGGTCGAGTAACATGAACCAGTAAGGCAAGCACAGAAGAACTAGAGAAGGAGGGATCTCGAATGGTCAAAATCACCCAAACTCAAAAGTAACACAATCCCATGGTAGAAAGGCCAATGTAGAAACCCGATAAGAGCTAAAAAAAGTAGACCGAGCCAACAAAATGCACAGTCTGAGTTAAAGGTAGTGACAATCTAGGGAAGCTCGGTGAGCTGGGGCCAAGTTGGTTTAGGGCAGCTTTTGCACTACATTGAAAAACTCACAAAACTACCACATAAAACTCGTATCTGCACCTTAGTGCTTGATTAAAAAATGGTGTCAAACCAAGAAGGAGTTGAACAATCCAAGTTGGATGGATGGAGTAGATGTGGGAAGTCTGCACGAGTTGGTGAATGTAGTGAATGCAATGACCAAGCAATAAAGTCAAGGCAGTATAGAAGTAATCACGAGCTCAACAACTAATAGTGCAAACCAACTAAATACTCTCAAACTTGCAACTACTGAAACCTCAATACAAGGTGAGTAATACAATTCCAAAATAATAATAAAAAAAACTTGCATGAGGAAATAATAAGAAACCACAAGAAATAAAAAACTTCATAAATGAAGAGTGTGCGTTTTACCGAAACCAGCTCTGATACCATGAAAGAGGGATTCACGAGAACCGATGTCAAAAACAATGCACCACAGTGAAAATGCACTCTGATGGTAACGTCAAGATCCAATGCAATAAGCAAGATTTGAACCAATGGAAAGAAAATGCAAGTAAGAAAATAGGTCTGCTCATACTCATATATCAAAAGAAGGAAGTACAAATAGCGGTGTTGTGTAACCCCCATGCCTAAAAAAGCAAAGAATATCAATGACGCCACTAAATGAGGATTTACAATTCCAAATAATGAATGTAACTCTTATGACGCACTAACACAAATGACAGTGACATATTCTATGATAGAATCTAACACTTTTCATTTAACTTCCTAAGACCTATGAATCTCGCAATGTGAGATGACTCACGAGGTGATGTGGGCAATGAATAGGCATGTCACACACACCAACACCACTTTAAACTATCACAACTAGAAAGGGTACAAAATACCACAAACCAAGGGCATACGTTCCTTCTTTAAACTTGAGCATACATAAGGATAGATTAAATTGGATTCAACACACAATTAATTAATCATGAGGAAACCACACATGCATATGTCAAACATCTATTTCTACAACTAGGGATAATGATGACATAACCTAATACAGAAGGAAAATAAAGTTTTCACAACTGGCGTAAAAGGTAATCGCATTATTCCTTCACAACATGAAATAGATAACCTAAAATAAAGGTAAGATAATCACTCACACTAAGGAATTGTAAATTCACCAAGTAAACACTGATTAACCATTCAACACAATAAATCAGATTTTCAATAGCAAGTTGTAACTCTGAATATAATTAAAAGGTTTCTTAGAATCTCTGAAGCACTCTTCCAAGCTTGGAGAGATACTCCTCCCAAAAATAATATATATCTACTAACTTGAAACATCAACTACTTATAAATTCTTAGGCTGAGCCATTACAGCTAGGCCCTTAATTAACAATTTTCTAAAAATAGAAATGTCATCAAATTAAGGGAACATGCTCCCATGAAAATAGTTAATTTGTTACAAGGGTTTATCTCAGTCAACCCTACAAATTTGACCGATTCAGAGCTTGGATTTTTCTTTTCATGGCTGCTCATCTTTGGCTTGCTTCAGCTACGCCTTCCTCTCCTACAAGTTTTTGTTGTTCTCTTTCCCACACAGCCATTCAATGCTTATACTCAATGAAATGCTTTATGATTCCCTGAATTTCTTCATCTCCATGTCCATATGAATAGTGATTCACTACATCTACCATCTCGATCTCCTTTTTGATCCTGGATGGAAATCTTCAAATTTTATTCGTAACTTTCTTCAGTCTCCCTATAAAATTTTGGCACAAGACCAATCAATCAATGTAGTCACTATTGAAATTCCCAAGGTAGCCAACCAACTGTAAGTTTTCTGTAGAATGGGCCCCACCCTCTCCTTTGTATTGCAGCATTCCTCTACATACCAATCAATCCATGACAATGGTTGATTAGCAATATTATCATTTTTGTATGCCACATCTAAAACCTCATCATTATCTTTCACCTCTATTGGGACATCGACCAAGCCAAAATTTTGAACTTCATCCAAGGTCAAACTCTCATAATAGCTTTGTCGCACAATGTATTCATCCCGAAAATGAATCCAGATATCTTCTAATTGGGGCACATGAGCACCGGACAGACCTGTTTTACCAAACTTACCCCAATAATCGAAATTAGTTCATGGATGAAAGGTTCGCAAAGTTACTTCGGCAAATTCTGCATCCACATTTTTTGGCCCTATGAATGTTTGGGAAGGTGTATCTACCAATTGAAATAGGGAAATGCATTCCTGATTTGTGGCACTTGTTTTGAATTTGATGATAATCCAACAATTGTCGGACCAATTCTAGTAGAACCCATTTATCAGTGGGGCACCTTGGCAATTTGTTAGGGGCACCTATAAATCCTGGAACTTGAATGTAAGTGAAAGTAGGGAACTATAGATATATGGCTTCCCACTCATGCACCTCCTTAAAGGCTTCATCATAAATCCTTCAGTTGTATAACTCTTTGTTGAAACGATAGAGGATGACAACAAAGAAAGCGTCGCTGACTTTGGGGAAATGATTGCTTTCCTCATCCAGAGTGAGTTGGGGATAAAATTCATATATTTGGGAAGTGCTACGAACACCTCTGGTATTCAAACTAGCAAAATCTCCCATAGTGGCAGTAGTATACACCAGGAAGGATGTCATGTATAAAGTCTTTGTATTTGCCACCCTGCCTAATTGATAGAAAATGAAGCTACTAATATGCTCCCCCCATTGGATAAACTCAACATTCTTCTTGATGGTAGCGATGTACAAAAAAATCCATTTGTGGAATTCCTTTGTAGAAGGGAATATTGAAGCTTTGCTTAGTAGCTCAATAAGATCACTAACCTCCTGAATAAAATCTGACCGATGCATACTTTTGGGTAATTTGGTGAAGCTCTTAGCCAGATACGTTTACATATTGATTTTTGAGCATACTTCCTCTTCCTTGTCCCAGTGTTCCACTACTAACTTTGGCAAAATTGTGGCGTAAACTTGAACGTTGGGAAGTTTGAGCATATATTCGAAGAAGTCTGGGTCCAAACGAAGTACTACCTTATCATCATTATCTCTGACTGATATGAAATCTTTGTCAAAGTGGGTTATTGTGGCTAAAAAAACTCTGGGCAATGCATGGATGTGGGAAAACTGGCAGTAAGGGCAAGCCCACTGTCATAGATGGCCTGCATCCATGATTTCTTATTTGGAGCCTTTTCTCTTTCCCAGAAATCTGGAAAATCAATTTTCCCTAGGTTGGTGTCCCCTATATTCCTTAAGTTAGAAGACAGGTAGGAGTGAGGAGCAACCCCAAGAAATGCGTACTTCATCTTCTCTTTTCCCTTTGAAGTGGAAGCAGACATCAAGCCCTATGTTTCGGAATCCGAAGTTGGAGAAATTCCAAAAACCTGAAAGAAAAAATTCCGAAGTCCTGAACTGAAAAGTTCCAAAAAGAATCACTGAACTGGAATCTCTGAAGCCTGAAGTTCCAAAAGAAATCTCCAAAAAATGTTTCCTTGAAAAAGTCTCCGAAAATGTTTCCTGAAAAGTTTCTCCAAAAAATTTTCCCAAAGCCAAAAGTTCCGAAAAGAAATATCTGAAAAGAGAGACAAGATTTTTTGCCAAAAAATACTAATTCCCAAACCCAAAAAAATGAGAATTGTTGAGAAGAAGTATGGGAAAATTGAGAGGATCCTTCGAACAACTTTGAATACCTGAAGAAACTTGAAATACAAAACATGGTGAACAAAGGGTTCAACATTTTGAAAAATACACAGAAGGAAACAAAGAGAAAACAAAATGACAAGGAAACAAAGTAAAAGACCTTAAACCAAAAAGAAAATAAATAAATTACCATACCTTTAAAATGACATTGCAAAGTACAAGAAACGGAATGTCAGAGTAAAAAAGTCAGGTGAAAATGACAGAAAAATGCGAGTTTAAATATAAAACTTGATATTAATGGAAAAAACCCGATCCGTACGGAGGTAGGTGAAAAATTAATTTCCTGGAGGACTTCCGAAAGTCTGAAACCTGAAAGCCCGAAATTCGAAATTTCAAAGTTTCGGACTTCAGAGATTGGGAGACAAAAAAGTGAATTGGCAACAAAATTTTTCTAAAACCCAAAAGCTCGAAAGTCTGAAAATTTAGACTTTGGAAGTTTGAAAGTAAAAATCCTAAAAATGACTTAGAGAATTCCAAAACCTGAAAGCCCAAAAGTATGAAATTTCATACTTTTGGGGTTTCGGACTTTGGAGAGGTAAAAAAAAAATTCCAAATCTGAGCAATAAAACTCTGAAAGAGAAAAATCTCTGAAGTCCGAAGATAAAAAAATTTCAGATTTCGGGCCTTTAGAAATGCATTATACAAAGGATTTCTAAAATTTTTGTCTAACATATTTTCTTCAAGGTAGGTTAAATGGCTAATATTTTTGGCAACCTCTAGGGAATGCTTGCATGCTAAGCTTTTAGACCAGTAGCCTTAAGAAAAACATTGGGCAAAGGAGTCCTAAAAAATAAAAAACTAAAATAGAAAACACACAAGAAAAAGAAAACAAAAAAAAACGATGTGCAGATCACTTGGAGGAAAAGACAAAGAACACTATATAGGGTGGAATATCCTCAAAAGCAAGCTTTGAGGTGTATCCCATTCACATGAATGGGTAGTTCTTCTCCATTGAGTTTGGATAGGTGAAATGAATTCACCTCTTTGCAACTTGTAATAACATAGGGCCCACTCCAGAGAGCATCAAACTTGGTGTGCCTTCCAGGTTTGGCACTATCTTCGTCCCATTTTAGAACCAAATCTCCCTCCATGAATAGCTTATCAAAGGATTTCTTAACTTGATCCTGATGTTGTCCCAACGTATTCAAGGCTATGTTTCAAATTTCCTCCAGCTCCATGAGTTCAGCAAACCTCACTGTTAAGGCATCATCCTCCATAAATTCAATCCGATAAGCCAAGTTCAGGGAAGGCATCACCAAGGAAAGTGGAAGTTTCACTTCCCTCCCATACACAAGCATGAAAGGAGAAACCCCAATGGATTTTTTAGGCATTATCCAATCAACCCATAGAGCGATGTTGAGCTGTGTATGTCAGGGTCTTTTGTTGGCCTCCATCGTGCGCTTAATGATTCTTATGAGATTCTTGTTACTGGATTTATCCAACTTGTTCCCCTGTGGGTAATATTTAGATGAAGTATTGAGGTAGAGTCCATTCATAATGGCCCATTCACTTATCTTTATCCCAAGGAAATCCATAACATTGTTTGAGATAACACTAAAAGGAACACTGAACCTTGTCATCAAATTTTCCAGAAAATCCAGAACAACCTTTTCATTACTTTCCTTTAGGTCCACTGCCTCTGTCTAGCGAGTGAAATAATTTGTTGGAGTAAGGACCCATTTATGTCAGTCACTAGATGGAGGATTGATCATCCCGATGAAATCTAATCCCCACTTAACAAAGGGTTGATCCACCTAAACAAGATGTAATGGGAGAACTGTAATCCTCTATTTTCCTACGAAAAGAGTACACTCCTTACATTTCCTCACCCATATATGAGAGTATTTGAACAAGTCTTGCCAGTAATAACTGGCTCGCATGATCTTAGTAGCAGTTGTTCATGCAAAGTAATGTCCTCCAGACAAGCCATTGTGAAATTCCTCTAATATCTTGTTCACTTGTTCTGGCTTGATGCAATGTAGAAGAACACCATTTAAATCCTTTCAGAAGAGAACATTATCTATCACGGCATATGGAATAGACTGAAGATGGAAAGTATGTCTTTGGACTTTATCCATTTTTGGAGGATATATCCCCAAAAGAAGGAAATTCTGCATCTTAGTTGACCAATCAATCTGATCATTTCCTTCATCAAGATTTAGAAGCATGACATCTTCCGTATCTTTGGTCTCCATGTCCACAACCAGCTACTGACATAACCCTTTTCCCTTAACAAGCTTAGTGACCTTGATGTGTACGTCATACTCCATTACTTTTTTAATCCACCCAGCTCGTTTCTCATTCATCTCTTTATTCAACAAAAGTTATTTGACGCTAGGATGAGAAACCATTAAGTGGACTTTGTTGTTAGACAACATATGCCTAAAATTATTTAGGGCTCGAATTACTGAAAAGACCTTATTTTTTATGAAGGAATATTTGAGTTCGTATTCCTTAAGAGAATGACTAAAAAAGGCAATGGGCTGCTCCATCAGATCATCATTATGTTGGGTGAGGATTCCTGAAATACTTTCCTGGCCTGCGAAAGCATAAAGAATGAAATCCCTATCAAACCGGGGATTCACCAACGTGGGACCTTGGGAGATAGCTATCTTGATGGCTTCAAAGATTTCTCTTCCCTCCTTCGTCCATAAAAATGGAATATTCTTTTTAATCATGGTCAGTAACGGTTTTGCCAACGTTTCAAACTGAGGAATGAATCTCTGCACAAAATTTATAGTTCCTAAAAAACTCTAGAGACCCTTTTTATGACTTGGGAGGGATAAGGACATAATTGACTGAATCCTAGTTGGGTCAGTAGACAACCCCTCTACTGAAACAATATGCCCCAACAACTTCCCTTCCTGCACTGTGAAAATTCACTTCTTAGGGTTCAGTGAGACACCAAACTCTCTACACCTTCGAAAAACTTTTCTTAGATGACTGATATTATCATCAACATGCTTGAAGTAGACAGTGATATCATCAAGGTAAACCAAGATCATATCATTGATGAGTCCTCTAAATGCCATATCCATGGCTCTCTGAAAGGTAGCCCTTGTATTAGATAACCCAAAGAGCATCTTGTTGTAAGCGTATGTGCCCCATTTGGTGGTGAAATCCATTTTGAATTGATCAGATTCTTGAACCAGAATCTGATTATATCCTGAATATCCATCAAGAAAAGAAAATATTTAAGCCACTACCACTATTTGGAGTATTTTCTTCATTGACGAGAGAGGGTAGTGATCCTTCAATGAGGCACGGTTCAGGTCCTTGAAATCTACGCATAGCCAAATTTCACCATTATTTTTCCTTGGGGGCACCAAATTGGCTACCCACAAAAAATGCTTGATGGGAAAAATTATGCAGGCCTCGATAAACTTGGTTAGCTCTTTCCTCATCAATGGCTCAATTTTTGGATTGATTGGCCTTTGTTTTTTATGAACTGGGTTGGAGTTTAGATCCAGTTCAATAGTATGTTGAGCTAAGCTGGGATCGAAACCACGTAAATCCTTATAGCTCCATGCAAAAATATCATGGTATTCTTGACATAATTTGATGAAATATTTCTTTTCCTGAGTAGCGCATACCTTACCAATTTTTAAAACTTTTTCACTTGCCACCTCGACCTCTTCAAAATCCTCTTCCTTAACCACCATATTAGTGCTCTGTTTGGCTTGATCATCCGAATTGAAGATGGATTCTAATGTAACCAGGCCTTTTGGCAGCTTTTTTCCTTTCAACTGTATAATTTGATCGCCGTAAGAATTTTGAAGTTTATCTTGATGTTTGGTAGCGAACTCTGCTTCTTGCTGTAGGAAGAGAACAATATGTTGATCACTATCGAACACCTGCGAACTACTCACATTATCTATTACTACGGGATGGACCACCATTTTTACTATCTGTAGCTTTTATTTCATAATGTCCGTAGGTACATCGTACTGGGAGCCAATAGTAGCTAGCATGTCAGCATCTTGATTTTTCTTCCTGGGAATCACATGAATTCCAAAAGCCTCAAAATCTTCTATCAAGTCCTAAACCTAATTTTTATATGACCTCAGTAGATCATTTTTTGATGCACTACGGGTTGTAACTTGGTGCACAACCAATTCACTATCGCCAAAGATGGTCAAGGTTTGGATTCCTCTTCTTTGGGCCAGCTAAATTCCTTGTATAAGAGCTTCATATTCAGCAACATTATTAGTGCAACTGAACTGCAACCGAAAGGAAGAGAAATATTTGTTTCCTTCTGGAGAAATTAACATAACCCTTGCACTAGATTTTTTTTACTTCGTGATCTATCAAAGAATATCTGCCACAGTAATTTTGTATCGCTTGATGCCTTAACAAGTTGAGGTATGATGGCATTTTCTTCATGAATGAAATATGTACCTAATATAGTCTCGTCCAAAAACAACAGACCAAATTCTTCATTTGCCAATAAATCAACATAAGGGTCATATTGATGATCTATACTCACCTCATCAAGAATTGTATCCGAAACCACTTCTACGGGAGTAGTTGGCTCATGATCTGCATCCTCATCTTTTGGGTCACAAATGGAGTAATTATTGTTTATGGGTTTAGCTGTGTAAGGTTCCACGTGATTGTGACAGATTGGTTCTACCCTTATAGTTACCTTAGTCCCATACCAGGTCCTCAGGATTATATGTGACCAGTTTGATGACAAATAACCACCCATTTTTGTGGTGAAATCCTGTGACAAGATAATGGAAAAGAGGGGAGGAAGATCAATGACTGATATGTCTTGCGTGAATGTCAAGCTAGGACATGCATGTATAATAAGCTAAAGCCCTGTAATGACCCCCATAGTTTAGACTGTAGTACCGTCTAGTTAAACAACCCCTCTTAAAATTGGAGTATATGGAATTTGCAGTACATCTGCGACCTGCTTGGGCATTACAGAACTGTTGGCTCCAAAATCGGTCATACAATTATGTACCAAATGGTCACCAATAATCAGCGAGATATATAATGGTGGTGGTTTGTTGGACTTAGCATATATTTTTATTTCAGGTTGGCATAAACTGGTTTCCACTGCTACTTCTTGACCTGATGATCTACTAGTAGTTCCAAAGTTGTTCAAATCCTCTCGTAGCAAGTTCCTCTGAGAAGGAATCGAGAGTGCATCCCACATTGTGACATTCAAATTGGTCTTCTTCATTTGCTCCACAATGCTGAATGGAATCACTCCCACTTTACTAATGCCTTTTGGGGCATTGGGGTCCTCTTTTGGAAAGTTCCTATTGGGCATTGTAATACTTGAAGTCCCATCCTTCTTTGTAGACTGATCTATGGACACTTCTGGTGATTTCTTTCTCATGCCTTTATCATCTAGTATTTGTGTTGGGGGTTGAGAAGTAGATGTTTGATAAGTATTGGAAGACTATGGATCTATTTACCTTTTATTGGAACATGTGTTGGACGCTATAGTGGAGGCATCAATATTCAAACCACAAAATTCTTCTGCTTGCCAATTTAGTAGTGTATTTTCATCAGAAGGTTGGTCTTGAATTTCGGGAGTGGATGGTCTGACATGTGATTTAGGTAGAGCGAATATGATTTGGACCATAAGGGCTTGAATTAAAACTCCATTTTGGGTAGAGGTTTTTATTATGGGGCTGAGAACAAGGGTAGCACCATTCATAGTCTTAGATGAGGTTATTATGGACTAGGACTGTAGCTCTGGAAGAACTGGCAGCAGAAAGATTCTGAAAGTTCAAAGGTTTACATTCGCATCTTGGCTTGTGGATTGATTTTTTGACTAACCATTTCCTTGGAATGGAGGACGGATCGTCTGATATTGGGGTTGAAAGGGACTAGCATATTGGGACTGCTACCTCTTCATTACTATGAGTTCATTCCCAAAATTTTGTAACAATGACTTTACCTTAGTTGTAGCTGTCAGACTAGAAGCTACCAAAACTCGAGGAATGACTAGTTGTTTTCCTGCAAGCTCTGTAAAAACATGTATGGGAGGTCTAGGATCAATTTTACTTGCTTGAATCAAGAAATTTTCAGCTCTTATGGCAATTTCATAAGCATCAGGGATAACAGTACCCCCTGTAGATTGAATCATGATGGCTACATCACTATTAAATTCCCATAAGTAATATAGAAATGTACTCTCTAGAGACGACCTTATGAGTGTTGGGATCAGTTTCCAAGTCTTGTCAAAATGGAGGTTGAAATCGCTCATATATTCTTGAGGGGACCGCTTGATAGTATGGAAATGTTCTACAAGCGAGAGATGATCACTTTTGTCCATGAATTGCTTACAAAACTTTGTGCCTAACTTATTCCAGGTGGTAACAGATCCGAAAGTTAAACTCTAGAACCATTGAAGTGCTCTACCTTTGAATGAAGTAGCAAGGATTCAAACTTCCATGTTATCTTATGTAATATTGTGTACCACAAAAATTCTAGCTACATCTAGTATGTGCTACCGAGGTGAAATATTAGTCTCCCCAGTGTAAAATGGTAAAATTTTTAAGGAAGCTGTCGGTATGGTGTCTCTTTATGCTAACAACAAAGGACTACTGGCATTGAAAGGAGGACAAACATTGGTTGTCATGACGTTCAAAAGTTGGTTATATCTCGATGGAGGAAAACATTCCTCAGGAGGATTCGAATGCCCTCTTCAAGGTAAAGCGGCGGCTGGTGCTACTAAAAGGTTTATTTTCCTTCTCTTTGGGGGAGAAAAGGAAAGCTATATATGCTTATAATTTTCCTACCTTGAAGAAGCTCTTGTGTGAATTCTTCGCATAAGTTGATTGTACTAAAATTTGAATATCCAGAGAGGTGGAGTCGCCAGGTAATTTTAGTTAATGGAATGAGAAGAGAAGTACCAACTCTGTCCCACAGGGCATGCCAAAAATTGTTTTCACCAAATCACTACACCTTCCGAACGACCTGAAAATAAATCACAAAATTCAGTGTGATTGGGACACATGGGATCACCTCTCAAGCTGTGGGACTTGCGCTTGAGGTGAACCTCCAGAAAAGGTCAGCTTCCTCTTCCTAAACTGAATTCTTTACTAATCCTAGTGTAATAAAATGACCATCTAATCCTAAGCTAACATCTTCATGAGTTTTAAGGAAAGAGATTTTATTGAATTGAAACTATACTAAGGGTGGTGAAGCACCAACGTAAGGGATGTTTAATATCTGGAAGGGTTAATGTGGGAGAGATGTTTACACCACTGACCACCTTCACCTATCACAACTAGAAAGGGTACAAAATACCACAAACCAGGGGCGTACATTCATTCTTTAAACTTGAGCATACATAAGGATTGATTAAATTGGATTCAACACATAATTAATTTATCATGAGGAAACCACACATGCATATGTCAAACATCTATTTCTGCAACTAGGGATAATGATGACATAACCTAATACATAAGGAAAATAAAGTTTTCACAACTGAAGTAAAAGATAATTGCATTATTCCTTCACAACATGAAATACATAACCTGAAATAAAGGTAAGATAATCACTCACACTAAGGAATTGTACATTCACAAAGTAAACATTGATTAACCATTCAACATAATAAATCGGATTTTCAATAACAAGGTGTAACTCTGAATATAATTAAAAGGTTTCTTAGAATCTCTTAAGCACTCTTCCAAGCTTGAAGAGCAATTCCTCCCAAAAATAATATATATCTACTAACTTGAAGCATCAACTACTTATAAGTTCTTAGGCTAAGCCATTACAACTGGGCCATTAACTAACATTTTTCTAAAAATAGAAATGTCATTAAATTAAGGGAACATGCTCCCATGAAAATAGCTAATTTGTTACAAGGGTTTAACTCAGTCAACCCTACAACTTTGACTGATCCAAAGCTTGGATTTTTTTTCGTGGTTTCTTAGCTTTGGCCTGGTTCAGCTACGCCTTCCTCTCCTGCAAGTTTTCATTGTTATCCTTCCCACACAGCCATTCGGTGCTTATACTCAATGAAACGCTTGATGATTCTATGAATTTCTTCATCTCCAGACCCACATGTGCAGTGATTCACTACATATGTCATCTCGATCTCCTTTGTGATCCTAGCTAGCAATCTTCGAACTTTATTCATAACTTTCTTTAGTCTCCCTATGAGATTTTGGCACAATACCAATCGGTCAATGGAGTCACTATTGAAAGTTTTGGTGACCTCATCGTCACACTTCACGAAATCCTTGAAAATTCCCTTAATCTGATCTTTAGGAAGAGCATTGATGTTTTCATTGAAGAATTTCTAATTGGCAATATCAAGCTCTTTTGAGATGTCATTCAGGGCATTCGTGATTTCCACTCATTTCTCCTCTAATTTCTTGATCAAATCCTGTAATACTTGGCACCGGAATTCCATGGCCTTTTGGTATTCAAATAATTTTGAGGTATCATCGATCACCTCTTCCTGTAGAAGCAAGTCAGGGTCTTCTTATCTAATCTCACTCCATGTTGCCAAATTTAAATTTATATTCTTATTATCTTCAGAAAAGGCATCATCCATTTTGGAAATAGTGGTTTTTGTAACCTATAGATCATTATATATCTCAACTACTTCCTTGATTAAAGGATTGGCTTCTTGTAGAATTCTCTCCATCCATCCACTCAGTGATCTCCTTTTATGACCTAGCTTCTCGATCTCATGATAAGAAATATCATCGATTGTAGATGAAATTGTCATATCCGTAGTAGTTGAGACTTCCATAGATGGAGTGGGTGGGGTTACTTTGCGCAGCAGTGTAGTGAGTTGCTCGACCTTGGCTTTGAGTTCATCTTTGGTGGCCTTACCTTTGTCATATTTTTACAAAAGAGCCCCAAGAGCAGTGTGCGCATCTTGTTTGGCATCTTCATGAGTAGCCTTCCCCAATGAGAATTTTGAGATCTGGTAATCCACAGCTGTGATTGTTTCTTTTGTTTTCCCCTCAACGGGGGTGGCAAATTCTATCACCTGTTCTCCATATGGGTTAACTGTCATAGTTGAAACGGTTCTTGCTCTCTTGGCTTGTCTATTGGGCATATGCTCCAATATGTGAAGATATATAACATTTCTCAGAGGCACCTTCTTCTTTTGCTTTGGAGTTTTCCTAAATATTCATTCCAGTATGGCTAAAGCTGATGAAGATGGAGCAGTAGATCCAATACTTGAAACATTGGTTAAAATAAGATCACTAGAAACACTGGCTGGTATTTGAGTAGAAGTAGCAATGATGGATGGCGTGGATGTAAGGGCAGTCATAGGTGTTGATAGAACGATGCTAGGGGGTATGATTGAAGAAAATGGAAGTGTTAAAGGAAGTGAAGAGGAAATAGGTGACCCAATATTTTCCCCAGCTGATAGAACTAGAAGTGATGAGAATACTTGGGCCATAGAAGGGGATGGGAAGGAAGAAATGGTTGTGGAAGTGGAAGGAACTGATGTTGGAAGTGAAAATGGAGGAGGAAGAAGATGTGATGGATCTTGGGAGATACTAAGGGAGTCACTAACTTCAACCACTTTTGTCACAAGTACTGCAGGAGATATGGTCTTGGAAGTAGGAGCCTTGGAGAGAGATGAACCACCAAAAACAAATGAAATATTTCTTGGAGTCATATGGGTTTTTTGGGTTGACCTTTTCCCTTTTGTGGGTGTTGATTGGCTCATAGTTTGTGGGGCCTTGGTATTTGTAGGTTATTTTTCTCCTTTGGGTGAAATTCCCAAGGTAGCCAACCAACTGTAATTTTTCTATAGAATGGGCCTCATCCTCTCCTTTGCATTGCATCATACCTCTACATACCAATCAATCCATGGCAATGGTTGATTGGCAATATGATCATTTTTGTATGCCACATCTAAGACCTTATACTTATCTTGTGCCTCCATTGGGACATCAGCCAAGCCAAATTTTGAACTTCATCCAAGGTTAAACTCTCATAATCTCTTTTTCTCATGATGTATTCATCCCAATAATGAATCCAGATATATTCCAATTGGGGCACGTGGGCACTGGACCGACCTATTTCACCAAACTTACCCTAATAATCAAAATTAGTTCATGGATGAAAGGTTCGCATAGTTACTTTGGCCAATTCTACATCCACATTTTTTGCCCTATGAATGTTTGGGCAGGTGTATCTACCAATTGAAATAGGGAAATGCATTCCCAATTTGTGGCGCTTGTTTTGAATTTGATGATAATGAAATAACTGTCAGACCAATTCCAGTAGAACCCATTTATCAGTGGGGCACCTATAAATCCTGGAACCAAGATGTAAGTGAAAGTAGGGAGCTGAAAATAGATGGCTCCCCATTCACACACCTCCTTGAAGGCTTCATATGAAATCCTTTGGTTGTATAACTCTTTTTCGAAATAGTAGAGGATGATAGCAAAGAAAGCATTGCTGACTCTACAAAAATGCATGCTTCCCTCATCCAGAGTGAGTTGGGGATAAAATTCGTATATTTGGGAAGTGCTACAAACACCTCTGGTATTCAAACCAACAAAATCTCCCATAGCAACAACAACATACACCAGGAAGGATGTCATGTAGAAAGTCTTTGTAATTGACACCCTTCCCAATTGATAGAAATTAGAGCTACTAATATGATCCCCCCATCAGATAAACTTGTCATTCTTATTGATGGAAGCAATGTACAAAAACATCAATTCCTAGAATTCCTTTGCAGAAGGGAGACCTAAACTCTGCTTAGTAGCTCAATAAGATCACTGACCTCCTGAATAAAATCTGACTGATGCATAGTTTTGGGTAATTTGGCGAAGCTCTTGGCCAGATAAGTTTTCATCATGATTTTTTAGCATACTTACTCTTCCTTTTCCCAGTGTCCCACTGCTAACTCTTGAAAAATTATGGCGTAATCTTGAACGTCAGGAAGTTTGAGAATATCTTCAAAGAAGTCTGGGTCCAAACAGAGTACTACCTTATCATCATTATCTCTAACTGACATGGAATATTTGTCAAAGTGGGCTGTTGCGGCTAAAAAAACTCTAGGAAATGTATGGATGTGGGAAAACCAGTAGCAAGGGCAAGCACACTATCATAGATGGCCTGCATCCTTGATTTCTTTTTTGGAGCCTTTACTCTTTCCCAAAAATCTGGAAAATCAATTGCCCCTAGGTCAGTGCCCCCTATATTCCTTAAGTTGGAAGATAGGCAGGAGTGAGGAGAAACCCCAAGAATTGAGTACTTCATCTTCTCTTTTCCCTTTGAAGTAGAAGCAGACATCAAGCCCTGTGTTTCGGAAGGTGAAGTTGGAGAAATTCTGAAAACCCAAAAGAAAAAATTCTGAAGTCCTGAATTGTAAAGTTCCGAAAAGAATCACCGAATTGAAAATTTTCAAAAAAAAATTCCGAACTGGAATCTCCGAAGCTAGAAGTTCCGAAAGAAATCTCCAAAAAAATTTCCTTGAAATAAATTCCAAAAAATATCTGAAAACATTTCTCTGAAAAATTTTCCCGAAATTTTTTCTTTGAAAACGTTTCCCGAAGCCAAAATTTCCAAAAATAAATCTCCGAAATAATTTCTCTGAAAGAAATCTCCAAAAAGAGAGAGATGGGATTTTTTTCCGAACAATACTAACTCCCAAACCCTTAAAAATGAGAATTGTTGAGAATAAGTATGGGAAACTAGAGAGGATCCTTTTAACAACAAAACATGGTGAACAAAGGGTTCAACATTTTGAAAAATACACAGAAGGAAACAAAGAGAAAAAAAATGAGAAGGAAACAAATTAAAAGGCCTTAAACCAAAAAGAAAATAAACAAATTACCATACCTTGAAAAAGACGTCACAAAGTACAAGAAACATAATGTTAGAGAAAAAAAGTTAGGTGAAAATGACAGAAAAAATGTGAGTTTAAATAGAAAACCTAATATTAATGGCAAAAACTTGATCCGTAGGGAGGTAGGTGTAAAACTAATTGCACGGAGGACTTATGAAATTCCAAAACCTGAAATCTCGAAATTCAAAATTTCGGAGTTTCGGACTTCGGAGATTGGGAGACGAAAAATTGAATTGGAAACGAAAAATTTCTGAAACCTGAAAGTCTGAAAGTCCAAAATTTTAAACTTTTCGACATTTGAACTTCGGAAGTTCGAAAGTAAAAATCCTAAAAATGTCTCAGAGAATTGCAAAACTCAAAATCCTAAAATTCCAAAATTTCAGACTTTCGGAATTTCGGAGTTTAGAAGTCTGAAAGGGATTCAAACAAAATGGGGCCAAAGGTTTTGAAACCCAAAAGTCCAAAATTTCATACTTTTTGGGTTTCGGACTTCAGAGAGGTAAAAAAAACAATTCCAAATCTGAGCAATAAAACTCTGAAAGAGAAAAAATTTTGAAGTTCGAAGATCAAAAATTTCAAATTTCGAGCCTTTAGAAATCCGTTGTACAAAGGATTTCTAAAAATTTTGTCTGACATATTTTCTTCAAGGTAGGGTAAATGGCTAACACTAGGTACAGAGGTAAGAGGCATGTCCTTGACCTATTTTATGAAAAATTCCATGGCTGTGATTATGAAATTGTGGCCATCCGTTGATGAGGGATAAAACTTCCCTATTAAATCTAAAGCCCATGTGGAAAAGGGCCAGGGTGTTACAATGGGTTTTAGATCTTGGGAAGGTATATGAATCTCATAAGAGAATTCTTGACATTTGTGGCACCTGCGCACATACTCCATTGTGTCAAGCTCTAATGGTGGCTAAAAATAACCCATCCGGTGTATCTTGTGAGAAGTAGCATGCCCTCCAAAGTGACCCCCAAATAATCCAATGTGGGCTGCGAAGAGAATCTTTTTTGACTCTTCTTTGTCGACACACCTTAATAGCATTCCATCAAAATCTCTTCGATAAAGAAATTTTTCTATAATAACATATTCGGAGGCTTTGACATGTAGTTGTATTCTTTGTTGTGAGGTTCCTCCCTCAAGGTATGTGTAGTCCATAATGAAATTCACAATGTCTGAATACCATGGAAACACATAAATGGGAGGCTTGCTTTTAATGTAGTATACACACTCATCAAGGAAATCCAAGTCTATTAGATCTTAACTATCTAACAGGTTGTCTACCAACCAATCTGCAATGATTTTTCCTTTGACAAAATTTTGAGTGACAAAGGTTAACTCGAATTCACATATTAGGGTCATGAAGCATCCAACTTTCTTGGACAAGGAACCTTGTGTTAGAAACATTCAAAGATGACCTGTCTTGACAAATACCTATGTTTCTTGGTTAAGCATATATTGAATTAACCATTTTGTTACAAACACTATAGAAAGGCATTCCTTTTCTACCTGCAAATAACGTGTCTCATAGTCCAGTAAGGTGCAACTAATGAAGTAAACTACATGTTCACATTTATCATCGTCTTGTTATGCTAACATGCAAGCTAGAGAGAAGTCTATAGCTTGAGAATACATATTGAGAGGATGATCCACTTTAAGTGGAATGAGTGTGGGTGGTGATAATAGGAAATACTAAATAGATTCAATAATCTCATGACACTCAGTCATCCAGACGTTACAACAATCCTTCTTTAACAAATTATTGATTGGATGAATAACACAAGTTAAATCAGGTATGAACCTGTGTGATACTATGAGATTTCCAAGAAAATACCTGATTCTTGACTCATTTGGGGGTAGATTCATATCTAATACATCCCAAATTTTGTCTGGATCTACATCAATCCCTCGTGAAGAGATGATGTAACCAAACAACTACCCCCATCACTCCAAATATGCACTTCTCTGGATTTAACGTGACACCATATTCAATGAGGTGAGATAATATGATGCAAAGAACCTCAGGGTGACTGTAGTGCTTCTTAGCCTTAGCTAGAAGATCATCAACATACGATTCCACAATCTTGAGAATACGATCATGGAATATATAGGTCATAGCCCATTGATAGGTGAAACCAATGTTCTTAAGACTGAACGGAATGACCGCATAATAATAGGTACCCCAAGGAGTAGTGAAAGTGGTCTTTGTCTGATCCTCCTCAGAGATCCTAATCTAATTTTAATCCAAGAAACCATCCATGGGTGACAACAACTCATATCCATTTTTTGCATCTATAATGACATCAATGGATAGTAATGGGAAATCATCCTTGGCACATACCTTGTTTATGTCCCAAAAATAAATGCATATTCAAAATTTTCCATTCTTCTTGAGAAAGGGGACTATGTTTGATACCCACATTGAATAATCTACAGTCTTGTTGAACCCTACATGTAGGAGTTTTATAACCTATTATTTGAGCATCAGAGCCACTTTTGGCTTCATAGGTCTCAAATTTTGTTTGATGGGATTTGCGTCAAGTTTGGTTACGAGATTATGGAATGTGACATGGGAATAAATTCTCGTCATCTCTTTCTAACTGAATGTAAAGGATTTTGAATGTTCCTTGAGAACCTTCGTATGAATTTCCACTTCTTCTGGAGTTAAAGAAGAACCAAGTTTCAATATATTAGGGTCTTCCTCCATCCCGATATTTATATCGATGGTCCCTTATATTAAAGAGTCATTTCCTTCTTCAAACATGGGTAGGGTTGGAGGTAATTCTAGTTCTCCTTCCTCATTTACTTCATATATCTCAAGGCTTTATGATGATCTCCAAAATAGGAGGAAGAGAGAGGTATGAGAGTGAAGCCCTTCTTATGATGTGCAGGATGAAGGTCAATGTACACATTAAGGTAACCTAATGTAGCTTCATCATTCTCTGTATAATATAAGATGATGTGATTATTCTAAGTCTCAACGTATGCTAGAATTGGATTGGTAGGAATTTTTTAAACTAGGGTTTTAGCCCAGAATGAAACAATGAATTTGAAATCTTCCAAATCCCCACTTGGAAAAAAGCAAGAAGAATAAGTAGCCATGGAATCAGCTAAAAGGTTTTGTTTGTGAGGGATAGCTTCAATGGATATGAAGTCAATACCTTTGCTTAGGTTATGCATGAAAATATTATAGAGTTGAACGTGCTCCGTCCTAGTCCCATAAAATTTTGAAACTTGGTTGGTGACTAGTTGGGAATCACCTAAAACTCTAATATTATAAGCACCCATTCTCTTAGCTACAATGAGACTAAGGATAAGAGCCTCATACTCAATATCATTGTTCGTGCATTCAAAATTGAGCTTAAAGGAAAAACGAATAAACTTTCCTTTTGAAGGGAATGAAGGAATAGATCACAAAGCTCCATCTGATCCATATTGGGAGCACTCTCTAAAGAGTAGAGGACCTGTTGATGAGGCTAAAATATGCCTCATCAATGTGCAATAAATGCTCTCTTTTAATCAAGTTTTTCTGCATTTCATAACTTTTGTTTGATCTAAATATAAGTTAGGATGTAATTTTCCATCTTTTGTTTGATTTAGTTCAAATGTCTAAAAAGTCTATAATTCCTAAAAAATTACATGGAAATTCAATTTTTGGAATAAACATGTCATATTTGGTCAAGATATGTAAATTATGAAGTAACCAACACCTTTTCGAGGAAGATGGCCAAAATGTGGCTTAGCTCTAGAACTCTGTCACTTAGCTCTATAACTCCATCACTTAGCTCCTGAACTTTAGTAGTTAGTTATAGAAGGTTTCCCTTTGGTTTTGGAACTTCTACAAAGTTCCGGAATCAATGAGAATCTCCTTATTCCATCAAAATTTGATTATGGAGCAAATAATGGGCCTTCTAATCAGAAATAGACCAACTGTTTTCAGGTTCTTCATACTCCGAAAATACATATGTAAGACCAACAACTGTATATCCAGCTAGTTTTCTAAATTTCATATCTTCTTTGGGCACTATTTCATTTTCACAAATAATTTGTAGGTGGAAAGACAAGTATTAAACACTCATGATTGTAAATGCATCTTCAAATGGGAAATACATATAGAGAACTGAAGATAGATGTAAGGAGAGTTAAGTTTTTGTAAGACTAAACAATTCAATAATAAGAAAAGCCATTTTATTTTGAGAGCAACATATTGTGTTAACTCATGATTCAAGGTGGAGCAAGGGCCCACTCCTCTAAGAAAAAAGATCTTCTCTTTCATTGGTATTTATATTTTCAAGTAATTTGTATAAATTTGTTATTTGGCAATTCTGAAAGTACTTTTGATTTATCAATTAAAATTTATTTCATGGAGTTATTTATTATCCCTACAGGTGTTATAGTTACATTCTTATTTCATTACAAGAATTTTAAAAAACAACATTTTCAAAGTGTTTTTATTTCCAGCAGCGTGTTCAATTCTGCAAAGTGTGTTTATTTCCAACAGTGCATTCAATTCTGTAAGATTTTTTCATTTCAACAATGTGTGTTTATTTCAGCAAGTTTCTTATAGTTTAGCTTTAATAAGGCTTTGGCCAAGAAATCTTAAGACACTTCAAATCCCCCCAGAAAAATAAAAATAATAAGTATCTATAGTCAATTACTAGCTTGCCTGAGACTTCACTTGTTGCATATAGCTTCAGACACACCCCTGGTTTTAATATGACATCAACCATGAGTTGATTAAATGAAGGAAATAATGAAACCCATCACTTGTCATCATCTCTTAATGAAGTGGGTATAAAATTCATTACGCTCTTTCTTTATGTGCAGGAATTCCTTGATTCTTGTTCTTAACAAGTTTTTCATGTTAAATGCCTTATAAAATCATATAAAAGTTGCTTAAAGGAGTGTACGAAGGCTTTAGGTATCCTGTAATATGAATCAAGAGTGATCACATCAAGGTTCTTAGGGAAGATCTTAGCTACAATCGCATCCCATGGGAGTAACTCTCTAATGGAAGTTACATATGCCTTAATATGTGCATTCAAATCCTAATCCCCTTTAAACTTTGGCAAGTCATGAAGAGGTCTCATAAGCATTACGCTTTGTATAGTAAACTCCAAGGGCTCCTTAAGATCTACTATGAATGGCCCTTGATGGGGAGGTGGAGTAGGCATAGGAGGATGATATGGCACATCGTAAACATTTGTAGAGGCATAAGGAATCTCTTGTGGTTGAACATATGAGCCAGGAAAAGAGAACATGTCCTCTTATAGTGATTTGGAATACATATGCAGATACGAGGGAACATTACTCTGGTATAGAGTGGGAGGCACAAAACCAGGGATCGTCACATTTTCAATTGGTATGGAATTTGAGAATGTACTTACAAATGGTTCTTGATGAGGGTATCTATAGTAGGTGTGAGGGTGCATACCTAACGTTCCCAATCTAGTGAGGAGATCTCTGGGGCTAGGAACGCCCGTGTAAAATAGAGGTGGTGGTGGTTCCGATGGTACATGGCCAAAGTTTTGTGCATGCTAAACAATCCTTCCTTGCCTTGTGAAAGATGTAGCCTGAGAGGGCTGAGCAAGCTCCAATTCTCTGATTCTATTTACCAATGTTGAAATTACATCACCCACAGACGGTGATGTATTCAACTTGGATGCATTTTGATCCTAGTTAGGAGCAAAAGGTACACAATGTCCTACTATAGCTTGATCTTTAGGAAGCCACCCCTCTTTGGATGTGTATCCTATAAGAGGAGGGGTAACAGAGTCATTCTATATAAGAACATCAACGTATTATTGCATCCGTTCCAAGGAATGGTCTATGTTGTTAAAGTATTTCTCACTTTAGGCATATTGCACTAGGTATTCCTAATATAATAATGGGGGTGAGTCAGACTACATAATGATTTTTAGTCTGAACAAAACCCAAGGATTAGACCTTGACTCTCCAGTGAATGTCGTGTTGTTAGAATTGGAGAGTTTAGGTTGTGGCCCACGTACACATTGATCAATCTCCTTAATCTTGAGCGAGGAGCCATTGTTGGTCCATTCCGGAGGAGGAGTGTGAGGTGAAGGGAGATTTTTTGAATAGTTGTCACCCCACCTAGATAGTGAGGGTGACCGTTACATACCAACTTGGTAGTAATATGCCTCAAGACCTAGAATGGGATGGCCGTGTTCCTGTCCTGACATATTTGGGGGGTATATGAATACTTGTAGAATAATGGGAAAGGAGGAAGATGGATGAAATAAATGGAAATGAAAAGAGACTAGCTCTTCACATCAGGTTCAACAATTTGTATGAACGAAAATCAACACATGACCTTCAGTCGCACTCAATCTCCCGAGGTCGTGCCCAGACAACCGATGTGGAATGAGTGGATGGCTATATGAAGTGAAAATATGTGTGTATGTTATATAAATGTTTATAGAGTAACCTAATGTCCTCTACGGGCACTAAATGTATCTTCTCATAAAGGGAAATAAAAGCCTCTCTAACTTGAGTGGGTGAGATGGAGCAATCAAGAAGAGTACACACATGTAAAAGTATATCAATCTCATTGTGTGAGACTCTCTCAACCGGTTTTGCGATACGTGGAAAGTGACCAGCGAGAGCCTCGTAATGGTGTCTAGATAAGGTCATGGAATAAATGAGAGAGGCGTGCTTCCACTAGATCTATGTGCGGTGATATGGTTTAGTCTAGATCAAAAAATCTCTATAAGAGTCTTTGTTCAGTATGTTCAACAGTCTAAAAATATCTGGTGGATGTGGGGATGTTCTAAATACTATTGAACGCAATCTAGTGTCTTAGTCTATTTGGTCTTTAGGCCCACTTAGTTGGGGGACCCTGGGATCACAACCGTAAAATCTCTGTTGTTGTGGTCTGGGAATGGTCATGTGTGCATTTGTGAAATTTAATATACGAAAGAAAATAAATTGCTAAAATAAATAAATAAAAGCTAACTATGTTTTTGTATTTTCTAATATAGAAGAAATAAAACAATAAACAACAATCTAATCTACTTTAAACTAATCTTTTTGTATTTTCTAGAATAATAGTGTGTATTGAAGAAATGAAGAAATTACTTCTAAATTAATTAACCAAGTTGTTGATGATTTTACACTTGTGCAAAAATGGGCAACTCGAAACTTCGTCGTTACGATGAAAGGCATTGGTGAAGTATACCTAAGCTAAGGGACTTTTGATATTATTGGTTACTACTGAATTAATTAATGATTAAGTGAAATTTGCAGCTATGTGTGCTGTTACAAAACGTAACAAATCACATAGTCTACAATTTCATGATATCTTCAACAAAAGAACACAAGGGCCCCAAAGGACAGCTATGTTGTCTTGATGAAGACACTGAATTACAAAATAGGTGAAGTGTTGAGTTTTGGGACAACAAACACAAGTGCGGATTGCAGAAATCAGAGTTCATTACTGAATGTTACAGGTTCTCATTAATGTTCTTTCCTTCATGATTAAGACATACAATTATATTACTGATTTTTTTAGTTCATCATACAATCCATACAGAAAGCTGAAATGCAGAAAGAAATATACAACTCATTTACAAAATTCAATGTTTTATTCATAAGGAAATTTCAAATGTTCCCACACAAGCCATGGGAGGTAACTGGAAATGTAAAGTACAACTACTAAAATAAGAGATACACATGCATGAAAAAAAAGGTAAGGAGTATGAGTGAACCCATCATTTCCTTGGGGTTTTTCTTCATTGTTCGGAGTAGCTCCATTCCATATTTTGTTCCTTCTTCATCCTCATTGTAGAAGTCACTGTACCTGAAAAGAATAAAATATGAACTGTTAGTTACGAGCTGAGAGATCAATTCATATTCCTTATTGTCCTAGTTCGTGCATATGAATCTCTTCAAAATAGGATATATAATTTACTTGAAGAACAAACTACATACATGCTCTACTCATTTAGAAAGAAGAAAGAGAAAAGAAAAGAAGAAACATGGACACAAGAGAGGCCAAAAAGCCTAAGTATTTTCTAACTATTTTCTTAAGTGTGCAGGTACAGGTTGCAGCCAAGAAGAAATAGAAAAGTCACAAGTACATGATGGAAAGAAGAATTAATCTAACTCAAACTCAATTTTTTTTTTGCAAATGGAACAAGTTACAGTATAGAAAAGAGACTGGCAAATAGAAGCACATGTTTCAGTTTGCAACTAAAAAGGAAGAATTAGATTTCAAGAAAGCTAAAGTTTGGATGGACAGAAAGGATTACAACTAAAATAGAATAAAGAATATTTTGGGAAAATTTTGACAGGGCTTCACCATGTAAACTGGATATTTACAACTTTTCCAACATATATAACAGAGTTGTAATAAAAGAAAATACAATATATAATGCAGAAAAGAAATGGGAACTACACTTTCACTCATCAAGGTGAAGAATTTTAGAGTACTCATTATAGATTAGCAACTGAAGAAAATGAATTTTCGAGATAACATTCACAAAATGCAGCCATCCCAAAGTACAGTTCTCATAAATGAAGCAAGTATTAAGTCTACAGAAAGCTACAGTATAGCTTCAGAGCTCAATATTTTAGAGATCAAGGGTGTCTGCAAAATTTTAAAACATCTCAAAATCTCTAAAGTCTCTCACAAGAAACAGTGAATTTTTCAATGCAATAACAACAGTTAACACAGTGGCTGAACATCCAGTGGCACAGCTAGTGAAGGAACCCACAACAAGTAAAATGTTACTAACATAGCTAGAAGGCCAGTAAGTTCTAGAAAAGGCTCAAGGATTGAATGAGAACAATCTTAGAATCATAAAAACATTCATACATAGTTCCAATAATTACAAATAGTCAAATGATCATCAAAAGGAGGCCTTTTTCTACAACATAAAGTACAATAGTCTACATTCCAGGGATAATTTTTATAAGGAATGGATCCAAGTAGCAAGTAAAGAGAGCCTAACATATTATTAAGGACACAAATTCAGGTGGAAGAACTTTGAATCAGAAAACTCATACATATCCAAGTCAAATAAATATTCCAATATTTTAGAGATTGTCATTCCAATTAAAATTAGATTCAAGTTGCAGTATCAGAGTAAAAGTGTACAGATCCCGACCATTGATAAAAACCATTAATAGGTATCAAGAAATCAGAGAAACGAGCGAGAAAGAACTCACCGAGTAAAATTGGATATATCAAAACCCTCGAGGAATCATTAAGTTTAGAGAAAGAAGAGCAAGCTCAGAATGAGGTTCAACTCGAAATGACCAAGGCTGAGCCATAAAAACACAGGAAATAAAAAGAAAAACATAGATTATCAGTTTTTAAGTTCAAAATAGCAACGAAGAAGCAACAGTAATACCCAAGGAGGTCGAGACTTACTTCCCTCATCAAAAAGTGTGATAGCTACACAATCGAGATTCAAGTTCATGGCAGTGGTGGCCAATGAAAAATGCAAAGATCTTGATGACCAAGAAAACTCACATAGATCTACAGAAGGTAGAAAATGGAAATCGAGCTTGAATCTTGCACAGAAAGGATGAATCAAACTCGACAGTTCACGGCAATGGAAACCATACCTTCTACAGAATCCTTATAGAAATCCACAAGGCACAAAAATATTTTGAGCAAAGGCCGAGCTCTAACCCACAAGTGGTTACCATATTGCCAGAGAACTAAAAAGTCGAGCTCGATAGAGGAACAATAATGGAGATATCACGACATTACATGTGAAACCCACAACAACCTCACTCATAAGATTCAAACAGAGCTGATTTTCAAAAATCAATAGTGGTATAGTTCGAGGATATCATAACAATGGCGTTGAAGAAAAAAATTTCCAGGGCTTCACCCACATAGTGAAAAATGAAATGAAATGTGCATTAGGGTCAAGCTTTCCTTGAACACGAAAACTCGAGAGGTGATTTCAACCTAACTCATCTAGGGTCAATAATTAATGGCTTGAGATCAGAAGGACAAAGATCAAATGCCGAGGATCAAGCTCCAAGATCAAAGCAAGTAACTACGGTCAGTTTCCACCGACCAAATTAATTACAGGGGTGAAACCCTAACCACATGTTCGAGATCAACAATTTGTGATCAAAGTGTACAGAAATCAATGGCCCAAGATCATCACCAAATTTCAAAACAAACTCAAACCGAGTTAGGTTTCCACCGACAAACATGTCGATGGGTGAGTCATCGTGCAAAAGGGTCCAGTCCATGATTAAAAACAAAATCATTACTTTCAAATGTCAAAGATCAACTATATTCTGAGTTCCCAATATGATAAGGCCGACCAAATCTTTTATGCAATGATCAAGTAAAAGGTGTTTCCAACCTTTTATGCCAAGGCCGACGACTACAAAGTGGAAAAACTATATATTATAACATATTTACAAAGTGAAATCCCATGTACATCTAGACACAACAATATTCTAAGTCCACAAAGGTGGTCCCCAAACCAAATGGAGGCTATAGTGGCATGTGCCATATAAGATGGTCGACCCTTTTATATTGCTAAGTCCAACAAGGTGGCCAAACCAAGAAAATTGGAGGTGGTCCCCACTTCAAGGAGCTAGAGTTGATTTGTAAATTGTCACTCATGTGACCACTTAGAGAGAGATGTCAATGTTAGAGCATGTGCACATGGAAAATGGTCCCCACATTGGATTTTTTTTTTTAACAAATATTACAAGTATTGAATTATTTACTCATAGGCAGAGAATTGTTTTTTTGAATGCTTCATAAGAGGACAGAAAAGAGGAAGAGATAGAGTTGCATGTTCAAAGGAGAAAGACTTGCATAACAAGCAAGCTTATTATTAGCAATTTATTTACCCTCGCTTTCTTAAAATTAGAACAAGCAACTTTAGTTTGATTGTATTGTAATCAAGGATAATTAAATCCTATTTGTAATTGCATGCTCTATTTTATTCCTTTATCTATTATTAAATAAAGGATGAAAATAAGATGCATGGGTGAGTACAATCCTAAGGCTATTTTTAGGAAGAGAGTAAATTTTTATTTTGCTATATATTGTGTGCCTTGGCAAAGCACAAGGAGGACTTTTTGGATATAGGAGTACTGAAGTAATTTTTGCCAGTTTTGCCTTCTAAGTGTGAAGTATTTTCTGCCTTCCCAATCATTTGTAGTCTTGTGTATGTTTCTATTAGTTTTTTGCATGCAAATTCCCTAATTAATCATCTTACCTTGTTGTAAAATTCAGTAATTTCTGCATGATATTAATGTGCATGTTTAGCTTAGCAGTATTGTTGTGATAATTTCCCTTAATACCTCAAAGTGTTTTGCCCTTAACATTATTTAAAAGAATGGTTGGTTCGTGCATCAAAAATCCTTTCACATATCAATTGTGCATATACTTAGTCAAATCCCTCATACAAATTTGGTGTATCACTTTAGTTTCAATTATTTTACAGTCATATTTTCCCTTTAAACCCCAGGATAAATTTAGGATACATCAATAAGGAACCGGACTTGATACTGGAGACTCACCTCAAAATAGGTATACCCATAGGCCTAAGGTATTTCCATTGTATCTACGAAAGAAAGAGATCAAATTTTGCAATCTTAGAAAACCTACAGCTATCTCTCTACATGGTGTACTTGTATATATATTTCCACTCGGGTAGATATGGGAATAACAGAAATTCACGCCTTGGCGCAGGTAAAGGGCGCACGACATAAGGTGTCGACATGAAGAAATTCACGCCTTGGTGTAGGTAAAGGGTGCACGACAGAAGGTGTCGACATGAAGAAACTCACGCCTTGGTGCAAGTAAAGGGCACACGACAGAAGGTGTCGACATGAAGAAATTTACGCCTTGGCGTAGGTAAAGGGCGCACGACATAAGGTGTCGATATGAAGAAATTTGTGCCTTGGTGCAGGTAAAGGGCGCACGAAAAAAGATGTCGACATGAAGAAATCCGCGCCTTGGCGCAGGTAAAGGGCGCACGACATAAGGTATCGAAATGAATAAATTCGCACCTTGGCGCAGGTAAAGGGCGCACGACAGAAGGTGTCGACATGAAGAAATTCAGTGAGAACAAATTACGAGGTCCTCTGTCTAACTACGACTGGATATTTTTAATTGGGTGAGAACAAATTCTTAAAAATACAAAATACAGTTCGCCACTTTTTGGGTTTGCTAGGGTTCTCACCTACCACCATAATGAGATGAATTAAATGCAACCTAGAGGTGGTTGGGGTAGATTTGGAATTCCTCTCTCTTTTCTCTCTCATTCTTCCTATAAATTGTAAGGAGGGGCTTCTTTCTAAAGGTTGGACATTCTTGTTTTGCCCCCTCCCTTCTTCTCTTTGGCAGGTGAATTTGTGGAGTTCAAACCTCCCATCTAAAACTGTAATGCAACTTTGCCTCTTGGCACTTTGTAGTGTATTGTATCAATCTTTGGAGCAAATAATGCATGTCTGTGGATGATTCTCAACCCTCTCTGTGTTCATTTTGCATCCTCCTGATCTTCCACTGCAAAATTGGTTATCTGTGCATGATCTTGCATTGTATTTTAATGGTTTGTGTTTATTGGAAAGAGAGGTGTTCTTCATTCCTCGGTGCATCACCTTTGTTAGTTTAGGTTTATTTTTATGCATCCTCTTACCCTATCTCCTTGGAAAGTTAGATTAGGTTTTTGAGTAAACCCTCTACAATTTTACGTGTGCATCTGAACAGAGGAATAGGAACCAACCTTCATCCGGAGAGCTTTTCTGATTTTGCAAGGTCCCACACTTGGGAAAAGCTCCATGTTATGCAATCGCACTGAGAGTCTCAACCCATCGAGTTGTAGACATTCATGGGTGCTGTGATTCGCCATCAACAGTAATTTTAAGAGATAACAGTTTTTGGCACACCCAGTGGGACTACGAATCAGATCTGCATGCAAGTTATGACAGATCCACAGCAAATTTACAACATTTACAAAATTTACTTTCGGGAGAAAGCTGCAGCAATTTATTCTAAAGATTTTAAGATCTTTTGGCGACTCTGTTAATTTGATTTTAGACCAGTATTACAGCATGGTCCATGCCTAAAGTGGCTACAATATCATCGGTAAGAGGAATCCCTCCTGAGTTTATTTCTTTACCTTTGAATTATGCTAGAAGGAGAAGAGTTGGTAATACGTTACCTTATAATAGACCTGGTTTTGATAACCCTCCTCTAGATATTCCTTCACCACGTATCAATGTCTCTATTAACATCCCAATTTTTCAAATGACTATTCAATCACCAAGGAATTTTGTGACCTTTACTAATAGCATCCCATTAGTAATCCTAGTTTACCATGACATTCCTAATGTTGCCATGAAAAATTTTCCATCATTCACTGGTGAAAATTAGGTGACACCTATAGAGCACATTAAAGATGTTGTAGCCTTATGTGCACTTCATAATATTACTCATGAAGATGTAGCCTTAATACTTTTAGCTACATCTCTTAAAGGACAAGCCTTGCAATGGTAAAGAAATCTAGAGATTGAATGCATAAGAACTTGGGATGATTTAGGTGATAAATTGGTAAAACAATTTCAAGATAATTTAGATCATTAATCTCTCATAGAACAGTTTTCTACTATTAAAATATCTCCCAATGAATTTATGTCTAGTTTCAATATCTATTTTGTCAGAACTTGGGAAAGAATTCTAGCAAGTGTTAAGCCTCAAGCTGATCATTCTTTCCTTTATTATCTTAGGGCATTAAACAGTGATATCTCAACTATGATTTATTCAATGGGGGAAAGACACTCCCATCAGCCTACGATATTGCTATTCGAGCTGAAAATAGTCTTATTCAAGCTGGAAAATTGGCACCAAGGCCTTCAATGCATTTTTTGGAATATTTAACACCTATTCCTCAGTCTATTACAATCATAGAACTTTTTATTATAGCCCCATCAGATGATGTATTTAAATCTTTGCAGACTATGGGAAATAAGTTGACTTCAATTGAGAATAGGCTTGCATTACCTAGCAAACCCTATTAGGCTCCTTATCAGCAAAATCAAAAGAACCAGCAAAACAGACAACCTTATCAACAGAATCAAAATTATAGGTAGCCTTACCAGCAAAGGAAATTTGACCCAAAGGCTCCTAGTTCATCTAACGCTTTAGTCCCAATTAATATGGCTGCAAAAGAGTGGTGTTAACCTTGCAATCAACCTCATTCAGTTGCAAGTTTCCCTAATGCTTTTCTGAATCCGAATCTTGTTGGACAAACTCAATCTGAAACATTGTTCATGCCTCAAATGGAGAGTGAGAAGCAAGAAACTCATGTTTAGAAAGCACCTGAATAGAATTTAGTCAATTTCAATGAGGAGGATTTCATTTTGGTCAATGCAAGGGCTCAAGGAAAAGCTACTGAAATTCAAAAACAACAAAATAGGCTCGTTCTGCCTACTGTCACTTATAAGACAACATCTACAGTCCCAAAGTCAGCCAACAATCATGTTGTTCCTCAAAAAACAGCAAGTGTTCTAGTTGATAAAGGCCATCAAAAACAGCTACAGCCTAACCCAAGAAGATTGTTTATACCTCAGATATCCAAGGCAGCTGAAGCAGATTCATTTTTTGTTAATGCCTACTCTAAGACATTTGAATCTGTCTCTAAATTTTTTTATTCTTTTAACATTGTTGATGTAATGAAAAATCATAACGTTAACATCTCCATTTGGAATGCTCTAAGTATTCCTGGACAACAAGATTTACTTTCTCATGAACTAGCTAACCTGTAGATTTCTTCAAATATAGCAGAAAAGGAAGTTTAGAGGGCAGACATGGTCCTTGGAATGTTTGAACAAGATAGCACTAAAGAAGTTAAATGGATGGTTCAGAAAGTTTTGAATGCTCATGACATAAAAAATCCACCACCATTTTATTTATCACTGATTATTAGAGAACATCTAGTTCATAATTGCATGGTGGACAGTGGCACAAGTAGCACAGTTATGCCAAAAGTAATTGCAGAAAAATTGGGTCTGCAGTATGAGCCTACAAAAAGGAGTGTCTTACAGCTTGATGGAACTGCAACTAATATAGTTGGTCTAATAAAAAATTTAGAGGTAAAGTTGCATGCTTGCCCAAATGTTTCTATTCTGCAAGATGTCACTGTTGTGGATTTACCTCCATACTTTGCTTTATGCTTATCTAGAGGTTTCACAACAAAAATAGGAGGTTATCTCTCTTCATATTGGTCCTTATTTTTCACTACTCGTTACAACACCAAAGTTACTATCAATTCAGAACCATTGGCCAGATTTCACGTTAAACCTCACTCTCCAAATGCGGTGGCTAATTATTTAGCCTTAGATCAGTCTGAATTTAATGAGGTAGCTCAGGTTTCAGCATTAGATGGTGTTTCTAACATGTTTATGGATGAAAATACGGTGGAAGAACATGCTCATGATCCTTTTAAGGAAATTGAAGAAGACCTGTTTGGTGTGTATTGTATGCATGAAGAAAATACACCACTTCCCTTGCTGTCCAAAATAGAAGATTTAGCCGAAGGGATTTGGAAACTTCATTTCGATGGAGCTAAGAACAAGAAAGGACAAGGAGTAGGTTTGATGCTTACTTCCCTAATGAACAAAAGGTATTTCTCAGCTTTGAGTCTCTAATTTTCATGCACTTGTAATGTAGCTGAATACAAAGCATTAATTCATGGCTTAATTTGGGCCAGAAAGAGAGGTATCAGCATGCTACATATTTTTGGTGATTCTGAGTTGGTTACCAATCAAGTAAGAAATTTCAATGTTTGTAAGAATCCATTAATGAAGTCTTACAAACATAGATTTTTAGACTTAATGGAATATTTCGATGCTATTAATATCCAGTCCATTCCTAGAGCTGAAAATAAGCATGCAGACATACCTACAGCTGTTGGTGCTAGTTTCAAAGTGTTGGAACATATTGAAAATGGCAAAATTCAGCCTCATATAAAGCTAATTTTCGGGCCCTCAATACCTGATAATGATTCAAATTGGCAAGTTTTTGAAAGTGATGCTCAAATCTAGAGGTTTTTATAGCAAGAAGCTCAGGTTTCCTGCAATTAATCAAGATAAATTACAACACTTATATGGTGACCATATTGTTCAGTTGAAGACAAATAAACTACCTCAGGTTCTGGTCACATTAGAAGACATCTTCAGCATTGACGATCAGTTAAGAAAGGTCAAGACTAAGATGTCAACCCATGTTGATAATTGCAAAGAGATCTCAATTGATGAAGGGAAAAATTTGTTTCTTAGAAAGGTATGCTCCTTAGTAGAAAAATAATCATTTGTTAATCTTTGCAAGGAATTTAAAGATGTTTTTGCTTGGAAATAACAAGACCTAAAAGGATTTGATCCTAGTTTAGCACAACATACAATCGAGTTGCAGCCAAATTCTAAACCTGTTAGACAGAAACAAAGGCTTGTAAATCCCAAAATAGAGCCTCTAATGAGGAAATAATTATATAAGTTGATTGAATCAGGTATTATCTTTCCAGTTAAGCATTCAAGTTGGGTAGCCAATCTTGTTCCTGTTAGGAAGAAGAATGGTGAAATCAGACTATGTGTTGATTTCATAGATCTTAATAAAGCTTCATTAAAAGATTATTACCCACTCCTAAATATGGATCATATTTTAAGAACAATTTCTGGTGCAGATATATTATCTCTCCTAGATGGCTATAGTGGATATAATCAGATTTTAGTCTGGGAAGAGGATAGATATAAAATAGCTTTTACCACCAAGTGGGGTACTTATGCTTACAAAAGGATGACTTTTGGTCTTTCAAATGCCGATGTAACATTTCAACGTGTAATGGACATGGCTTTCTGAAGCTTGTTAAATAAATGCATTTTGGTTTATTTAGATGACATTACTGTGTTCTCAAAAAATCTAGAAGAATGCTTGATACATCTAAGGCAAACCTTTCGGTTATGCAGACAATCTGGGATGTCTTTGAATCCACTTAAGTCTATCTTTTCAGTACATCAAGGTAAATTACTTGGTCATATTGTTTCAAAGAAAGGATTAGCAATTGATCCTTTCAGGATCAAAGTCATATCACAGCTATCATTACCTCATCATAAGAAGGCGTTACAGAGTTTTCTTGGAAAAATCAACTTTATTAGAAGATTTGTTCCAGATTTTGCAGCATTAGTTAAACCACTAAAAAATATGCTAAAGAAAGAGAAAACTTTCTCTTAGACCATTGAAGGGAGATAAGGATTTGAATCAATCAAAGTAGCTATCTCTCAAGCTCCTAATCTTGTAAATCCAAATTTTGATAAAGATTTTACAATGTATGCACTTGCAGGAGCTGAAACAATCTCAGCTATATTAACTCAAGTCAATGATGAAAATATTGAGCAGCTTATTGCTTTGTTTGGATAGAGCTTGCATGATTATGAAACAAGGTACACATTCCTTGGAAAACAAGTACTTTCAGTAGTCAAAGGACTAAATAATTTCAAGTACATGCTTTTGAACAATAAAATCCATGTTCTTGTTTCTCATCCAAGTGTGAAAGCATTCTTACTAAATAAAGAATTGAATGAGAAAAGAGAAAACTGGATAACAAAGGTCATGGAATATGATGTTGATATCTGGATTGCTAAGATGGTTCAAGGGAAAGGCTTATGTGAACATTTAATTACTGATATGGAAAAACAATAAGCTACTGAACCAAACAGCATCTTGAAACTGCTTATCAGCAATCAGAAATCATGGTTCAACCAGAAAATCTGTAGCCTCAACCCACTCATGAGATTTAGGAATCAAAATGGATGACTTATTTGGTTAACTATCTATAGCATGGCACTTATCCTGAAGGCATGGACAAGAATAAATGAAGGTATTTCAGATTACAAGTTGTACCTTATATCTTCATTGATAATGTGTTCTTCAAAAGAGATATGAATGGAATCTTGCTGCGGTGTGTTGACTATGATAAAATTTAGAAAATATTGTCATAATTCCATGAAGGACCCACAAAAGGTCATTTTTTAGCACATACCACGGCCTTAAAATTATGAAAACTAGTTACTATTGGCCTATCATATTCAAGGACTGTTTTGAATGGATCAGAAAGTGTAAAAAACGTGCTTTCTTTGTTGGAAAAGAACATTTAGCTTCGCTTCCCTTACAGCCTATCTCAGTTGATCAACCTTTTATACAGTGGGGTCTTGATTTTATTGGCATGATAAACCCACCTTCGTCACAAGGAAAAAAGTGGATCTTAACTCCTAAAAATTATTTTACATGATGGACTGAATCAATAGCCTTGAAGGATGCTAATGAAGCTTTGATACCATCCTTTTATGAAGGAATAGTATATAGATTTGGTGTTCTAGCAACTATCATATCAGATAATGCTTTAGCATTTCTTGGTGCAAAGATAATAGATTGGGCTATCAACCATGGAATTTACTTAAGTTCTTCATCTGAATTTTATCCGCAAGGTAATGTCTTAGCTTAAAGTACTAACAAGAATCTTTTAAGGATCATCAAAAGAACACTCAAATATAATCAAAGAGCTTGGCATCTGATGTTGAATTCAGCACTTTGGGCTGATAGGGTGACTCCTAAAAGATCAGTTGGTAATTCACCATACAAACTTGTGTATGGAAAATAAGCAAGAATACCTATTTCAGTTGAGTTACCCGCATTGGACTTGCTGCATCAAATGGAGCTACTTAAGAATGAACCATTATAGATTTTTTATGCAGAATTAATGGAATTACAAGAGCTAAGAGATAAAACCCATTTGAATATGGAAAAGAATGAGAAACAAATGAAGAAGACTTTTGACAAGAAAGCCAAATTCAAAATATTCAATGAAGGAGATATTGTGTTAAAGTGGGATGTTGATCGTGTAAATCCAGGAAGACACATGAAGTTTGATATAATTTGAAGTGGGCCTTACAAGGTTTCATCTTACAAAGAACAAAAACATTGTTATTGAAAATCTTACAGTGATTGTTAGAGTAGGATTTCCCTTCAATAAGTGTAGTCCCTACACATTGCATTATTTTTCAATTCAATAAGTGCATTCGTGCATGTGATCTGGTTTACCAGATCCTTTCCTACTTTTAGTTCCATTTTGGAAGGGTTGGACCTTTCAAAAAAGGCAAATTTTGGTTACATTTTTGAACCCCACACCCAATGGACAAGATCAAGGAACTGGTCTATAAGCTAGCAGGAAGCTTTCCCCGCAGGATCGCCAGAAATATTGCCAATTTTTACACTTGTGCAAAAATGGGCAACTCAAAACTTCATCGTTATGATGAAAGTCATTGGTGAAGTATACCTAAGCTAAGGGAGTTTTGATATTATTGGTTACTACTGAATTAATTAATGATTAAGTGAAATCTGCAGTTATGTGTGCTGTTACAAAACGTAACAAATCACATAGTCTACAATTTTATGATATCTTCAGCAAAAGAACACAAGGGCCCCGAAGGACAGCTGTGTTGTCTTGATGAAGACACCAAATTACAGAATAGGTGAAGTGTTGAGTTTTGAGACAGCAGACACAAGTGCAGATTGTAGAAATCAGAGTTCATTACTGAATGTTACAGGTTCTCATTAATGTTCTTCCCTTCATGATTAAGACATTCAATTATATTACTGAGTTGTTTAATTCATCTTACAATCCATATAGAAAGCTGAAATGTAGAAAGAAATATACAACTCATTTACAAAATTCAATGTTTTATTCATAAGGAAATTTCAAATGTTCCCACACAAGTCATGGGATGTAACTGGAAAGGTAAAGTACAGCTACTGAAATAAGAGGTACACATGAATGAAAAAAAAAGTAAGGAGTATGAGTGAACCCATCATTTCCATGAGGTTTTTCTTCGTTGTTCGGAGTAGCTCCATTCCATCTTTTGTTCCTTCTTCATCCTCATTATAGAAGTCATTATACCTGAAAAGAATAAAATATGAACTGTCAATTACGAGCTGAGAGATCAATTCATATTCCTTATTTTCCTAGTTCGTGCATATGAATCTCTTCAAAATAGGAGATATAATTTACTTGAAGAACAAACTACATACATGCTCTACTCATTTAGAAAGAATAAAGAGAAAAGAAAAGAAGAAACATGGACACAAGAGAGGCCAAAAAGCCTAAGTATTTTCTAACTATTTTCTTAAGTGTGCAGGTACAGGTTGCAGCCAAGAAGAAATAGAAAAGTCACAAGTACAGGCTGGAAAGAAGAATTAATGTAACTCAAACTCAATATTTTTTGCAAATGGAACAAGTTACAGTATAGAAAAGAGACTAGCAAATAGAAGCACATGTTTCAGTTTGCAACTAAAAAGGAAGAATCAGATTTCAAGAAAGCTAAAGTTTGGATGGACAGAAGGGGTTATAACTAAAATAGAATAAAGAATATTTTGGGAAAATTTTGACAGGGCTTCACCATGTAAAATGGATATTTACGAATTTGTCAGCATAAATAATAGAGTTGTAATAAAATAAAATACAGTATACAATGTAGAAAAGAAATGGGAACTACACTTTCAGTCATGGAGGTGAAGAATTTTAGAGTACTCATTATAGCTTAACAACTAAAGAAAATGAATTTTCGAGATAGCATTCACAAAATGCAGCCATCCCAAAGTACAGTTCTCAGAAATGAAGCAAGTATTAAGTCTACAAATGGCTACAGTATAGCTTCAGAGCTCAATATTTTAGAGATCAAGGGTGTCCACAAAATTTTAAAACATCTCAGAATCTATAAAGTCTCTCAAAAGAAACAGTGAATTTTTCAATGCAACAACAACAGTTCACACAGTGGCTGAACATCCAGTGGGTATCATGAAATCAGAGAAACGAGGGAGAAAGAACTCACCAAGTAAAATTGGATATATCAAAACCCTCGAGGAATCATCAAGTTTAGAGAAAGAAGAGCAAGCTCAAAATGAGGTTCAACTAGAAATGACCAAGGCTGAGCCACAAAAACAAAGGAAATGAAAAGAAAAGAATAGATTATTAGTTTTGAAGTTCAAAATGGCAATGAAGAAGCAACACTAATACCCAAGGAGGTTGAGACTTACTTCCCTCATCAAACAGTGTGATAGCTACACATTCGAGCTTCAAGTTCACGACAGTGGTGGCCAATGAAAAATGCAAAGATCTTGATGACCAAGAAAACTCACATAGCTCTACAAAAGGTAGAAAATGGAAACCGAACTTGAATCTTACACAGAAAGGATGAATCGAGCTCTACACTTCACGGTAATGTTGACCATACCTTCTATAGAATCCTTGTAGAACTCCACAAGGCACAAAGATCTTTTGAACAAAGGCCGAGCTCTAACCCACAAGTGGTTACCGTATTGCCAGAGAACTAAAAAGTCGAGCTCGATACATGAATGATAATGGAGATATCACGACATTACATGTGAAACCCAGAACCACCTCACTCATAAGATTCAAACAGAGACGTGTTTCAAAAATCAACAGTGGCACAACTCAAGGATATCATAACAATGGCGTCGAAGAAAAAAATTTCCAGGGCTTTGCCCGCGTAGTGAAAAATCAAATGAAATGTGCATTAGGGTCAAGCTTTCCTTGAACACGCAAACTCGAGAGGTGATTTCAACCTAACTCATCCAGGGTTAATAATTAATGGCTTGAGATCAAAGGCTGAGGATCAAGCTCCAAGATCAAATCAAGTAACTACGGTCAGTTTCCACCAACCAGATTAATTATAGGGGTGAAACCCTAACCACATGTTTGAGATCAACAATTCATGATCAAATAGTACAGAAATCAATGGCCCAAGATCATCACCAAATTTCAAAACAAACTCAAACCGAGTTAGGTTTCCACCGAAAAACATGTCGATGGGTGATTCATCGTGCAAAAGGGGCCAGTCCATGATTAAAAATAAAATCATTACTTTCAAATGTCAAAGATCAACTATATTCCAAGTTCCCAATATGATAAGGCCAACCAAATCTTTGATGCAATGATCAAGTAAAAGGTGTTTCCAACCTTTTATGCCAAGGTCGACGACTACAAAGTGGAAAAACTATATATTATAGCATATTTACAAAGTGAACCCCCATGTACATATAGACACAACAATATTCTAAGTCCACAAAGGTGGTCCCCAAACCAAATGGAGGCTATAGTGGCATGTGCCATATAAGATGGTCGACCCTTTTATATTGCTAAGTCCAGCAAGGTGGCCAAACTAAGTAAATTGGAGGTGGTCCCCACTTCAAGGAGCTAGAGTTGATTTGCAAAGTGTCACTCATGTGACCACTTAGAGAGAGATGTCAATGTCGGAGCATGTGCACATGGACAATGGTCCCCACATTGGATTTTTATTTTTGCAAATATTACAAGTATTGAATTATTTACTCACAGGAAGAGAATTGTTTTGTTGCATGCTTCGTAAGAGGACAAAAAACAGGAAGAGACAGAGTTGCATGTTCAAAGGAGAAATACTTGTATAGCAAGAAAGCTTATTATTAGCAAATTATTTACCCTTGCTTTCTTAAAATTAGAACAGTCAACTTTAGTTTGACTGTATTATAATCAAGGTTGATGAAAGCCTATTTGTAATTTCATGCTCTGTTTTATTCCTTTATCTATTATTAAATAAAGGATAAAAATAAGATGCATGGGTGAGTACAAGCCTTAGGATTTTTTTAGGAAGAGGGTAAATTTTTTATTTTTCTATATATTGTGTGCCTTGACAAAGCACAAGGAGGACATTTTGGATATAGGATTACTAAAGAAAATTTTGCCAGGTTTTTCCTTCTGAGTGTGAAGTGTTTTCTGCCTTCCCAATCAATTGTAGTCTTGTGTATATTTCTATTAGTCTTGTGAATGCAAATTCCCTGATTAATCATCTTACCCTGTTACAAAATTCAGTAATTTCTGCATGATATTAATGTGCATGTTCAACTTAGCAGTATTGTTGTGATAATCTCCCTTAATACCTCAAAGTTTTTTGCCCTTAACATCTTGTAAAATAATTGTTGGTTCGTACATCAAGAATACTTTCACATATCAATTGTGCATATACTCAGTCAAATCCCTCATAAAAATTTTGTGTATCACCTTAGTTTCAATTATTTTGTAGTCATCTTTTCCCTTTAAATCCCAGAATCAATTTAGGATACATCAACAAGGAACCGACCTTGATATTGGAGACTCACCTCAAAATAGGTATACCCACAGACTTGAGGTGTTTCCATTGTATCTACGAATGAGAGAGATCAAATTTGGTGAGCTTAGAAAACCTACAGCCATCTCTCTACAGGGTGCTCTTTTGAGAGATAACACAATCCTAAAACAAATAAACAATAGGATGTAGTTGTTTACTTACGCAAAATAAATATAGTCTTTTCTAAAAAATTAAATATTATCTAAACTATGAATGTGAATTAAATCCTTAGACACACCTTAGAGTCACGTGAAGAATTGGAAGCTTCTCAGAAGCTATTATTCCCCTGAAACTTCCCCAGTGGAATTTAAGACGGATTTAACAAAGACTAATTTGAACCAAAATTTGAATGCTTGGAACTATGCAGAAGCTTCTTCAAGAATCACTTCCCTTACAAATATACACAAATAGGAAAGGAATTTATTTATCCTAATAAATATTTGTAGAGGAAAATGATCTACTGTAACTGCTTAACAATTAGAACAATGGAAATGGAAGTGCGTTTTCTATTGTAGTGAATAATTTTCATACAAACTCACAAATAAAGAAATGAAGAAACAAGGAAACTCGATAACAACCCTAACCTAGAAATTGCAGTGTTGAGCAATGTCCATTTTGGTATCACTTTGTTTCCTCTCAGTTATCTTTTCCAATATTTTGTGTCCACGTGAGTCCAAGGAACTGGAAATTCAAATGAAGCAAGAAGAAGGTGTTGTAGTAATGTTGGCTTGTAAGTGGTCTAGTAGTAATGCAGGTAGAGGAAGAACAATATAAGAGAACAATTATTAGTTGTGTCATCTCTAGAAGGATTTTAACTCCATAGTATTACAAAATCAATTAAAATCTTTGGCCTTTTTCTTCAGAAGAAGTGATGATTTTATAGAACACAAGGTGGGAAATGATCTAAGCCATTTAATAGAAATGGGATGCCACATCACAACAAGGAGAGGAAGTTTAATACTCAATCAACAATTAGAACTGGAAGATGATGTTGATACAAATCATTCAAGATTAAAATCAGCCAAATTGATCAAAAAATGTGTGCTAGAGGTGAACTGGAGTGAGTTAACATGCCTCTAATTCATGCCAGGAAAGTTTCAAAAATTCACATAAACTACCACTCTACACAGGGCGGCAGTTACACAACTGCTTCCCAAATAGGGCAGAAGTTGCACAACTACTGCCAAAACATGGTGGCAGGTGCGTAACCACCACCTAGACAAGGTGGAGGTTTTGTAACTAAAGGCCAAAACTAAAGGAAAAACAATGCAGAAAGCTATGGAAAAGCAGGAAATGGCTAAGTAAGGCTATTTAAGCTACAAATATATTCTACAAAGAAGTCAAGGGGCTTGAACACCTTTGGAAAATACACGAATCATCATTGGGAATTTTTAACTCTTTCCAATTATGTAGCACGTGTAAATTTGGGTGTGCACAGTGACCCATAAGAGCATCTCGGAGCATTCCATGTAGCTTGTCTTGATTTTGCAGATGATCATATTCTTTTGGCTAAACTCTTTCCCAATAGTCTCCATGATTATGTGGTGCATTGGTTCTATGACCTACCTGTCCATTCGGTAACCTCTTTCATGCATCTAGACGATGATTTTCTCACACACTTATCTATAAACATCATCTTTAAGATCTCTTATGCTCAAATTTCACAACTCAAACAGGGATATAATGAACACTTAGCGGACTATGTCTTGTGTTACAAAAAAAACTTAGCTAAGATGTCCAATATGCTTACGGATTCTTAGCTTCAGGAATTATTCATTCAAAATATCTTACCACCTCTCCAGGAGAGTGTTATATTTGATACCTCTCCTTCATTTGACCAACTCTTTCATACTCGTAAGATTTGTGAAACCAAGCTTCTATCCATAGGAAAGTTTAAGTATCAGAAACAAGTATCATCCTCCGCTAGCTTTCAAAACAAGACAAAATTAAAGCCATCTACAACTAAAACAACCAATTCCAAAATCATAGTCAACGTGGTCACTACTACTAAAGATATTCAATCACAACCATCTCAGAATCCATTCACTAAATTTCCTATTACACCATACCTTATCTTGCAGCAACTTCTTGAGAGAAATCTTATTACACTCCCTCCACCACTCGAATTAGACCCATCGTAACCAAAATGTAGGAATTATAACGAGAATTTTTTTGTGACTATCAAATATGTGTGGGACACTCTATGAATCGATGTTTGAATCTCCACACCATCATCTAAGATCTTATTGATAATAACAAGCTTGAGTTTCTAGAATCTATAAAGTCTAAACCAGTCACTGAAAATTGTAATCTCAAACTATCTAACAACTCAATTCCACAACATAAGACGAAAGAAAATGAATCTTCAACTAACCATGCATATCATGCAGTGCCTCCTCCTACACTTGGGGCACTTGAATTTTTAGTTGCGCATACTAACACTTCCCCACCAATCATCTCTTTCTCTAACCATGATTATCATGTAAATTTCACTTCTAATCACTTACATATCAATGCATCTATTGGCTTGATTTCTATCAATAATACTAAGGTTTATCCATCTTGGCCCATTCATACATACTCTATCCCACTTCTCATCATTATTGGCTATCAACTATCATAAATTTCATATCCCATAAAAAATTCATATGGTGTCATCAAACTTCATGTTACATTAGATCCTCTTACTATGCTTGTACCCTTCTTGGTCGGACAAGCAGTTGACAGTTGTGACATGTTTCTAGGTCTCAATTGGATTCGTAGGTCTAAATAAATCATCTCTATGAATCATTTGAGCCTCAAATTCATACATAAAAATCAAGTTATTTCTATCAACGGTGTCCCTCCATCTACTCCATGGTCATCATATCCTCGAGCACCCATTAATGCATCTCCCACTTCATCTAGTACATCACAATCCATGTTACTTAAAGCACAATCTACTCCTAGTTCACCAACTCGAACATAATATATGTGACCTCACTACTTCGCTAGTCCTACACATCGGCATATTCCCATTCCTCGCACAATTACTGTGTCTCAACATAGGTAGCTGCTTTGGTTTATTCTGTGTGGTTGTCCATCACCTCTACACTTGGCTTCTCATCATTCTCTATCACCTACATATTTTGTTGCGCCTATGTGCTCATCACATATTCACCCATCACATGCACATAGACTTAACTCACCTGCACAACATCTATCTACTATACGACTACTATTAGCACGTGGTCAAATTCTTTTGCCACCACTAGCATTAGATGAGGGACCGTCTTCCTTCACTTTCATTGTTGGTTCATTCACTCACATGCACTTGGGGGGGCATAACATTCACACATCCCCCCATCTTCACACTAACACATATCCCACATTTACATTATCATACATCACACTCTTAGTATAGGCATCATTATCTCCATTTTAACATCTTCATTACCCGATGATACACTCTTGTTCTTTGGTTCACATTTGCATCTTGAGGGCATCTTACTCACATGAACACCACACAATGCATAATAGACATTACACATCTTGTGCTACATCTTACCATCACTATACATACTACACATTTTACACATCACATGGTCATATCTCATCATCACATATACTACACACATCTACTTTTGCGTGTTGCACTCACTACCCTATGATGCACTCTAGTCTCACAGTTCATACTGGATTGTTGAGGGTATACATCACAAATAGACCTTGTCACACTTGTATATTTATCATTCAACATTATATCATACGAAATCTCTATGTTAGTGACACACACTATAGGATAAATTTTCACATATTGCATCAGCTTCTAGTGGTATACACTTTAGGCTACATCACCACAAATTATGCTCATCTTGTAGTGACATGCGTTGTAGGATAAATTGTCACCTATCCCATAATATTGTCATGGTATATGCCATAGGATACATCACCACATCTTTATATTATCTCATCGTGATATATTTTTTACGCTACATCATCACGTGTCTCCATACATCATCTTTAGGTCACATATCATCACCACACATGCAAATTCACCACAATGTGCTACACACAACAAATAGTATTGACAATTTCACAATGACACACTCTTGTTTATGGTTCATTATTGAATGTTGAGGGGGCATAAACAAATGAACCTCACTGCATACAAATTAATTCATTCAGGGGGAACGAGGATCCTACCATCCATCTTACATTCCATTCCATCCATCCACAACATGTTGCATATCTTGGTTGCATTTACTTTGGCTTGCATTTTCTTATACATGTTTGATTTATTACACGTGTTAGACAGGTCTCTTATATGTCATTATATTTACCATACACACATGTGCGTTCACATAATTTTCTACTTATGATCCTAGATACATATCTTCTACACAACATGGATATTTGGCTCTTATCAGTCCCACAATGGCTCCTAGGGGCATCCACTTTCATACACTACATGTTTTATTATTTCATTTTGTGTCATACCACACTAATTTCTTGGTTATACAAGTTTTTTACATATGGGTTATCTTTCTAACATGCTAATAGGTGCTTCATGTGCATCATTTGTTTTGCAAGAATACTTGCTTCCATCACTATCTATTGTTTGAACTTGTTTGTCTCTATTTATCATTTTATGCGAGCATTTCCCATTTTTTGGTTTCCACACTTAATTGTTTATTCACGGCCACTATGGCCTTGAGTGTCTTGTGACATCGTGGGTGATATCCCATGTTTGCAAACCACTTTTCATGGTCTATGACTAGATTCTTGCATGTTTTGCTTGCATTCTAGCTTACACATTGTCTTCGTAGCTTAGAATTGTTCTCTACATGCATGATTGTTCATACTAAAACATCTTTTCCTAGCCAATTATTTGCATGTGCCTTGGTTTCTACCAACCACATTCCTTCCCCCATGCAGGGAAAAGTTTCATTTTCGGCGATTGGTCCTCTTTTATGGCCACATTCTCCTATATACAATGTCACATTCGCCCCTAAAGAGGGGGAAATCATTTGAGGCTATACACACTACACAACACGGTAGCAGTATAGTTCATTTTTTTATTTTTTTTCCATGACACAAGGGGTTATATAGCAAGTGGGTTCAGACCATTCTACATAACTCCATACATAGAGGATTTTACAGGACAGATTGTCCTTAACATTCTAGGTAATAGTTACAGGTTGGAGGAAAATTGGAATTTCCTCCCTACACTTCTTTGGCCAGTGGCGTCAGATCACCAAAAAAACCAAGTAGTACAGAGATATCTTCACATACTCTTGGGAAGCAGTTACAAGTTGGAGGAACATTAGACTTTCCTCCTTACACTTCTTTGGTCAGTGGCATGAGATCTTTCAAAAAACTCGCATTTCATCGACATTTAGAGGATCCTTTCTACACCCTTTTTCTCATCACAGATCAAGTGCACATGTTCCTTTTTCATTTCCATACTTTGATTACATAATTTTTACATATATACATGCATATTTGACTACTTGATCGTCTTCTCTTTTGTAGGTTTGTTCGTATGGAAAGCAAGCACTCAACAAATACTACATCACTTGGCATCACAGACAACATACTAACATGAAGGTACATCACACACATTGGCATCTATACACGCGCTTGTGCCCTAGGTTAAATATCATCACTTTTTACATCTTTAATCTTTAGGCTCCATCTTTTTGTCACTTCATGCTTTGTCTAGTCCCTCGGCACATTTTATACAACACTCTACATGGATACAAGGTGTGCATCTCTATCTACTTTATGTTACTGAGATTTTCGCTCACCAACATAAAGTGGGGGAAAACATATACACTAATCAAACACATTGGGTAATTATTTAGTCTCGGTCTCATAAGTTACTATTCATATGGTTTTTGAGTGAAAAGAGTATTAATTAACCCATGTCTTTGGCCATTTTACTTTTCTTTCTGTCGTTACTTTTGATCTTTCACCCACACTTTCTTACTCCATATTTTCATACTACCTTTTCCTTATTATTTACTGGGGTACCCTAGGTGCCCTAGTCCCCTCTGGGGCACCTTGATCCTCTTTACACTTTACTCTCACCTTTTGGGCACTTTCTAGCCATTTGAGCTTTCTATCATTTTGGCGGTCAGACTTTTTGGTGTTAATTACGAAATTAGAATAAGAGAACCATATAACAATAAATTTATTAGACCATAATGAGGGACCAAGAACTAAGAACTAGTATCTCCACCTAAGGTTGCATCCATAAAAGGTTTCTATTGCTCCATTTTCATCCATCTAGGTCCTTCACAAGGGACAAAGGTTGGTTCATTTGCATCAAACTTCATAGGAGGGGAGTTTATTCTATTCCATTCACCATCTATTTAAATTCTACATCTAGTTATTGCTCGCTACTCACAAAGTGTGACTAGAAAAAGAGCACCTAGGGAAAAATTTTCACACACACACACACACCTAGAACTACATTGGTTATGAGATGCAGTGAAACGATTTGTGATAAGTCCATCTATTTGGCAGTTGAGGACATTTTGACCCCTTCATATGATTTTTTTTTAGGGTTTTGATGATTTTCTTGGGGTTTTGCAGGTGTTTCCTCCATCTTTGTTTTGCATCAAACATAGAAGATCATTCAATCATACCTTGGAGGAGGTTTCTTGGTCATTTCTGTAGACCATGGTGCCCAGATCTTAGACCATGGCACCCTAGGCACTCCTATCCTTCCCTAGGTGCCCCACTCTAGCCAGATAATATAAATCTACATTTTTCTGAGCTCCTATGCGGTTGTTTCCTCCTCCTCTTTAGTTGGTCTCCTTTGTAACACAGTCCTGTGACATATCCAAATTAGCTAAGGCCTTTCAGATGTAATGATATAATGGATCCCCTCACATGGAGGTGTGAGAAAAGGTGGCGAGATAAGATAATGCTTAAGTTCGTTGAAGGCTATTTGGTAATTGGCATACCACTTGAAGTGATTGTCTTTGTAGAGAAGATGATGAAAGAGTTGGCAATGGTCGAACATTTCAGATATGATGTGACAGATTGATTGGAGTCAGCCTTAGAGACTAAAAAAGTTGCTTAAGATTAGAAGGAAGAGGCATATCAAGGATGACCTTGATCTTTTTGGGGTCAAATTCAATAACCCTGATAGAAATGATAAATCCAGTGTGTTTTCCAGTTAGAACTCCAAAAAAATACTTGGCAGGATTAAGATGAAGGAAGAAACATATAAGGCATGTGAAGATGATTTGAAGGATGAAAATATGGTCCTATCAACATTTTTATTTACCTAAGAGGTCATCGACATAGGTTTCATTGGTAGGTGGCCCCTGAATTTTTCAAACCAAAGGGCATGAAGTGATAGCAAAAGGTTCCCCAAGGGGTGATAAAATACATCTTATGTTGGTATTCTGGGGAGATGATGATTTAATTATAACCAAAAAACCCATCCAAAAGAGAAAACATCTCGTAGCAGGCTATGAGGTTGACAAGATGATCGATGTTGGGAAAGGGAAAGTCATCCTTATGAAAAGTGAGGTTTAGGTATTGAAAGTATGCATAGATACATATATTTCCAGAGGCTTTGGCAACATGTACGATATTAAAAATCCATTGGGGTAGTCAATAGGTTGCATGAAGTTGGTAGAGAGAATATGTTATAATTTTTCTTTAACAAGAAGAGAAATTCAAGGAAGCATGCGGTGCAACTTCTTCTTAATTGGCTTAGCATTGGGGATGATAATGATTTATTGGAAAAAAAATGATGGGATCAAGGCCTAGAATTTTGGTGTACAAACATTCAAAGGCCTAGTTGTGTTTGGAGAGGAAAGAGGTGAAGGCTTCTAACTCTTGTGGATCAAGAGATTGACCAACTTTGAGGATGTAGGGCTCCTACAGAGTCCCTATGTTGATGTCAATGGTGGATTCAATAAGGAGGGTGGATGTGTCCATAGGTAAGGCATTATGAAGATGGTAGTGTTGTGTCCCCATATAGGAAAGAATGGATTCATCGTCATTGCTTTGAATAATGTCTATGATAGGGGAAATCTTCTCTACCATGTTGAAAATTTTGAGAGGAAGGGGCTTAGTTTCACCTTCAACTTGATAGGTGACTAGTCCTAAAGTGATCATGCATATTAAAAAAAAGTTAGAAGAAAGCGAAACGGTGCCATCCATGTCCATGGGTTCATTACATGGATAAGGATTGGATGAATTGATGTGCATGGGATATTTAAATGAAGAAGGTGCAAGAGAGTCAATGGATTATTTTTTGAAACCTAATCCAACTTCTCATGAGGTTTGTAGGATTGATTGATAATAGGATCATGCATGCCTTTTTCATAGCTTCTAAGACCAAATCCCTTCCACACGCATTGGTGAATATAGGAGTAAGTGATGGTTTTGTTATAGATAAAATTGAAGCCTTTTGGGTATGGATTACTATGTGGTTGATTGTCGATAAGATAAGAAGGAAAATTGATGCCACTATAGACAAGGTTGGTCTTTAGATGAGATGGACTAAAGGAAATGATATCCCAGATTTTAGGTTGATATATAGAATCTTTGTTGAGTCTACCAAGTTGATTGGGTGCAAGATGAGAATTGAGGGCGAGGAGTTAATACTCCCTCAGTGAAAGACGATGCATCATAAAATTGAGATATTCTTCATTAGGTAATTTGGATGCAAGTACGAATGGGATAGTAAATGGTTTAGAAGATTAATTTGTCTTAAGAATGAGCATTTCATTTAGCTGATAGGTCATGTGGCATGCTTTGAAGGGAGGGAGATCAATGGGGAGTGTGTGGATTTTCCACTCATGTTTGTACTTAAGGTAGTGATGGAGAGTGGATGGGATGCAAAACATGGCATGGATCCATGGAAATCCAAACAAGACATTATATTAGAACTCCCCATAAATAATGTAGAAAATTTCATGGAGGACACCTCCCATGAGTCACAGGTACCCAACAAAGTGAATACATGAAACTCACCGTGGCAATAAAACTTGGCTGGAATAGCTCAAAGCATTGCAAGCAAAGGGTCGAAACAAGCACGCTAAGGAGAGAGTTTCTACAATGGTGAATCTATTTGTTTTAGGGGAGATTCAAATTCAAATCTACGAGAAACAAAGTGAGTTGAGTCTGAGCCAGTTTCTGGTCCATATAGGAAAAGGAAGTGGAGATGTGAGGGGTCACCATGTGGCCCCTCGGCCCAGCTTTGAAAATTTAAGATGCCACAGAGACCTTGGAGTTGTGTAGGAATGACACATGGAGATTGACACGATTAAAGGGATAGCTCACCAACTTTGAGGGAGTTCAAAAAATGGGAATATTAGAACATGGATGAGGTGTGAGTGAAGAGGATGGTTTTCCAAGAATGTACGCGATGATGAAGCATTAGATAGGATTGGAACTTAAGACGAAGAAGCCCGCCATGTACAAGGGTCTCATCATTCGAGAGGTGGATTGACAAATGTAGAGGTGGCTCAGAGGGGTTGACATGAGTCATGGAAGGTTGGTATAATGAGTCGGTGAATAAAAATGTCCATGTCCCAAGTTGGCATGAAGACATTGGTGAATGGGTTAGTAGGAGACTCGTGGTAGTGTGTGGTAGGCCCATGTGGTGCATTAGCGGTAAGCCCATGTGGTGCGTTGGCGGTAATAATAAGAAAAATCCCAATACAAAGGAATCCTTAAGCTATCCAGAGGAATATGGAATTGGTGTTATAATGTAACTTGACACACATTTAGGAGAGGTGTTCGACGCCCAAAAAAAGGGGATTTCGTGAGGTGATCAGCAACAAGGGGAGAATCGAGTAGCAAAATGATAAAGGCCAATGCCCGATGTGAGATAAAGATCCTAACGCATGGAAGGAAGTTGGGAGTAATAGTATGGCATGTCAATGCAAGGTAAATGTAGGGATCTCAAGGTGGAGCTAAGAGCTATCTCGGTGAATCAATGTCAAGCTGGCTCCCAGCTTGAATGCTTTAGAGACACTAAATTCTCCCCAGCATGAAAATGTAAAAGCAACGAAAGGAAAATATGATGGGCCCACAGAGTTTTAAATAAAAAATCAATTGAATAATGAGGAAACATAGGAAAAGAGGAGAAATAATTAAAGTTGTCTTTTCAGCCAAGGGAATTAATTCTCAGTTCCGTGAAGTTGAAGAAATACCTGTCAAACCCAAAATACCTACATACACTTAGATGGCCATATCTTGAGAATTTCTCATCGAAATTGAATGAAATTGGACTCATTAGAATCATGGATCCCATATCAACAAAAAAATCTATAAAATTCAGGTATTAATGAAGATATGATGGATAATTTTGAAGAAAAAATCCCATTTCATTTTGGTTGTCGGTGGTGGTTGGAAATGCATTAAACGAACATGGGCAATCATTCCTTCACTGCTACAAGTAATGGGTTGGGAATGCATTATATGGACATGGGTAATCATTATTTCACTAATACAAGTCATGTGACGACATGGGGATCCTTTTGCAATAAAATTACCATTAATTACACCTATTTATTGCATCTTGCAAGTGGTTGAAAGGGAAAATTCGAGATTGATCTTTCCCTCTCTCCCCATTCTATAAATTGTAGCTTGGGGCTCATTTTGTGAAGAGTTAGTCATTATTCCTCTTTACCCCTCTCTCTTTCTTCTTTGCTAGGGTTGAATGAGGAGCTTAAGCCTCCTCTCTTTGTTTTGTAATGGAATTTTATTACCTCTTTCCCACTAATGATGTACTGTGTGAATTCATGGAGCAATAAAATTTGTTTTTGTGATGCATCTTGTCCATCCTTCACATATTATGTTTTCTCTTCTTACCTCTCTTCATTGCAGGGTATACTATGCATATTATGATGCTTATTGTAGGTTTTTGGGAGCTGTGTTTAATGGGTATGAAATGGGGATATGTGTGAATCTATCTCTAGTCTGTGGTGCATCTTGTCCACCCTCTCCTTTTCTCACCTCTCTCCATTACAGGTAGTTATATCCTTGGCTAATCACCTCCTTTTCTGGTGTATCATTTTTTTTAGTATAGGTTTATTTTCATTCATTCTCTCTCCCTGGTCCTATGGAAGGTTAGGATATGATTAGATAGTTTTTCCTACATTGAGAGTCGCTTGTGGCAGGTAGTTTAGTAGTAGGAACCAACCTTCTCTAGAGGGTCATCTCAATCCCACAAGTCCCACAGCTTGAGAGATGATCCAATGTTACACAAATTATAGTGAAAAACCCCATCTACAAATCAGGCCATTTGGGGGTGTTGTAATTTGGTGATAACAGTTCTGGCACACCCGATGGGACATCACAGAAGTTAGAGTTTCAACTTTCAAAGATGTTCTACTGCAAAGACAAAATTGAAGATCATTTGCAGAGGTGCAAATAAATCATTTGCAGCAGACCTCATTTCAACAATTAGGTGTGTTCTTGTTGGAATTTCAGCTTTTTGAAGCATATAAAACACATCTAGCGACTCCATTTGGTCAACAACCCATCTCTAAAATTGCATACCTTCTTTTCATCCATTTACATTCATTTGTCCTTCCACATATCTCATTTTCTTCCATTTTATGAAGTTGTGCAATCATGGCTTCATTCCCACAATGGAATTCACATTTACAGCAGTGCAATAAGCCTCCAATGTACTTCACATCTCCTCAAGATCAACATTATGATCAGATTTAGGACCATTATGCTTACCCATATGAACAATGCCAAAACCAGTTTGACTATGCTTACCCAAGGATTGGAGGATAAAATGGTGCGATCAAGGGATATGTATCAGAAGAAAGAATTCAAAGTTGGATTTAGGACTCTTTGTCTATGAGAGGGACCTTTTCCAAGACATTATAGCCCGAAGGATAAGTTGGAATTCATAACTGATATTTTTCCAAGGCTCACAGAGTGGACCCAGGAGATAGTAGCTTTTATAGCCAATGTTAGTCAATATTTTCAATGGGAAAACCTAGAATTTCCATCTATAAATCCTCTTCCCACTCCCCAATTAACACCATCTCAGCTGAAGCCCCAATTTCCAATTTCCCCCATTATGGAATCCTCTTCTCCATCTTCTAATCGTCTGTTCCATCTCATTTCTTTTGCCCTCTTTCCTTCTAAAAATTCACCCCCTCCATATAAACAAGAAGTTCCACCACCAAAAACAATTGCATTATCTATTTTAAACCTACCCACCCCCTTACATTCCTGAGTCCATTTCAGAAAAAAAAAACCAAAAAACCAATCAAGAGGAGCAGCATGAAGGAGAACCAAGCCAAGAAGAAATGATGAAAAAATTGGTAACCTTGGATTCAACATTCAGAATCAAAAAAATCCCCTTCCTGGTCTAGCCTGTGGAGAAGGCTAAGGTTGAAAAAGAACATGTGGTGAAGGCTTACCCAGTTGTAGACACAGTACACTGAGAAGAATTAGAAGAAGATCTGTAATCCACATGCTCTGAATGTAGTGTCCATATTGACACTCTATTTGGGTATAATGTTGATCCTATTCCAGCTACACAATCAGTTAAGGAAGAGGAAGAACAACCAGCTCCAAATCCAAATGAAGAGGAGCATGTCCATGTTATGGAAGAGAATCACATAGTCCCAAGGGTCTTGACAGCAAAGTAAGCTACACAAGAAACTCCAAGACTTCTTTCCACTTCATCCTCCCCAAATTCTGATGATGAGGATAATTTTGAGCTCTCAAAATTCATGTTTGAAGATGAGGGAAACCATGATGAAAAATTTGTTAATTTATAGGTCATCATGGAGGAAAGAGACCACTTGGGACAATAGGACAATGATGAGCTTAATTAATTGTCTGATCTGGATGAATTATTTAATGGAGAGGAGCCCATAGATATCACCACTTTTTTCTCCATCATTCATCCTCTAACAACAAGACCCTACTGCCATGGAGGAAAACATGCAAGAACAACCTACTCCTTCAAATAGTCCTCTTGGGAAAAGATTGGAGGATTTTAATCTTCCAATTGTTTCATTAGGTAAGGAGGAGAAAGAGACCAAGGATAACACCATTGTCATACCATTCATCAAGGTAGAAGATCAACTAATTGCAGAAGCAATACAAAGCAAAAATCAACATGAATGCAACCTCTTTTTTCAAGAAGGTCCATGGGAAGACTCCATTTTTGGAGTTAAATTTTAGAGAAATGGGCACATCCATTGGATCAGAACATGCCAAATAAGGTACTTGGCTTCATTAGAGCCAAGGGAGAATCTAAAATCAGTCATGTCCATTTTAAGGCATGAGGATGAACATTAAAGCACCAAAGATCAGTCACATCACCTCCGAGAGCTCTATGTAAACCATTCGGAGGAAATATCCTCATTCCTTGCAATTGATATCTTGGTGATTTGAGTGCAGGCTCGGCCTTTTGTCAGGTTTTCACTCATAATACCAGCCATGTTCAATGCCAGATCATATACATAGCTACCAATTTTGAGGAAGGGTAGCTACTTCTCACAACCGGTTGCAAGTTTTGTTTAGCCCCCCTTTTCCTTGGTTAGTGTGGGGTAGAAGTAGGTTTGTTTTCTGTAGAAGAATTTCTTATGCACACTATGCATGTCTTACTTGAGGCATGTATGATTTTTTTTTTTGTACATAGATTTTGTTCGTGTTGTTTCATGCAATACAGTACACCATGCCTCCAGATGTTATCGTAGGGAATTATATAGTTGCATGCAACAGTTACAAATTTCAAATCGAAACAAATACAGAGCAACTAAAATCCATCAAGGAGGATATTTTAATGATTCTCCCCAAGGACAACTGCAAGAAGCTTTTAGTGCCTGTATAGGAAATCTAAGAATAGTTCATAACCTAATTCAAAATCCACTCCATCATTCAGTCTCAAAGATTGCAGCTGCAGAATAAGTGGAATTCAAGTTTTAAAAAAAAATTCCACTCTCACAAAATAAACTCTAAGCTTTTATTACAAGATTTGGAGAATGCAAGCAGCGAAAGTTTGTTACAGAGGTAAGAAATGACATTTCAAAGTATTTCAAGGTAAATATTTTCAAATTTTGAACCATTTCATGATGATCATGAAGACTCCATGCCCAATGGATAGCTATAGCAAACTAGTCATACTCCATTTAGCAGGAAAATGACCTTGTGAGTCACCAAATTGTTAACCAATTTCACTGCCCGATGAAATTGGACAAGTGACAGGATTGTAATGTGATCTCTAGCAATGGGACTACTTGGTTAAAAATGGATAAAATCACCTCCAACACTCTATAGAGCTCCTAATAAATCTGAGGAATCCTAAAATTGACAAGATTTAAAGGAGGTTATAAAGGTTGCATTTTGGGCCCTAAGAGAGCTAGTCGAGCTCATAACCGAGTTGTCCTTAGCATGGAAAACTGTATTTTAAGATAAGTAAGCTGATTTCAGATTTTCAATGAAAAGGTGAGTTGTTTAAACAAGCCATAAAGCTTGTAAGTGAGGAGACCAAGATGGTCATGTATGATTCACTCAAAACGTCCCACCGAGATACTCTTACATTGTAAGAAGTTGGTTTAATATAGGACTGAGCCATATTGATTCAAGAGAGTTTTCAGACAATCAATCGAGTTGGTTATGTTAGCAATCCCTTGAGTTGTCAAGGAAGCGTCGAGTGGTTTTGATGTGTGGGTGAGATCATGGTGGTAGGTCAAGCCTTGTTCCATAGGAATACCAAGTCATATGCAACAAACATCAAATGGGCTAGAGGAATGATCGAGTTGATTAGAAAGTTTTGGTGAGTTACTTTGATACCCGAGCACTCACAACGAAGAGACCAAGCTCTGTAACTCAGATTGAGCCATGTATGGGGAGTTCCTTAACCAATTTTTTTTATTATTTATGCAAAGGAAGGGCCGAGCCATTGTGTGAGGAAAAGTGAGCTATGTAAATCACTGGTGAATTGTCCCAGTGGCGGGTCATATTGTGTTGGAAAGAGTCAAGTTCAAATATGTGCACGGGCTTGGCATGGGCTGATATATTCAAAGAGGAACATAGCCGAACACATAACATAGTAGTAAGTTATAATGGGTGAGCTACCTCATCACAGTAATGAACAGCGAGTTGTTCCATGTTGAACCGAGTCATATTGTACAGGCAGGCTATCATCAATGAGGTGAGCTATGTAAAAGACCAAAACCAAGCTCATCCAATGGAGGATTAAGCTATTCATCGTTCTGAGCTAAGATCTGTGGCATGACACTTCGAATCAGCCCATACAAGGCACATATGAGCTATATAGAAGCTATATGAGATGGGCCCAGTCATGAGGACACCTCAGGTGAGTCACAACTACCCAACAAAGTGAAGACATGAAACTTGCCCTCGTAATAAAACTTGGCTAGAATAGCTCAGAGCATTGCAAATAAAGGGTCGGAACAAGCACATCAAGGAGCAAGTTTCTTCAATGGAGAATCTATTTGTGTTGGCGGAGATTCGAGCTCAAATCTGCAAGAAAAAGAGTGAGCTAAATCTAAGCTAGTGGCGGGTCCATATGGGTAAAGGAAGTGGAGATGTGAGGGGTTGCCAAGTGGCCCCTTGATGTAACTTTGAAAAGTTAAGAGGCCGCAGTGACCTTGGAGTTTCATAAGACTAACATGTGGAGCTCAGTGCAGTTGAAGGGCTAGCTCGCCAAATTTGAGGGAGTTCACCAAATGGGAAGATTGGCACATGGGCGAGGTGCGAGCGAAGAGGATGATTCACCAAGGAGGTACATGGTGATGAAGCATTGGATAGGGTTGGCACTCAAGATGAAGAAGCCCACAATGTACGAGGGGCTCACCATTCGAGAGGTGGACTAGAATATGTAGAGGTGGCTTGGAGGGGTTGACACAATTCATGGAAGGTTGGTAGAATGATTTGGTGAATCTAAATGTTCATGGCCCATGTTAGCACGAAGACATGGGTGAATGGGTCGGCAGGAGACTCATGGTAGTGTGAGGCGAGCCCACGTGGTGAGTCGGCGATAATAAAAAGAAAAATACCAATACAAAGGAATCCTTGAGCTACTTGGAGGAATATAGAGTCGGTGTTAAAATATAACTCGACACACATTGAAGAGAGGTGCTCGACACCCAAAACAAAGGGAATTATATGAGGTGATCAATAACAAGTGGAGATTCGGGTTGGAAAGTGATAAAGGCCAATGCCTAATGTGAGATAAGGATCTTAACGCATGGAAGGAAGTTGGGAGTAATATTATGACATGCTAATGCAAGGTAAATGTAGGGAGCTCGAGGCGTAGCTAAGAGCCAACTCAGTGAACCAGTGTCGAGTTGGCTCCCAACTTGAATGTTTTAAACACACTAAATTCTCCCCGGCATGGAAATGTAAAAGAAACGAAAGGAAAATATGATGGGCCCATAAAGTTTTAAATACAAAATCAATTGAATAATGAGGAAATATAGGAAAAGAGGAGAAATAATTAATGTTGTTTTTTCAGCTAAGGGAATTAATTCTTAGTCCCATGAAGTTGAATAAATACCTGTAAAACCCAAAATACCTACCTGCATTCAAATGGCCATATCTTGAGCATTTCTCAATGAAATTGCATGAAATTGGACTCATTGGAATCATGGTTATGAGCATAAGGAAAAGAAGAAAATAAATTTAGGGATTAATGAAGATTGAATGGATAATTTCACAAAAAATGAGCCCAGTTCAGTTTGGTTGTTGGTGGTGATTGGGAATACATTAAATGGACATGAGAAATAATTCTTTCACTGTTGCAAGTCATGGGAAAGCATGGGGAGAATTTTGCAAGAAAATTACCATTAATTAGACTCATTTATTGCATCTTGAAAGTGTTTGAAAGGGAAAATTTGAGATTGTTTTTTTCCCTCTCTCTTCATTTTATAAATTATAACTTAGGGCTCATTTTATGAAGAGTTAGTCATTCTTCCTTTCTACCCCTCTCTCTTTCTTATCTGCTAGGGTTGAATGAGGAGCTTAAGGTTCCTCTCTTTGATTTATAATGTAATTCTCTTTCCTCTTACCCACTAATGATGTACCATGTAAATTCATGGAGGAATAAAAAAAAATTGCGATGCATATTGTCCATCCTTCACATATTTTGTTGTCTCTTCTTACATCTCTTCATTATAGGGTATAATGTGCATATTCTGATGCTTATTGCAGGTTTGTGGGAGTTGTGTTTAATGGGTATGAAATGGGGTTATGTGTGAATCTATCTATGGTCTATGGTGCATCTTGTCCACCCTCTCCTTTGCTCACCTCTATCCATTTCAGGAAGTTGGATCCTTGGTTAACCACCTCCTTTTCTAGTGTATCGCCGTTATTAGTGTAGGTTTATTTTCATGCATTCTCTCTCCCTTGTCCCATGGAAGGTTAGGATAGGATTAGATAGTTGTGCCTTCATTGAGAGTCACCAAACTTCTCTGGAGGGTCATCTCAAGCCTGCAAGTCCCACAACTTTAGAGATGATCCAACGTTACACAAATTACATTGAATGCCCCATCTACAAATCAGGCCATTCGGGGGTGCTGTAATTTTGTGATAACAACTCTCTCATGAATTTACAAGAATACAACCAATAACCAAAAAATTTCAGAAGTTTAGAAGAAGCTCAAATGAGGAGCTCATTACAATTTATAGAAGAGGAACAACTCTTCATCTTCCCGGTGACCTTTTATATGTTCTATTTTGACTTTAGACTATTCACATTCCTATCAAATATTTAGTCCCTTTTATAAAAACAAGGAAACTTAATTTTTACATCATGTTTCTAAAGTCACTTTTAATTGACTTAAAGACATATTAAAAATCACAAACCCCAACACGAAATTAGAATGTTGAAGAGAGAGAAGGTTGTAGAGAAGAAAAGAGAGAGAGAGAGAGAGAAAGTAGTGAAAAAGAAAGACTCATGCAACAGAATGAGCTACTCCAGCAGAATTTATCTCACTTTCTTAGCAGTCTCCGTCTTATGTTGCTGAGAAGATCTCCATTTCTCCAAATTCCTTGTTGAAATGAGCCATTGTATGTTCTAATATGTTGGTGTGGGGGATACACACACAAATTAGAATCTCTATCCACCCATCAGAAACACCGTTGATATCTTTTCACTTTCCAAACCATGATGTATGCTTTTCTGCAATGGGTGCAATGGCGACACAAATCCTTGAGAGTAATTATAGGGTATCCTTATTGAATGATAATGGATTTCCCACCTCATTTTTAACATATTATTCAAATCGCCCAATCAAATCTTTGGCATTTGTGTTTTCTCCCATTGCAGGAACTCCAAGTTTTTGAATTTGGCAATTAATACTATCCTACAAATTATACACATGTTCCTCTTTTTCATCCAACTCGGTGATGTCTCAGTTTATTTCTTAAAATATGATTTCTAAGGTCCTTACCCATACGCATGACAAGTATTTGGAAGGGGTACCAAAACAATTCTTAATAATCCATTCCTGGCAAAGAGTGTTACTCATTTCACTAGCCAATGCACATAGAGGACCCCAATGATCCCTTTTTTCTTCCAAATCTTCTCTGAGTTCCTGTGTCCTATTTGTAGTTGCACACATGTAGGAAAAGAGTTTGACTACCTATTAGAGCATTGACTTTCCCTTTTCGGAAATTGTTTCGATCCATTCATTATTAGCTCGTCCTTGCACCATGAGCTCTTGTTCCCTGTTGATAGATGTTAGGTTAAAGTTACTAATGGGTGTAACTTATTTGATAGGAATTTTTGAGGAACTCGGATCCACCAAGTGTTTTACATAGAATGAAATAGTTTACACATGCTATTTTAGCTCTTCAATATTTTTCTTATATTCCTTGTTCCTCTTCACCAAGAAAACATAATATTACTAGTACATATGCAAATCTCCTTCATGAGTAGCCGACCCTAGTTGGATTTTGGTCATTTCACAAGTCGTCGGTGTCATTTTGTCCATTGGCTTGATCACCTTAGGTCGGGCTACCTAAATATACTAGTTACTTGTTTCTCCATTGTAGAATCGTGAGTCCGTGTGTGTGAGCTTTATTTTTCTTCCCTTGGAAAATGAGGCAATTTTTTGGTAAATTAGAGACCGTGACCTCTTGAACAGTATGTGTATCATACTATTATCTCCTGCATCCATGGGAACATTTCCCTAGACTCAAGATCTACGGCACACATATCGACCATTCCAAGCTCGGGTGGAGGAGGCATATCTGTGATGAGAGAGGGAGTAGTATTGTCAAGAGGTGAGGTATCCTGTGGTGGTTCAAAGACTGGGTCTTGAACTGCATGTTATTTTTCTACTTGTGTTTTTACAACTAGGTCTTCCTCTTGCATTTATGTGACTGGGTCTTCATCTACCCTGGCTCTCTTTGGTTAATTTTCGTGGGAAGAAGTCTCCGATTCTGATATTTTTCACTTGGAACTTTCTCTAAAGTGTCTTTAACTTGAGGTAATTTCCACCACTTTTGATGATGAATGTTGCAAAGCTTGTTTTCAACTCGTGGGGACACCTCATGATTAGATGACTATGGTTCTTTTCCTTTGGAACCAGTCCCTCACTCTCCTAACTACTTTCTTATTTTGTTCATTGATGTATCCTGACTCGTGAATGTGCCAATTGACTTGAGGCAATGGGTAAGCCTTGATCGCCATGTATTCAAGATCATACATTTTTGTTCCTTCATCTTGCAAAATATCCTCATACCAAGAGAGCTATAATTTCCTCATCTCATCAACTATCATCCTCATGTGATCCTTCTCCTGTACTTTGAATTCATCAAAATAGTTGGCCCAATAGTACTTAATTTGTGGATGATGGCGTAACTCTGGGCTATAAAATACATTCAGATTGGATCATATGTTGCAGTTAGGTCTGGAGGTGTAGGAATGTAGAGTCAAATGTGTGAAGGTAGCCTCAAGATTAGATGCATCATTTGCATTATTACACGTGAACACCCCGAGAGAGATGGGAAATGAGATAAACTTCTTTTTTTTGCTTCTAAGTTTGTTTTTCACTTGTCTGAATTACATATATAGCTCAAATAGCACAATTTTATCACTAAGGTACGTGGGAAACCTTAGGGGAGCTTGGTCGAAGCCAAAAACTCGCAACCAAGAGAAATTCAAGAATTGTATGAAATAGGAACCATATTTTTTGAATAAGGACGTATCTTGTGGCAGCATCCTTTCCTCCAAATCAACCTCCAAAGTTTGGACCACGTGCATTATGAATGCATCATTCACATGGGTGAAGTGTCTTTGAATTTCTTCCATTACCATGTGGGGACATTTCGTGAATGTTAGGACTTTGGTAGTAATGTTCTAGGAAAGAGTGAGTCCCTTGAATGACCTCAAGCTAATGAGCAAATAGACCAAATAAGAAGTCATGTGGAATTTTTTTTTCATAGGCACCTAAAGAAGTTTCAAATGCAAGTTGTGTAGTGCCCACACTTTCTATAGCTCAGTAGCTTGTTGTTTATTTGCTCATAGACATGTTTTGACAGTGATTGGTGATATCTTGGACATTATATTTAGATATTGATTATATTAGACATGTGTGACATTCAGGCGTTTATAGCGCCAATTTAGCCTAATTTCTTCATTGTCGTTTTTTTTTTCTTATTATGACATGGAAACAAATGAATATGATGTGGTTGGAACATAATTATAGTGATGGATATTTGTTGCATGGTGAGACTATATGTCACTTTATCATCTTGTCTAACTTTTGGAATATAATTGTGCACGTTGTCGCAGCTTGATTTCAGTAGGATGTTAGGTTAGTTTAGCATGCATTGATATCTTACTATGTCATTTAATTATATTGTATTGGACAGGTGCAGCTAATGTGTGCAATGAGTGTGCAGGTGATAGGTTTACAGGAGAATGTGGGATTCAGGCCCGTTACTCAAAACTTGCACAAGCAACCCATGAGCTGAGTCCTAGCCATGTTCACTGTGTGAAGCCCTAGGATAGATGATTATTAATTTTGGGCACTTTGAGTGACCCCCCAATGTATGTAAAGTATTTTGCTTTGATTTATTAATTTTGTTTAGGGTTGTTAGTAAAGTTGTAAACTTGTTTTGGGAGTTAATAATCCCACTTCCTTTTAAATTGTTGATTTTTGTTAATTAGTCTCTTAATCACAAGGGTTTAGGGTCACATGTGAGACCCTTGGGTGGTCCCCACACCCTCTACCCTTGTGCCAAAATGTAAAACCCGAAATTAGGGTATTTTGGGCATTTTTGGGGACCCCTTTGTAGCTTGGGAGTCCCCCTATCACAAAAAATGAGCCCTTGGACCCTACCTAATGGGTAGGGGGGCTTGTTTTCAAGGCTAGAGGGAGTTTTCCCTCCATTTCTAACCTTGTTTTGTCACATCCATGTAAGGGATGTGGATTGGTGTGTTTATCAAAAGTTCAACTAGTTTTGTCTTGCTAACATTTAAGGGAATTTGGGAGAAGAGGGCAAAAATATAATTTTACCCTTTCTCTCTTTTGTTTTGGCATCTTTGACCATGAGGAGGGAGAGGGGTGACACATGTCACCCCCTCATTTGTGAGGATACTTGTTTGCTCCTCTTCAAATTTTCATTCATGGGAAAGGAAAGGGACTTTTGTTTTCTTTGGATTTTCTTGCTTGGATGCTTGGGGGATTTAGAGCTTGGGATTTGCTTGGAGCTAAGAGTGGAAAACTTGAAGTTAGGAAGCTTTTTGGAGAGCTTTCCTTGAGGTAGGCTCTTAGATCTTATTGTTGTGTTGCTTTAATTTAGTTGATAGTTTGATTTGCTTGAAATTGTTATTGTTGATTGTAGCTTGTAGTGTTGTTTGTGTGTTTTTACTCCCTCCATCATATGGCATGATGGAGTTTTGGAGTGTGGGGGAAGAGAGAGGGAATTTTCCCTCTCAATCCTCAAGGCTTGATGGCCAAGCCTTGTAGGGACCTTATTGTTTTTCCCCTCAATGGTTGAGGTGGGGAAGTTGATTCATTTGGCTTGAATCTCCTTCCCCATCCTTGGTAAGGAAACCCCCTTTTGGGGTTTGAAAATCCTTCCAAGGAGGACTTGGAGAAAGGGGGAGGAATAAGGAGGGTTTTGGTTTGAATAAGGAGCAATAAGGAGGTAAAGAAGATGTGTTTTTTGTGCAAATAATATTGATGCTTAATTTTGGAGAACTTTCTCCTCTCTTCCCCATTTTTGGAGGATGAACATGGGTTCTCCTCCTTGTAAGTTGGAGTCTTGTGTTGATTTGAATTTTTGTGTTTGTGTGTTTGTTTCATTGTTGTTTTACCCTTCACCTTGTGCAAGTGTTGGTTAGCTATCCTCTTTCCCATGGGCTTGGGGGAGGCTAGCATGCATCCCAACCTTGGGATAGGCATGTGATGATGCCTAAAGGTTGGGTGGATAAACAAGCCCTTTCTCATTGTGTTGGCCTTGAAAGATTTTGGAGTTGGAAAGCCTTTGGAAGACATATGAAGACACTCGTCAAGTTGGAACTACTTCTTGTCTCCTTCACTTTTTTTTTTGGTTTTCTCTTTCATTGTATCTTGGAAAGAATGGCTTATGTGATCCTTCTTTGTCTTGTAAAACATCATCTTGTATTTTGGGATACATGCAAATCTAGTTTTATATGTGTTGGTAAATCTACCCTTAATATTAGTATGTTACTTTGTAAAGCCTTCCTTTGCATATTTGTAATATTATGGGACTATGTTAGATTCTTTTTGGAAACTTAGACCCTTGAAATGAAGACTTGTGAGATAGTGAAAGTGTTCTTAATATGAAGTGTTAGTACTCCATTTGAAGGAAAGAGAGTTATTCAAAAGAAAATATTACTTGTGTTGTTATTCCTCTTGATAAATCATGTAACAAGATTTAGAAGAAATAAATAGAAATAAGAATAAAAATATAAAGTATCATTTGCAGCACATCTCTCCTTATAATTGTTTATCAATTTAGAAATAGAATAAAATAAGTCTCTACTTTCCTTCATGAATAATTTGTTTGAATGAATGGAATAAGCAGTTTATATGTTCTACCTTCTTCCACTAAGAGTTGGTTTAGGCAAAAACTTTCTGGTTCAAATTTTCTTTCTGCTCATTATTTAGAAATTTCAAATATAGAAAAAGAATATAATGCTGGTTTTTTTTTAAACTACAAAGGAAAAACTATATTCTCTTGTTTTAGAAAATGAATCATCTTATGGTGGAATTTCAAGGTATAGATTTATTTTTTAATTTTTAATTTTACAAAAGAGATGTTTCTATAAACCTAAAAGGAGTCCTTTAAATATATATATATATATGTATGTATGTATGTATGTATGTATGTATGTATGTATGTATGTATGTATGTATGTATGTATGTATTTAAAGTATATTATTTTCATGTTGTTTTAAACACAGGCATTTGTTTATATGGCAGGATATGTATGTATATATATATATATATATATATACTTATTTATTTATATCTAATGATTTATTTATATATAAAAATATAATTTATAAAACGTAGTATAGGAATTTTTTGTTCAAACCAAATGTGTGTGTGTGTGTGTGTGTGTGTGTGTGTGTGTGTAAAAACCTAAATGGTGGGGGGGTTCGGCCCCCCCACCCCTGCGACTTGGTACAGACCCGCCGGCGCGGGCCTGTCCCACCCCACTCCTCCCAAACCCTGTCCCCCCTGTGGCCACCCCCCCGGCCACACCTTTGCCCTCCCCTCCTGCGCCCGACTCCACTCCACCTTCGGCCCTGCCCCGCCGCCTCCGACCTACCCCGCACCCCCTCACCTGTCCCTCTGCCTTCGGCAGCGTCGCCTCGCCCAGCCGCACGACCACCCTCCATTAAAACCCTAAATATATTTCTTTCACTTGTCAACATATAGATAAAAATATACATGCTTGTGATGTAGTTGTCATATAATAACAACAAAACAAAATGGAAATGTAAGTGTTAAAACAAAAAAAAAAATGAGTAAAGATATATATATATATATATTTATATTTATATATGATTTCATTGTGTTTGTTCAATTTCTTGCTTGAAGAGATAAAGAAAACAAAAGAGTAAGAATCGAGAAAATAAAATGAAAGAAAGAGATAAAAGAAAAAGGGGATATAGATATCTAGGGTAAAATTTAGGTCAAATGAGATCTAGGGTGGAGATTAGGCAGATCTTAGGGCTCACATGTAAGCCTTCACACCTTTAGTCATGAGATTAATGATGAAGTTGGTAGATGAATATTAAAGGGGGCTTGGATTTATTTATTATTGTTTATTCTTTCTTGTGGGGGCACTAGTAAAATTAAAATATAATTAAATAATTAAGTTCAAGTTAGGGTTAGTGAACATTTTAGATTAAAAAAATTTAATGGTATGAAATTTGTAGTTACTAGGAAAAGATACAAAAGATGTATTAGTATTTAACTAAACACTATAAAAAAAAAATTTACCCTAAAATTTCTAGTCATTATTGATGTGTTTTTCGATGTCCCAGGAAGGGGCATTACAAGTTGTCACTGATTATCTACCCCCAATCAATCCGTTGTTTTCCTTCAGTTACTCTTAGGAGGAAAAGAGCCATCCAATCTTAAAAGTCTCTTGTACTTGCTTCTCCCATCACCTCGTTGAGAAGATTGATTACATCCGAATAACATTCACGAAACTCCCATCTTGAAATTTATTTTGGCATCCTTGAAGGCTTTATTCTTGTCTTCATCCATGACACTAATCCAACTCCTTGTAGGTATGCATCCATTTTTCCCACTCATACACAACCTTCTCCTTTATGATGACCACCATGTAAGGAGATGTTGGGATTTACAATGTGAGTGAGATGGTATTGGGGGATATGAATTCCATTTTCATACCATTGTTAGCTCGAATGGTTTTTATGTCAGGCTCATAGTGATGTGAGCAGGCTAAGAGCAGCCCAGTGCTTTATACGGACACAGGGTGTCCCGCAACTGCAAACAACCCACTTGTGAATACTTGATCTTTGATCTTCCCTCTTTCCTTTGAAATCATGTGAGATTTTAGATCATTAAAATCCATGTCGGAGACATCATTGTCATCTATCTCATACTCAAAAGAGAAATTTTGTACTAGTTTCGTTCCTGAAAACTTGAACTTCGTGATTACTCATCACTTACTATGTATGGGAATGATGACTTGCTTTTTCTAGAAATTGAAAAAAATTACTTCTCTAAACTCCAACTATACTCGCCAACTTGAATTTCCAACTCCTACTACGCTCCCATTGTGAAATCCACCCTCTGGAATGACTTATTATTTTTAGTAAGTTCCTATAAGACAACTTACTATTTTTAGTAAGTGTGAAATTTCAGCTCTTTCAAGCCTCGACTGGATATGACAACCTGAATTTCTTCTTCTCACTATGTTCCTCTCACCTTCTGGACTAGTTTGCTATTTTTAGTAGGTGCTTATGGGACCACTTACTATTTTTAGTAAGTGTCAATTTTGGACTGAGGTGAACTTTCTAAAAAATTTCACCTGTGAAACATCTCTGTGTTCACTGCCTCCTTCGCATCTTCTTTAGATGGTGGATTACCTGAAATAGCAATCTCATAGGTAGAAAGGCCTGCTATTTTTAGTAAGTATGCTTCTATTGATTGGATCACAGTGGGACAAATATTTTGATATGGATTTTTTCTCATTATCAACCCTCTGAAATTTTAGTCCTACACGATCACTGGTTTATGAGATTTTACAATTTGAATTTTTTACCTAGCAGTGGCCACAGGCACGACAACCATTAATAGAGCTGAAAATATGCAAGTTAACTTCTACTCCTTGGATCTTGATGGAAACTATATTTCTGATGTGGGTTTTTTCCACTTGTTACATAGGTGAAATTTCTTGGCAAGTCAATCTCTGGTTAATCAAGAAATGAGATTTTTACATTTTTGTTGCGTGAAAAAATGGTTTATTCACTGAAAAAACCTTCCCTGCAGATGAGAGATATATTACTAAGTTTTTTTACAGCCTTCAAAAATGGTGAAGACAGTAAAAAACCTTATATCGATCTGTGTCAAATTTCAGGGGTATGGAGAACCAAAAGGCTTAGCTAGGGCTGGGTGCATTTTTGTGTCCCTTATGTCCCTTTGCTAAAGAGATGAAAGGGATATCATTTTTCAAATCGCACTCGGTTGTGACACTTGGTGATCATCCATGAAGTGAGAGGAAAGGCTCCAACTAGCTCCTGGGGGCTGACTTGGGAATGCAGAGGTCGCATTGGTGATCTGAGGGATTAAAAGGGTTGGAAGAATTTTCATGTCCCTTATTTCCATTTGAAAATGGGAAAAAAGGGACATGAAATCCTGCTAGGATCCTAGTGCTAACACGCGTCCTCTTCAAAAATTGGTTAAGTATCGAACACTTACCTTGAGCTAACTTGCGATGATGATAACTCAAGCTTCCAAATGAGTTCAAAGGTGAAATTTTATATGAATTTGAGTGGAAAGACCCAATGAGTTGAATGGTGATTTTTTGGAGAAACAATTCTGACTTAATTTCCTCTAAATGACCTCTTTTCTCTCTAGACCACTAGTTGTGCGCCAAACGAATGAGTTGCCTAGGGAAGCATGATGTTTCACGATGTATCATTTTTCCACCATTTATGGCATAGAAACTACATTCCATAGGTACTTTTTTAGCCTCTTGAATCTTCATGAAGCTCCTATAATATTTTCTTGAAGCTCAGCAACTCCTTTGCAGTGTATGTTCCTTTAGGCCCGAAAATCCACTTTCGCTGAATCGGCTCCAAAACCTCCAAAACTTTCCAAAATATACCAAAACCTTTTCACAGATGTTATTGGAACTTGAATGCATATCCATGTTGAATATTTCTTGTTTTTTCTTCTTAAGGGGGGTGCATTAGTCCCGAGAAGGCCAGTGGTAGCCCTTCCCAAAACTGCTCAAAACTTGGCATTCTTCACAAACTCCTAAAGTTACCTAGGGGGGACTGACTTTTCTTTCTTGAATCACCTAGGGTAATTGGATGAACATCCAATTGAGGACTATTAAATGAATTGAGTCAAACTTGGTGTTAAGGATGGGTAGACCTAGGGTGTCTTGGAAAGGTAAAATTTGAAAAATTTAACACAGGGGTATTGTTGTCATGCTTGGAAATTGGAAAAAAAATTGTTGCAAATTTGCATGACAATATCTGGCTCTAGCTTGGAGAAATGTTATGGACTTAGCGCAACGAAGATATGACATGAGGAATCCTAGAATCTCAACATATAACACATTGACAAATTACAAGAGAGGGATATCAAGGAATAACACACACACACCAAAAAAATGATGAAAGGAAACATACAACACACACAGAAAGGGAAATACGCACACAACAGAAAGGAAAACACAACTAATAATCACCTATGATATAGGACGGGGGATAACCCAATTTCATTAATGATACTACTTTAGGTATTGCCCACTACGAGGAAATTCCAATGGTGTCCAATCAAGATATGAGAGTAGAAACACATTTTCCCTGTAAGTCTCACGAATCTAGAATGGGTCGAGCCACAATGAATCAAAATTTCCATGGATCCCTTTTGGTTCTCTCATTTTTTCCCATAGTAGGAAAAAGCCTCCAACTTTGAATTCCCTGGCCTTAGCCTTTTTGTCAAAGATATTAATCACTTTCATTTGATGATCTTTGATAAGTTCAACAACTCGGAGTCTATTCTCTTCCATCTTCTTGATAAATAAGATCCTTTTGATCCTTGTACTATTCATCTTATATTCCCTGGAGCAATTTGAGAGCTGGCATTTCAAATTTAATTGGAATTTCTACTTCAAATCGATATAACATCTGGAATGGCAACATACCAATTGCTTTCTTTGGAGTGATCATGTCCTCCCACAATGCATCGTACAACTTCTTGTGCTAATTCCCCTAGTTTTCATACACGAGCTTGCGGACAATGGTCATGATGTTCTTATTACTTGATTCGACCTAACCATTTCCCTGTGGGTAGAATTTGATGAGTGGGACAGGGAAATTCCATAGCCATATCAGAATTCCATCAACTCCCTTGAAATAAAATAGGTAGCATTGTCTGCTATGATATTTTTTGGACTCTGAAATAGACGATGATATTCTCTTTTTTGAAGTTGCACACTGTCTCAGTTTTAGCTTGTTTGACTGGGATGGCCTCCACCCACTTCGTGAAATAATTTTTCATTGTGAGTGAGTAGGTGTGCCCAACACTTGAGTGAGGATTTAGAGCACCGATCAAGTCCAGTCCCCATTGCTAAAATGGTTCTTCAATGACAACTTTCTATAGTGGTACTTGTGAGTTGTGTTATCCCAATGAATTGTTGACATGCTTTGCACTTGGAAACTTATTCTTGAGTGTCTGTGAAGAGGGTGGGTAAATAATATCTTCCTCAGAGAATCTTATGTGTAGTGACTATCGTGGAAAAAAATTTCACCTCACGCTTGGTCGTGATATGTTTTAAGTTATGTTTCTTATTGTTCTTTGTTTACGCACATGAGAAAACATCCATCAAGATCTCTTTTATAGAGCGCGTGGTTCCAGATCACAAACTTTTTTTCCTTCATCTTGAGTGTTCTATTTTTCTTATAGTCAAGATGAGGAGGGAATTCTCTATAGGTTAGATGATAGGCAATTTTTGCATACCACTCATCGGTAGTAGTTAGGAAGAGAACTTGTGGACTATCTTTAAAATAATTGGATAAAAGGACAATTATCTTTACCAAGTTAATCCTTGAGAGCCTCATATTCAGAAATAAATCTTCACAAACTATTTCCCCACACCAAATTGGAGGTTCGAATCTCCAAGTCATGCTCTTGAGTCTTTGTGACCCAATTTCCTCTTTTAGCTCCAGGGTCTTGTTGTGTAAGGATGGACTTGATTGTAATACCTAGGACCATCAACACCGTATGAGAGTTGAGTATGTAAGACCTTAATTTTTTATAGACTTGACCACTGCATAGGCATGTTTCTCCAATTGGGTGTAGTTTAGCTTATGAAAGTAATAGGTGCTTCTAAAACTTCATCATTCTTTTGGACAAGAAAAACAAAGAGAGTATGTTCTGAGGTATAACAATACATGATGAACTCTTTACTGATGTATGAAGATATGAGAGTTAAAGATTTAGCAAAGGATTTCTTGATTTATTTACAAGCTGCCTTTCCCTCATTATTCCATTTGAAGCTTTCTTGAGGTTTCATCATGGTGGTGATGTGCTTCGTCAATTCTGCGAACTCAGGAATGAAGCAACTAAGAAAGTTTACTTTTTCGAAGAAGGAGTGAAATCATTTCTTGCTTGAGGGGAAAGATAGTGTTTGAATGGATTTCAATATTTCATGATCAATGTGTGCTCCATGCTTGTTCACAATGTGCCCCAGCAACTTACCTTCTATAGCTCCAAAGATGTAATTATTTGGGTTTAAGGATATGCCATGCTTTCTACATCTCACGAGTGCTTGTTCCAAATGATGAAGATGCTCTCCCCTCTATTTTGAGAAGAATGTGAGACCTTCCAGGTATATGAAAATGAAATGCTTCAAATATTTGAATGCCAGATCCATCACCTTTTGAAATTTAGCCACTACATTGATTAAGCTAAAGGGAATTCTATTGTATGAGTAATTTCCGCAAGGTGTCGTGAAATTTGTCTTGGTGTGATCCTCCTCCATCACCTTAATTTGATTTTACCCTGAGAATCCGTCGAGTAAAGAGATCATTTCATATTTCGTGATTGTCTGTAAAATGTGATCCATGATGGGGAGGGGGTATTTAGATTTACAGATAAGCGTGGTTCAGATTAAGGAAATCCACAAATATTCTTATTTTTCCATTCTTCTTCCACACTGGCACAATGTTCGTCATCCATGTGGAATGATGGATGAGAAATATGATCCTTTCAAATGATAATTTGCATCACTTCATCTTTAATGGTGTCTGTTATCTTTGAATAATGGTGTATGTTAAGAGAATTGAGTGGTGTATTTCCTTCGGTTGGAAGGATTTAAGCTCATCATAAGAATAGGCCAAAACATTTGAATATTTCTTAAGAAAAAATATGAACCTTCTCTTTTCTTCAGGAGACCAACACTTTCGAATGTTGACCATTCTCGGGTTCTCTTGGGTGCCGATGTTTTATTTCTTAAAATTAGTTGGGCACTGCGAATATTGCTCTACCTTTTCTTGAAGAAAAGGTCTTCTAGAGAGACTAGGACTTCAAGGATCTTTTCTTCTTTTATCTTGATCAATCCTTCTTCATCAATTCCTTCATTTCCTTCTTTATCCTCTTCAGCCACTGCTTCCATGTGCATTGATGAAGAATCTTTTCAAATTATTTTCAAGAGGCAAAAAATGTTTAGGGATTCTTCTAATTAGCCTGTTGTATTTTGTAAAAAATTCTCTCATTGATTCGGAATTTTTTTTCTTCATTTGCACCAAATGTACCAAGAAATATTGGTAGTCTTCCATATATTTGAACCTATGTTAAAATCTACTTCTTATATCTTCCCAGCAAGTGATAAACCTTGGGGGAAACATGTAGAACCATTCGGTAGCTTTTTCCTGAAGTGACTATACAAAGAATCAGACTAACACGCCTTCATGTTTAAAGCCCAACACACCGCAAGCAGTAATGAACACTGATAAATGCTCCTCGGGAATTCGAGAACCATCCCCTCTAAATTTTGGGAAGTTTTTTTTAGACTTTTGACAGCTCATGGAGTGATTGAGGAAGGGAAAGTGGGCCAGTGTTTCCACCCCATGGTACATTTGGTATGTGTTCTTCACAGACGCGATCCGTCATTTTGTTCCTAATTCTAGCTTCCAACCTTTCTAAGGATGAGGCTTTAGTTGTGTTGGTCCAAAAATCTGTCGCCTGGATAGATCTATGGATAGATGAGCCAACAGTGTGCAGGGCATAGCCCTCTTTGAGTCAACAAAGTGAAACTGGTTTATTGCTATTCTACCAGCAGGAATCTATGCAAGTCTCACAGATTCTGCCTTCGGGGGTTGGGATCTCATCCCAGTAGGTTTATTTCCAGCTGCAAAGAGAAAGGAATGAAAGAGAGGAGGAAGAAGGAACAGGTCCGAAGGGAGAAAAGAAATGAATTCCAAAGCAGAAAGGTCAGAAGATTTATGTTTTTGGGTTGGTAGTAAACAGAGCCAAACCTACTTGCATAAATAAACAAAGCAATACTGATGAGCAAATGACAGAAAAGTAGATATGAATCTAACAAAATAAACACGTACAGATCTAACATAAGAAAGTTCTGACACATAACACAGGTATTCAGCACAAAGTCTCAATATTTGTATTACTGTTTTCTTCTGTTACAAGAAAGCTCAAAGTCTTTCTCTCCTCACTTCTATTTTCATCTAAAAAATGTCCACCTCTGAATACAACAAGTATTCCAATATATATAGAAGAGGAGAAGGAAAGAAGGAAAAAAGGAGCCAACCACTTATTTACAAAGATATTTACAAAATATCTAAAAGTCATGTTGACTTTTTTACAACTTGATGGATGACATCATCCCATGACGCAACATGGATGATGTCATCATTTGTGCCAACATACTTTAGACATTCAAACAAGAAAGTCGGAGAAGAGAGAGAAGAAGAAGAAGAAGAAGAAGGAGCAGCTACTCGTCGTCATCATCCTGCGGTCGAAAGGGGGGAGCCTTCTTTTGATGCTGCTCAGGTGATGAGATATGGAACTGAGCGCGGTATTCCTCCGGTGAAGTGCAAGGCACTGCCGATCAATTTGTCCATCCATGGACTCCTTGTAACTTTCTGAGTTCTGGCCCAGAATTCCTCCATGTTGATATGCCCCAATTCTGAGTCTCTGACGTCCATGCTGCATTCGGCCTGTGACTCGGGCATTCTGACCCTTTGATATTTATACTTCATCTCTTCCTCTGTAAGCTTAGCCTTTCCTTTCGATTTGGTGGGTCTCTTGCTGGATGTAGACATATGTTCTTTCGAACTCAGTTGTTGATCTGCATGAAGAAAAAGTGAGACCCAATCCGAAAAGGTTGAATTAGCCATTTGATCTTCCATTGGAATGTTATAAGAAGAAAGATTTAGAGATTTTCAGGCTCAGGGCGCAGGGCGCATGAAAATTACAGCTTACAGGGCTAAATAGGTAGGGCGCACAGGAAAGGGGTGTTGCAAAGGTTAAACTGGTGCCAAAGGCGCATGGCACATGCGTACTGCAGAGTGCATTTTATAAAGGGTGCATGATAAGTGCGTGTTACATAGTGACAGGATGCACCCTTTGGCGCATGGAATTTGCATGTTGCATTGGGATTTGGTGCGCCCTTTGGCGCATGGATGTTTCGTGTAACAAGAACTTTTCGTGCGCCAAAGGGAGCATGGCGCGGCGCACGAAAGGTTTACACAACATGATGTTTTTCTAATCGGGGATGTGCCTGCGCTTTCAAAGATTTGTACTTAGTGCAGATAAAGTTTGTGTTACATGGATGTTGGGTGCGCCATTGGCGCGTGGAAAAGTGATGCAACAAGGAAGGTTGGCGCGCCTTTGGTGTGCAAGCTCAGCGCTTGTAGCATATGGAAGAGGTGCGCCTTGAGGGCGCAGAAGTTCATGATGCAGCAGGCAAAATGGGTGCGCCTATTGGGAAAAACAGGCTTTTCTCCATTTCTTTCTTCATTTGTTTTAGCAGGGTTATTGGGCAGTGAAATGGCTCATCAAAAAGGAGATAAAACCATGCTTTTAGACAGGTTCCCCTACCAGCAGATCTGGACAGAGGGGGAGGGATATGGGAAGAAAGCAGAAGGAGGATCTTGATATTTCAAACTTCAGGCACAAACTAAAACCAGACCACTAAGCACAAAGAACCAAAACGTAAAACATGAGAAAGAGAAAAGAACCTCTCACCTGGACAAATAGCAAAAAATCGTAACGGGTCCACAAGGCGTTGAAAACGACGAGGCAGGGGCTGACAGGCTCAGAAAAATCACGTGCTCAGCGAATAGTGAAAATGACATTTTGTGTGCGCAAACACATATATATAGGTGAGCTGGTCATAAATGCGCCACCCACTTTTTAAAGGGCGCATGAGAGTTGCTATCGACAGGGAAAAGTGTGCGCCCTTTGGTGCATGAAAACATTTACCAGTAGGAAATTAAGCGCGCCTTTGGCGCACCAAAAGCTATGTCGACATGAAGTTATGTGCGCCCTTTGGTGCACCAAAACATGGCGCAACAAAAGTTGTGCTAACAAAGGCGCATGCGCCTTGGCGCACGCAGGGAAGGCTCAACATACTTTGGCACACCAAAAGGTGTGTTGACACTGAAAATCATGCGCCAAAGGGTTTTAAAGGGGGTGCACCAAAAGTTGGTGTTACATAGCAATTTCATGCGCCCAGCCAAAAAGGCTCAAAAGACTAAGTTCGAAAAACCAGATTTCCCGGGAAGGGATTTTACAACGTTTCGAACGCAAGGGATCCCTAACGAGGGTTCGGAACAAAATTTCGGTATGGTTATCGGTAAAATTGCCCTTGTCAATTTTACGGGATAACAGCTGGCTCTTTCTGGGGACTATCCCTGAGCAAACTCAGGGGTAGAGAATCCCAGTTCTGATGTGCCTATACATTGGGTAACAGAGTCAAAAAACAAGGGCGACCGGAGGGGGAGGAAAAGAAACACACAACAAACCGAAAGCAAACACACGACGAAAGCAAACACACAACATAAAGCAAACTGTACAAAGAAGAGAGCAAGCTCTACTTCCTGAAGATCTTTAGATGCTGCCCACTATAGGGAAGTGGGAGTTCGGTTCCATCCAGATATGAGAGATAGAAGCTATTCTCTCCATTGAGCTGCTTGATCTTGAAGAGCCCTCTCCATAGGGAATCAAACTTTCCGTGCATGCCCTTTGGCTCTCTTTGCTTGTCCCACAAAAGGACGAGTTCTCCCACTTGAAAATCTCTTTTCTTGGCCTTCTTATCAAAAAGTCTCTTAACTTGATTCTGATGTTCAGTGATCCTGTCGACCACCCTTACTCTCTTTTCTTCAAGTTCTGTCAGATACATGATTCTCTTTTCAAGAGAATTTTGGAAAGTTTCGTCTTCGATGGCTCATGCCAAACGCAGAGCAGGAAGTTCCGCAGAAATGGGAAGCTCAGCATCAGTGCCATATAATACTTGAAAAGGTGACATGCCGAGAGATCTCTTTGGAGTAATACGATCGGCCCACAAAGCGTCGTACAAAGACTTGTGCCACATTCGTTGATTCTCATCTACTAACTTCCGTATGATGGTCACCAAGTTCTTGTTACTGGATTCCTCCTGACCATTTCCCTGAGGGTAATAGTCTGAGGTGTGAGCCAAAGTTATCCCATATTCATAGTAAAAAATGATAACTTCTCGTGAGGAGAAGTTAGAAGCATTATCAGCAACGATTTTGTTTGGAACGCCGAACCTGACAATGATATTTTCTTTAATGAAATTGCAAACCACCTCAGAAGTGGCATGCTTGACAGGTATGGCTTCCACCCACTTGGTGAAGTAATCCGTTGCTGTAAGGACACAGCTATGTCCGGCACTCGATTGAGGATTGAGTGCGCCAATTAAATCAATTCCCCATTGCCTGAATGGTTCATTGATAATGACCGGCCTTAGGGGAAAGGCAGCCAACTTGGGCTTGCCGACGAATTGCTGACAAGGTTCACACTTTGCCACCCAGGTGGCTGTATCTTGAAAGAGCGTCGGCCAATAGTACCTGGCTCAAATGATCTTGTGTGGTGTCACGGAGGAAGAAAAATGCCCTCCACAGGCTGAATTGTGAAAACTTTCCAGTAGTTTTACTTGCTGGGGTTTGTCAACACATCGCAAGAAGATGCCATCTATCCCACATTTATATAAACCGTCATCCCAGATGACATATTTAGCCACTCTGAGCTTTATAGTGTGCTTCTCCTTTGCAGTTAGGTGCATTGGGCATTCGCCGTAGGTAAGGAAGAAAGTGATGTCGGAGTACCATTCATCACTAGTTGCAACAAATAGAACCAGAGGGAGAGAATCAGGCTCTTCCTGCCGGTCCTGTGTTTCGTCGGCGTAGTCACCCCTTTCATCAAGGTTTTCTGAATCTTTGTTTTCAGCCATTAGCTGACACAAGCCCTTGCCCCTCACCAGCTTGGTTGGTTTAATATCCAGGTCATACTCCTGGACCTTTGCGATCCAATTTCCTCGCAAGCTTCCTAACTCCTGCTGAGTTAGAATTGATTTCACCGCCATGTCAAGGACCAGCACCACCGTATGTGAGTTTAGAATGTAATACCTGAAATTCTTCACTGCTTTGACAACGGCGAAGGCATGCTTTTCCAATTGATTCATTTTTAGTTCGTGAGGCTTGAGGGGAGAACTCGTGAACGCGATCGGGGATTCAACATCCTCTGAGTTCTTTTGCATTAAGATTGCGGACACAGTATGCTCAGATGTGTAACTATACATGATGAAGTCCTTGGAGAAATCGGGACATACCAGCACTGGTGCATGAGCAACGGAAGCTTTTATTTCTTCAAATGACCTTTCCCCTCTTCGCTCCATCTGAAAGTTGGTGACCCCTTCATCATGTTCAATATGTGACGGGTCTTTTCGGCAAAGTCAGGAACAAAACGCCTGAGAAAGTTCACCTTTCCAAAGAAAGAATGAACACCAGTCTTGCTTGTAGGCAGAGTAAGGCTTTTTATAGCCTTAACTCTTTCGGCATCTATCTTTGCTCCTTCTTTGCTAACCACATGCCCTAGCAACTTCCCTTCCGTGACTCCAAAAATAGACTTTTTTGGGTTTAGGGAAATCCCATGTTCTCGGCACCTGGCCAACACTTGCTCCAAATGATCACAATGATCATTTCGTTGTTTAGAGAAGACGGTTAAATCATCTAGGTAAACCACAATGACTTTCCCCATCATAACTTTGAATGCGAAATCCATGGCCCGCTGAAAAGTGGCACTAGCATTAGTTAGGCCAAAAGGCATCCTGCTGTAGGCAAAAGTACCCCAGGGAGTAGTGAATGTTGTTTTAAACTGATCTTCAGGTGAAACTTCAATCTGATTGTAACCTGAAAAACCATCAAGCATGGACAGCATCTCTGATCCAGTTACTGCTTGCAGAACTTGATCCATTATCGAAAGAGGGTAGTTGTCTTTCAGCGAAGCTTGATTCAAATTTTGAAAGTCTACGCATATGCGTATCTCACCATTTTTCTTGTGCACTGGCACAATATTTGCTACCCAAGTACTGTGATGGATCGGGAAGATGATTCTCGCATCCAGCATCTTCTGAATTTCAGCCTGGATAGTACCTGAGATCTTAGGATTATAGTGCCTCTGCTTCTGGCGAAAGGCTTTGACATCGTCTTTCAACGGAATGTCATGCTGAACGTCCTTTGGCTTAAAGGACTTTAGATCGGCATAGGACCACGCCAACACGTCCATATATTTTTTTAGCAACTTGACAAATTTTCACTTTTCCTCAGGCGTGCAACATTTGCCAATGTTCACAAATTGCGGGTGCTCTATCGAACCTATATTGACCGGTTCGGTTTCCGGGGATGAGTCAGGGTCATCCCGCTTTTTCTTTTTACAAAACGGTCATGCTTGTCAAATAACCACTCCAGAGAAACTAGGCCCTTTGGAATTTTATTTCCTTTAAGATGACATATGCCATCGTTCCCTTCAGATTCATCACCTTGATCGGTGACTGATTCACGGCAAGTGGAAGTAGATCCTTCAAAGTGCAATTCTTTAAAATTTTCCGCCTTTTCCAGAAAAGCAATGAGTTGATTATCGTCGTTGAACACCTACCAATGCTGAGAATTGTCTAGCACGCTCGGGCGGAAAACCACCTCAATGGTGTACTTGTTTGTTTTCAAACCTGGGTGTGGGAGCATGAGGGACGCTGAAACGGCCAATGAATCAGCCATGTCATTTTGAGCCCTTGGAATGGATTCTATTGAAAAAGCATCGAATTCTTCAATGCTGTCCCATACCGCATTACGGTAATGCCTGAGCCTTTCATTCTTCACTTCGTAAATCCTTTTGACCTGATTTACAACTAGCTCTGCATCACCTTGTACTTTTAGATTTTTAATCCCTCTTTCCCTTGCGGCTTGCATACCGAGTAAGAGAGATTCATACTCAGCAGTATTGTTTGTGTTGAAAAAACTACAATTTGAAAGAGAGAGGAATTACCTCCTCTTCGGGAGATATCAGCATGGCCCCAGTGCCACATCCACTAGTTGCACAGCTGCCATCAAACTGCAAGGTCCAGATCTTATTAAGATCTTTTTCCTGAACGAGAACAACCCCTTTATCAGACTCGGTAGACAAGAAGTAGTTCCCCATCCCTGATGATTCAAAAAGGATTTGAGCTTTGGGGTCCTTAGAACTAGTAACTAAGTACTTCTTTTGTGATTCCGGCTCCAAAGTCTGCATTACGCCTTTGACTGGAATTCTAGCTTTAGACCAGTCCATATGAATTTCTCCACCAACTTCGCTGCAAAAACTTCTTCCCAGCAATATTCCATAGGCTGCCGGAATGTCAACAACGAGGACTGTCATTTTTACTCTTTTATCTGGGAAAGCTGCAAATGTAAATTGTGCGTCTTTGATTTGGCCAACCAACGGAACTTGCTTAGTTTCCAAGGAATAACACCTGCCGAAAGGCTTGGTAAGAGTGAGGCCCAAAGCATGGGCGACTTTTACCGGCATGACGTTATCAGAAGCCCCAGAATCAATTATGCAATTACTCAGCTTGTGTCCATTGATTAGGAGGGAGAGATAGAAAGGCTCTATCTTGCCTGACGCCGATGTTGAAGTAACATTTATATGAGATTCAGGGGGAGGGGAAAGGATCCCTTTTGGGGAAACCTGTTTGGATACAACAGCTTGACTTTGGATATACTTGGTCAATCTTACAAGCTGTTCGGGGTTTGACTGAAGATACTCAGCTTCAAACATTTGGATCTTGGTCTTTTTTGCATGATCTATGATATCAAATGCGGCCAAGGGTTGCGTTGGTAAAGGAATGAGTCCCTCACCTCACGACGATGGAAAAGGATTGGTGGCCTTGGTAGGAATGTGAGAGGATTGATTTGGAGGAGAGATAGGGGGAAAATATTTTTTTGTAAAATATTTTCCAGGGAGTTGAGTAGGAAGAGGATTACCTCTTTTAGCAATGATCGGAGGCGCGTTTGACACGGCCTTCTCCTGCTGGACATGGGCAGCAACTTCCGCTTCTTTTCCTTGCGAGTGAGTAAAAACAACATATGACTGTCCGCTTGTATATCCCTGGGTACCATCTTCTTCATCAGATTCTTCCTCATCAAATTCCATATACCCGATAGTAGAGTCGCCAGTCGGTTCACTGACATCTTGATCATCTTCGCCTTGAGACGAAGGTTCTTCATAATACTGCTCTTCTTCTCCAATCTCGGCCAAAGCATTGACCGGAGGAGCCTCAAGTGCCAACTGCGGAGCAGCTGTAGGTAGGCACGGCCTTTGTGAAACATTGTTGGGAACGAAATTCCTCTGTGGAATATCCCGGTACGAGGAACTGGGGGAGGCCTGGGCCAACTGCTTCTTCAATGCAAGTAAGTCATTCGCCATATTTTGAAAGGCTGGATCAGACGAAGTAGTGGGCGAAGGGCCAACGATTTAGGCTTGGCTGATTCCTTTTTCAATTCGCCAGATATTATCAGATTATCCTCTATCTGAATGGCAGCGGCTTGGGCGAGAATCATGGTGGCAACTTGCTCTTGAAGGAGTAAGAAACTAACTTTCGAACTCATAGCGTTTATGAAGAAGCATTTTTTATTTTCCGACGTTGGAAGCATGGCAACAGGGACACGGTTGATTAGTGCATTGAACCGGGTGATAAAATCGCTCATGGTCTCATTTGCCTCTTTCTTCAGGTGAGTGATTCATGATAATAATGCAAATGCATCCTTTGAAGGCTTGTATCTGTCTTCGAAAGCATCCCGCAAAGTGGCCCAACTGGTGATAGATCCGGCCGGCAAATGCTGAAACCATTCAGCTGCAAGCCCTTGTAGGGTTTCCAGAAACAGGGGAACCGACACATCCTCGTGAGTTATGTTCAGAATACTGCATGACATGATGAATGTAGATATGTGGGAATCCGTGCTTTGATTTCCGCTCCCGTCGAATTTGGGAAAATTCTTTCGGTTTCCGTGAGGGAGCGCGTGAATTGGATGTGGCAGTGCGAGAGGACCCATGGCGTTTCCCAATGGTACTGCCATTTGAAGGGTTGGAAAGAGAACATGGGCTGGAAGGGTGGTTCCACTGAGCAGCAAAGCGCTACAAAGGGACGTAGAGGCTCCTTGTGAAAACCGGCTCTTCCGTGGGGGTGAGGCACTTCTAGATGACCGGTTAGCTGAACTTAGTGATAAAAAGCACGTCGGTGCTACACTGAAATTGTGCCTTTGAAGCTGATCGAAAGTAGGATTGACTTCTCCACGAGCTCACCTGCCACGTGTAAATGGCTCACCTGTCAGCATACCTTCCAGATCTGGAACGGTGTGGTGCAGATTTAAAATTTATTTTTGGGTGTACTTGCTGATTTTCTGGTTTTTCTGTCAAAAACCAGCAGCAGGCACTTTTCTAAATATTTAAAACTATCCTCTTCAGAAAACTGATTGCGGTTAATGACAAATAACAACGAGGATAAGATGGCAGGGAAGAATGGCAAGCTGATTTTCGGATCTGATTTTGACTTTTTTTTAGAGGGTTTCAAACTTTTAGAAAACAACCAAAAATCCAGATCTACGGCAAAATACTAATTTTTATAAAAACTCAGCGAACTAAAGCTTTGTAACAAGGCCAGATCTATGGATCTCAGAAGAAAATTTTCAATTCAGAGCACTTTCACAAATTTTTGGATTTTTATCAAAAAGATCAGATTTGCAAACAGGCAGCAATTTTCTTATTTTTTCTGATTTTTCTATTTTACCACAATCATAGATCTGACAGATCTATTCGTTCCCCAGCGGAGTCGCCAAAAACTATTGGTAAGAAAATCTCTCGCCTAGACAGATCTATGGATAGACGAGCCAACAGTGTGCAGGGCATAGCCCATCTTTGAGTCAACAAAGCGAAACTGGTTTATTGCTATTCTACCAGCAGGAATCTATGCAAGTCTCACAGATTCTGCCTTCGGGGGTTGGGATCTCATCCCAGTAGGTTTATTTCCGGCTGCGAAGAGAAAGGAATGAAAGAGAGGAGGAAGAAGGAACAGGTCCGAAGGGAGAAAAGAAATGAATTCCAAAGCAGAAAGGTCAGAAGATTTATGTTTTTGGGTTGGTAGTAAACAGAGCCAAACCTACTTGCATAAATAAACAAAGCAATACTGATGAGCAAATGACAGAAAAGTAGATATGAATCTAACAGAATAAACACGTACAGATCTAACATAAGAAAGTTCTGACACATAACACAGGTATTCAGCACAAAGTCTCAATATTTGTATTACTGTTTTCTTCTGTTACAAGAAAGCTCAAAGTCTTTCTCTCCTCACTTCTATTTTCATCTAAAAAATGTCCACCTCTGAATACAACAAGTATTCCAATATATATAGAAGAGGAGAAGGAAAGAAGGCAAAAAGGAGCCAACCACTTATTTACAAAGATATTTACAAAATATCTAAAAGTCATGTTGACTTTTTTACAACTTGATGGATGACATCATCCCATGACGCAACATGGATGATGTCATCATTTGTGCCAACATACTTTAGACATTCAAACAAGAAAGTCGGAGAAGAGAGAGAAGAAGAAGAAGAAGAAGAAGGAGCAGCTACTCGTCGTCATCATCCTGCGGTCGAAAGGGGGGAGCCTTCTTTTGATGTTGCTCAGGTGATGAGATATGGAACTGAGCGTGGTATTCCTCCGGCGAAGTGTAGGGCACTGCCGATCAATTTGTCCATCCATGGACTCCTTGTAACTTTCTGAGTTCTGGCCCAGAATTCCTCCATGTTGATATGCCCCAATTCTGAGTCTCTGACGTCCATAGCCTACATTCAGCCTGTGATTCAGGCATCCTGACCCTTTGATATTTATACTTCATCTCTTCCTCAGTAAGCTTCGCCTTTCCTTTTGATTTGGTGGATCTCTTGCTGGATGTAGACATGTGTTCTTTCGAACTCAGTTGCTGATCTGCATGAAGAAGAAGCGAGACCCAATCCAAAAAGGTTGAATTAGCCATTTGATCTTCCATTGGAAAGCTAGCAGAAGAAAGAGTTAGAGATTTTAAGGCTCAGGGCGCAGGGCGCATGAAAATTGCAGCTTACAGGGCTAAATAGATAAGGGCACATAGGAAAGGGCTGTTGCAAAGGTTAAACTGGCGCCAAAGGCGCATGGCGCATGGATGTTGCAGATTGCATTTTATAGCAGGGCACATGGAAAGAGTGTGTTACTTTGAAGGATTCGGTGCGCCCTTTGGTGCGTGGATGGATTAGTGTAACATTGACAAATGGTGCACCAAAGGGACTTTGGTGCGGCGCATGAAGGGTTTACACAACATGATGTAGCATGCAATCGGGGATGCGCCTACGCCTTTGAGGGCTTCATGAGTTGCGTAGATGTAGCTTGTGTAACATGGAAGCTGGTTGCACCATTGGCGCATGGTTTTGGTCATGTAACATGGTGTGTACGATGCGCCAAAGGGGCGGAGGATCAGCACTTTTAAGCATGTGACAAGAGGCGCGCCATGAGTGCGCATGAGTTCTTGATGCAGCAGGACTAAAGGGTGCGCCATTGGCTTCAAACATTCGCTCATGTAACAAGGTGGGTAGATGCGCCAAAGGGGCGCAACTGGACTTAGTGTTGCACAGACGCGCCAGCGTGCCTTAGTGAAAAACAGAGCTTTCTCGACGGGGTTTCTAACTCTTTTCTTTCTTTCCTTCATTCTCCAAGACTACTTGGGGAGACATAAGGTTTCAGACCAAAAAGAGGTATTTCAAAACCAAGCTTTTCTTTTTTTCTTTTTCTTTTTTAAAATAACACTCTTTACCAGCAGATCTGGAAAGAGGGGGGAAGGGAGGAGGAAAAGAAGAAGAAGAAAACAAGGATAGCACAAGGGGGGAAACTAGCTCAAACATATCTCTATTTCGACACCAACCGCTAGCAAGACCGAAATACCAGACCAAGAACACATCAAGGAACCGAAAGCACAAAAAAAAAAGAAAAGAGGGAGAACCTCTTACCTTGAATATATAGCAAAAGTTTTGAGAGCGGGTCCACAATACGACGAAAACGACGGAGCAGAGGTTGACAAGTCTCAGAGAGAAAACGTTCTTCGACAAAAAGAATGAAAATGACATATTGGGCCGCGCAAACTGATATACATAGAAAAACTTCTCATCAATGCACCAACCACTTTTGAAATGGTGCATGAAAGTTGCTGTCAACAGGGGAAAACGTGAGCCCTTTGGCGCACGAAAGTACTTTGACAATAGAAGATTGAGGGCGCCTTAGGCGCACCATATGTATTGTCGACATGGAGAAAGCGTGTGCCCTTTGGCACACCGAAACTTGGTGTTGCAATAGAGACTCATGTGCGCCCTTTAGCGCACGCAAAAGAGACTCAACATCCTTTGGCGCACCGAAAGACGTGTTAACATGGAAAACCATGCGCCAAAGGCTTTTAAGGGGGCGCATCAAAACTCTCGTGTTACAAGGGATAATCCATGCGCCCCATCCCAAAAAAGGCTCAAGAATGATTAAGTTCAAAAACTAGATTTCCCGAGAAGGGATTTTAAAACGTTTCGAACGCGGGGGATCCCTAACGAGGGATCGAAACAAAAGTTTCAGTATGGTTATTGGTAAAATTTCCCTTGTCAATTTTACGGGATAACACATACTAATAGCTTGATAAATGAAGTAGTAATGAAATGGTTCCATGAACAAGACACAAGATGAGTTCTGGAAATCTGTGCATTTTATATGTAGTAGTTCAAAGGATGGAGTATGTAGATATATGGTGATCTTAATGCTACAATTTGATTTAGTTTTGAGTTCCTAGTTGAAAGTATCAAATCATGTTAGGAAAATGTTATGCAAACCATTAGACTAGGATCTCAACTGAATTAATTCAGGATTGGTTCCAAGAATGGGTGTGTTAATCCATGGGTTGGCCCCTATTGCCAACAACCATTACAGCCGTCATTAAGGGGAAGCTTGATCTCATGGTTGAAATGCTCACCATAAAGGATGGGCTCGCAAACCTACTCGCGCCTTGAGTGAGCTTCTAGAGGCTCATGAACTTAGATGTCATGTGACCGATGTCACTTGGGATACCCTTGAAGAGAAGTAAGATGAAAACAATGACTACATCTTGGTTTCCGTTATCAGTGACCTCTTTTCAACCTAAGTATTTGTGATAATAGGTGCATGATGATGGAGTGCTTGATCCTTGGACACTGTCGAATCCATTTCTCAAAATCATGGAGGATGAGTTTTCATCCATACTTTTAATACTCATGTCCCTTTTTTTGAGTTCTGATGCACATCCTTCCCCTTCATAGAACACATGTATCATTTCACCTCTGTATGACCACCTTCAAACAATGAAAAAATCCAGCTGGAGTTGTATGAACCTGCACCCTTCCTTGGCGTATGCATTCCTAAATCCATTCTGGGAGGACTATAAAACCTTGTGTATGGATCCAAGATGAAGGTATTAGAAGTTGCATGATGCTGATCTAGAAAAGAGGACCTATGTTGTCGAATCACTTAGAAAGAGTAGAGCGCTTGACTAGTTACAACATTTCTCAGTATGTCTATTAATCTACGTAAGCTTATCTAACAGGTTGCTGAGTTTGAGTTCTTGAGGGACAAGAAGAGGATCATTCTTACTGCTATCCCTTTAGCTATAAAGATAATGATCATTACACTGAGGAAGATGACCAGCACTCAATTTGTTCATAATGTAGTTGTACACGTTAAGCACCATCCTCATGGAAGTTTATGACCTGCGGACAGCTAGAAAAGTCAGAGGACTAGATGTTAATACCTTATAGCTGAAAGATCCAGGGAGAGAGAGAAGAGAGATGGCTGCAAGTAAAATGAAGAGAGGCTCGTGAAAGTGTGCAAAGTGTCTGTAAGACAACAGTGAGATTGCAGGAGCAAAAAATCCTACATGAGGTAGAGCGTTGCAAGAAGGACTTCTATAAGATTGCACGTAGAGGATGTGGAACTTGAACAGTCTATGCATACCCCATGTTGTAACCAGTGCGGGAGAGAAGACCCCCTCAAGTTATGGATGAGAGATCAATCACTTGGAGAAAGTCAAATCCGTAGGCATGCATGAGTGCAGATCCACCTAGTGCCACACAAGAGTTTTTAGTATCCCTCTTCCAGTTTTCTAAATCCAGAGATAAGAATTACTTATCCAAGTTGGGATTGAGTTTGAGTAACCAAATATCAGCACCTTGGAAGTATGAGGATACCCACATTCGGTACATCTATGGTTTCATAATCAATTCATTGTGACACCATAGAATAAGGATCTTTTCATTGACATAGTAGGACAACGATTATGAGATTGAGTATTTTTTAGACCTGGTTATTGGATCTAGGAGTAGATGTGGGAGAACACATCTAAGAGCGGTGTCAACCTTATCTACCCCATTACTTATCTTTTGGTACACGGATCTTAGCGCAACATGATGGGGAATAGCATTCAAGATGTGACCTACTGCTCAGGACAGTCCTCTCGAATCAGAAATGGAGGAGGTGGATTTTCCAAGCTTCACGTTGAACAAGGTGGAGGTAGAGAACATGGGTGACAACTATGGTAAATCATTCATCAAATCAGGATAATCAGTGATGGGTTATGGATGAGCAATAGGTAGCTAGTGGATCTGGTGGTGGACAAATGATCACCTTTTCCAGGAATGTCTATCAAGGTCCAAGATTCTATTCTTGGTGTTGACATGATTCTTAAACAATGGGCTCATTCAAGTGGATCAGGCCTTTCCCAATGTCAATTTGCATTTAGCTTCATTAGATCCAAAGAAGGAGTCACAGGATGCTAGAGATACTTACTTCACAAGCATGAGGAAAAGCTTGTTATGGCATGCAAGGATCAGTTCCAGCTACCTCCAAAAGTCTAATACATAGTCAGTCTTGGGGAGATATTTTACAAGGGCTTTTTGTTGCATAGCTTTGGTTACCAAGAGTGGAAAACCAACTCACTAGACAGTAGTGTTTCTATTGTCACGCTAGGTAGAGCCACGTTCTTGATGAAAAATCATCCACATGGTTGCTAATTTTGAATAAAGTGCAGCTACTTAGAATCTTCACCAGTGGCAGGATTTTTTTGATTTTGTCATTTCTCTGGCTAGATTAGGGTTGGAGTAGGTTTTCTTTCACCAGAAGAAGTGCTTGTACACACTCTACATGTTCCATGTAAAAGAATGAGATGCTCCACCGGACTTGATCTCACTTCATGACCAGTCTCTGTCTCGCGCTGCTAAGAAGACCTTTGTTTCTCAAAATTTCTTGCAAAAATGAGCTACTGCAAGTTCCACTCTATCAACATGGGGAATACACACATATCTTAGAGTTTATGTCCACGATTTAGAAACACCGTTGATATCTTTACACTTTACAAACCACATGATGGATGTTTCTTTTGCAGTGAGTGCAATGGTGGCATGAATCCCTAAAGGAATTGTAGGGTATCCTTACCGAAGGATAATAGATTTCCCACCTCTTTTTAACATATTATTCGAAAGGCCCAATCAACTCATCGGCTATTGTGTCTTCTCCCATTGCAGGCACTCCAAGTTTCTTAATTTAGAGATTAATACTAGTCTGCAACTTGTACGCTCGTTCCTCTTTTACATCCAACTCGGAAATGGCTTGGTTGATTACTTCAAATATAATTTCTAAGACCCTTTCCCATCGGGATATTTTGATAACCTACCATATCATCTTAGACCTAGGGAAATTAAATATTAGTAAGAAATGGGTAAATTAAAATTTTGGAAAAGTTGCAGCAGTTCAAGATATTCCATGTCCCCCTGTAAAATCCATTCGGGTCCATACTAAGTCAAAACCCATTTTTTATGAAAATCAAAAAAACTAATTAAGTGTCTAGAGTTTCCTTCATTTCAAGTTTTATGGGTCCTTCATGCATCGGGATATGTTGATCCACTAACATGTTCCATGTATTAGCTCATCCTTGCACCGCGAGTTATTGTGTTGTCTTGATAGATTCTTGGTTGAAGTTGTTGATGGGTGTAACTTCTTCGATAGGAATTGCTGAGGCATTTGGATCCACCAGGTGTTGTAAATAGGATGAAAGATTTTTCACCTGCTCTTTTATCTCGTCAATATTTTTCTTATATTGTTTTTTCCTTGCCACCAAGCGAGTAGAAGGCTGCTGGTACATATGTAAACCCCATTCATGAGTAGTTGGCCCTAGCTGGATTGTGTTCATTTCATAATCATCCGGTGTCATCTTTTCCATTGGTTTGATCACCTTAGGTTAGGTTACCTCAATATATTGGTTGTCTGTTTCTCCACTGTAGAACTGTGAGGCTGTGTGCGTGAAATTTCTTTTTCTTCCCTTGGTCAATGAGGCAATTTATGATAAATTAGGGACTGTGACCTATTAAACAGTGTGTGTATCAGGTGTTATTATCTCCTACATCGATGGGAACATTTCATTAGAGTCAGGCTAAATGACAGGCATATCAACCGTTCCCTTCTTGAGTAGAGCAGATGCATTTTTGATGGGAGAGGCAGTAGTGTCAACAAGAGGTGAGGCCTCCTGCGGTGGTTCAAAGAATTTTTCTTAAACTGCGTGCTCTTCTTCCACTTATGTTTTTGCAAGAGGGTCTTCCTTTTACATTTCTACAACTAGGTCTTCCTCTATCTTGGCTCTCTTTGGTGAGTTTTCGTGAGAAGAAGTCACAAATTCTATGGATTCTCTCTTTGAAATTACTTTAGAGTTTCTTCAACTTGAATTAATTTCCACCACTTTTGATTATTACTACTGCGAAGCCTATTTCTGACTCATGGGGACACCTCATGATTGAATGATTATGGCTCTCTTCCTTTGGAACCAATCCCTCATTCTACTGACCACTTTCTCAGCTCATTCCTTGATATCTCCTAAGTTGCCAACGTGCCAATTGACTTGAGGAAATGGGGAAGCCTTGATCGCCACAAATTAAGGACCATACATTTCTGTTCCGTCATCTTACAAAATATCCTCATACCAAGAGAACTGGAATTTCCTCATCCCATCAACTGTGATCCTTCTCACATACTTCGAATTCATCGACAAATTTTGCACAATAGTCCACAATTTGTGGATCATTGTGGAACTTAGGGATATTAAATGCATCCAGATTAGCTCGTATGTCGAAGTTGGGTCTGGAGGTGTAGGAATGGAGAGTCAAATGTGTGAAGGCAATTTCTAGATGAGATGCATAATTTGTATTCTTACACGTGAACACCTCGAGAGAGATGGGAAATGAGATCAACTTCCTTTTTCTACTTATGAGTTTGTTGTTCACCTGTGCGAAATTTCCTATAGAGCTCAAATATCACAATTTGATCACTAAGGTACTTGGCTAACCTTAGTGGGGTTTAGTCAAAGCCAGAAACTTGTAAGTAGGAGAAAGTCAAGAATTATATGAAATAAGAACCATATTATTTGATTAATGAGGCCGCTTGTGGCGACATCCTTACCTCTAAATCACCCTCCAAAGTTCAGACCATATACATCATGAATGCATCATTCACATGGTTTAAATGTGTATGAATTTATTCCATTAACAACTGGGGAAGTTTCTCAAATGCTAGGACTTTGGCAGTGATGTTCTGTGTGAGAGAAAATACCTTGAATGACCTCGAGATAGCAAGAAAATAGACCAAATAAGAATTCATGTGTAACTTCTTTGTCATGGGCACCTAGGGCAGTTGCATTTGAAATTTGTCACTGATTATCTTCCCCAAATCAATTCTTTTCTTTCCTTCAATCACTGTCAGGATGAAAAGGGCCATCCAATCTTGAAAATCCCTTGTATTTTCTTCTCCCATCACCCGGCTAAGGAGAGTGATTACATCCAAATTTCCTTCAAGAAATTCACATCTTAAAAGTGTCTTTGGCATCCTTAAAGGCTTTCTTCCTGTCTTCATCCATTTTCTACCACTCATGCACAACCTTCTCTTTTGTGATGACAAACATGTTGGGTGACCTCAGAATTTACAGAGTGATTGAGATCATTCTAGGAGCTATGACTGTCATTTCCATACCATTTTCAGCTCAAATTTTTTGTTTGTTAGGCTCATAGTGATGTGAGAAGGCTAAGACCAGATCAGTGCTTTATACGGACACAAGATGTCCCGTAGCTGCAAGCAACCCACTTATGAATACTTTATCTTTGATCTTCCCTCTTTCCTTTTACGTAATTCAAGATTTTAGATCATTGAAATCCATATAGGAGACAGTGTTGTCATCTATCTCGTATTCAGAAGAGAAAGGTTGTGCTAGTTTCGTTCCTGAAAACCTGAACTTCATGATTACTCAACACTTACTATGTCTAGGAAGGGCAACTTACTATTTTTAGTAAGTGTCAAAAAATACTTCCCCGAACTCCAACTGCAACTTCCAACTTGAATGTCCAACTTCTATTATGTTTCCTTTGTGAAATACACCTTCTTGAATGGCTTACTATTTTTAGTAAGTGTGAATGAGACAAATTACTATTTTTAGTAAGTCTGAAGGTTCAGCTCTTTCAAACCTCAATTGGATGTGACAACTTGAATTCGTTTTTCTCACTATGTTCCTCTCAACTTTTGAACCAACTTGCTTTTTTTAGCACTTTCTTATGAGACTGCTTACTATATTTAGTAAGTTTCAATTTTGGGCCGAGGTGACCTTTCTGATGATTTTCCCTTGCAATACCCCCTATGTGCTTACCGCCTTCTTAACAACTTCTTTAGATAGTGAATTACCTAAAATTATAGTCACTTGTGTAGAAGGGCCTACTATTTTTAGTAAGTATTCTTTTGGTGATTGGATGATGATGAGACAAATATTTTTTATATGGGTTTTTGCCTAATATTAACTCTCTGAAATTTCAGGCCTACCCGCTCGCTAGTTAGTGAAATTTTAAAACTTGAAATTTTTCATCTAGAAATAGCCACATGCATGATAGCCATTAATGGAGCTCGAAAATTAAAGGTCTTCTTATCCTCCTCAGATCTTGATAAAATTTATATTTCTGATATGGGTTTTTTCCACTTATTACATAGGTGAAATTTCTTGGCAAGCCGATCATCGGTTAATCGGGAAATGAGATTATTGATTTTGTTGCATGGAAAAAATGGTTTCTTTAAAGAAAAAAATCCTCAATGTGAATGAGAGATATGTTTCTGAGTTTTTTATGGCATCCAAAAATGGTGAAGGAAGCAAAAATCTTATCTCGATCCATGCCCTGGTTTGCAAGTTACATCAATTTCTTTGTCTCATGATTACGAGGGTTTTCAAATGAAATTATTTGTTTTTTCCTTCATTCTTCATCTCTTTGATTTGATTTTCCTCTAAGATTTCATTATTTTCAATTTTTTAAGGACTTGGCAAAGTTAGTTGAGTGTAGCAATGACATTTTGGATGTCTGAGAAAAATTTCCTAGAGTTTCGGCAAGGTGTGGAGTTGTGGAGAGATGAAACAAAGATGGCTAAGTCTTTACTTTATGCATTCTAAAAATCAATCATGAGGGCTGGTTACATTTTTTTCTCCATTATTTCTTTTTTCAAAAGGGATGAAAAGGACACAAAATTCCCCATCACAACACTTGGTGGGATTTGAGTGGCTGAGTGTTTTAGAGAGGGAGCTTGAGGGAAGCACGTGGAGGATGTGTTTCGAGTGTATGGAGAACCAAAAGAAATAGTATGGTATGGGTGAATTTTCATGTCCTTTATTTATATTTTATAAAGGGAATAAAGGGACATCAGTTTCCACTTTGTGTCAGGTTGCGACACTTGGCGATCATATGTGCAGTGAGATGAAAGGCTCCAACTAACTCTCAGGGGCTTAATTGGCAATGCAAAAGGCTACGTTGGTGATTTGAGGGCTAAAAAGGGTTGGGAAAATTTTCATGTCCCTTTTCCAAAGGGATGAAAGGGACATGAAATCTCTCTAGGCTCCTAGAGCTGACACGCGTCCTCTTCAAAAATTGGCAAAGTATCGAACTCTTTCCTTGAGCCAACTTGCAACGGTGATAACTCGATCTTCTGGATGATTTCAGAGATGAAATTTTATATGAATTTGATTAGAGAACACAAAACGATTTGAATGCTCATTTTTTTGCACTTAATTTGGATTTAATCATCTCCAAATGACACCTTTGTTTCTTGAGACTGCTAGTTATGCGCTAGAAGAATGAGTTGCCTAGGGAGGTGCATGAAGTTTCACGATGTGTCATTTTTTCCACCATTAAGGGCATGGAAAATACCTTCCATAGGTAAATTTTTGGGCTTTTGAATCTTTAAAAAGATCCCATAATGTTTCCTTGAATTTTAGGCACTCCTTTTCTTCGTATACTCATTAAGGCCCGAAAACCCACTTTCGCTGAATCAACTCCAAAAACTCTTGATATTTCAAAAATATCTAAAAAAAATTGTAGATGTTATTGGAAGTTCAATGCATCTTCATGTTGAGTTTTTATTCTTTGTTTCTCTCTAGGGGGTTCATTAATCCCAGGAAGGCCAGTGGTAGCCCTTCCCAAAACTACCCAAAACTTGGCATTCTTCACAAGTTCCTAAAATAACCTGGGGGAATTGGATGGAAATCCAATTAGGGACAAAACCTTACTGTAATGGTCCAAGCCACAATGATCTAATAAGGCTTGGTGATTTGAGGGATATTTCCAATTTTCAAGCATGAAAATGAATGATGATATTCTCTTTTATGAAGTTACTCACTGTCTTAATGTTATCTTGCTTGACTGGGATGGCCTCCACCCACTTCATGAAATAATATTTCGCTATGATCACGTAAGTGTGCCCCATGCTTGAGTGAGGATTTAGAGCACTGATGAAGTCTAGTCCCCACTACTGAAATGATTCTTTAATGAAAACTAGCCTGAGTGGTAGTGTTGTGAGCTGTGGTATCCCAACGAATTGTTGAAATGATTTGCACTTAGAAACCCATTGTTGAGTGTCTGCGAAGTGGGTAGGCCAAAAATATATCCATCAGAGAATATTAGGTGCAGTGACCATTACTGAAAAATTTCCACCACACACTTGGTCGTGATATACTTTTAGAAACTTTTCTTTTTGTTGTTTGTCTACGCACCTAAGAAAACATCCATCAAGACCTCTTTTGTAGAGTACGTGGTTCCAGATCACAAAACTTGTTGCCTTCATCTTGAGTGATCTATTTTTCTTGTAGTTAAGATGATGAGAGAAATCTTTGTAGGTTAGATAATAGGTGATGTCTACATACCACTCATCGGTAGTAATTACGAAGAGAACCTGTGGATTATCTTCAAAAAAATGGAGAAAGTACAGTTATCTTCACCATGTTGAGCCTTGAGAGCCTCATCTTCAGCGATCAATCTGTAAAAACCATTTCCTGCACCAAATTGGAGGGTCGAATCTCCAAGACATACTTTTGAATCTTTGTGACCCATTTCTCTTTTATCTCTGGGGTCTTGTTGTGTCAAGATGGAATTGATTACATTACTAGGGACCATCACCACCGTATGAGAGTTGAGTATGTAAAATCTGACACTTTTACAACCTTGACCACTATATAAGTACGTTTCTTCAATTGGATGTAGTTTAGCTCATGATTCTTCAATGGGAAGCTCATGAAAGCAATAGGTGTTTCCACACCTTCATCATTCTTATATACAAGAACATCAAATAGATTATGTTTCGATGCATAACAATACATGATGAACTCTTTACTGAAGTCTAGAGATATGAGAGTCAAAGCTTTTGTAATGGATTTCTTGATTTCTTCACAAGATTCCTTTCACTCATTATTCCACTTGAATCTTTCTTCAAGTTTCATCATGGTGGTGATGTGCTTCGTCAATTTTTTGAACTCCGGAATGAAGCGATGAAGAAATGTTACCTTGCTGAAGGAGTGAAATCATTTCTTATTTGTGGGAAAATATAATGTTTGAATGGCTCTCACTCTTTTAGGATCAAGTGTGCTCCATGCTTGTTCATAATGTGCCCCAATAAATTAACTTTTATAACTCCAAAGATGCACATTTTTGGGTTCAAGGATATGTTGTGCTTTCTACACCTCGTGAGGACCTGTTCCAAATGATGAATATGGTATCCCCTCTTTTTTGAGAAGACTATGAGATTGTCTAGGTATATGACAATATAATGGTTCAAACATTTGAATGCCAAATCCACCACCCTTTTAAATATAGCCCCTGTATTGATTAGGCAAAAAGGCATTCTGATGTATGCAAAAGTTCCCCAAGGTATCATGAACGATGTCTTGGTGAGATACTACTCCACCACCTTAATTTGATTATACCCTGAGAATCCATTGAGCAAAGAGAACATTCTAGATCCGGTGACCACCTACAAAATGTGATCCATGATGGGGAGGGGGTAATAATATTTTAGTGAGGACTGGTTTAGATTACGGAAATCCATGCATATTATTATTTCACCATTCTTCTTCTGCACTGGAACAATTTTCACCACCCATGTGGAATGATGGATGGGAAAGATGATCCTTGCATTGAGCATTTTCATCACTTCCTCTTTGATGGTGTTTGTTATCTTCAGGTTGTATGGCGTCTAATTTTACCTAAATGGATTGGAATCCGACTTCAAGGGAATTGAGTTGTGCATTTCCTTTGGTTGGAATGATTTATGCTCATCATGTGAATAGGCCAAAACATCTAAATATTTATTCATCAATGACACAAACCTTATCTTTTCTTCAGGTGAACAATACTTTCCAATGTTGACCATTCTTGGGTTCTCTACGGTGCCGATGTTTTCTTTCTCAAAATCAGCTGGGCACCGAGGAGATTGCTCCACCTTATCTTGAATGAATCTATCATGCTTATCAAAGAGGTCTTCTAGAGAGACTAGGTCTTTAGGGATATTGTTTCCTTTCAATTTGATCACTCCTTCTTCATCAATCCCTTCAATTCTTTCTTTATACTATTTGACTACCACCTCCCTATGTGGATTCTCACCTCCTTAAAAAATGTTATTGAAATTATCTCTTTATTGCAAGAAATCTAGGAGATGATTGTCATCATTGAAGACTTGCAAGTGGTTTACATTATCGGGCATGCTAGGTCTGAACACCATCTCAACAGTTACCTTATCCTTTTTGAATGATGAGTGTGGTATCACAAGGGAGGATGACACTGTAAAAGAGTCGGCTCTTTCATTTCATTCTTGAGGAACGATTTTAATGGAGAATGCATCGAAAGATTCAATGCAGTCCCACACTCTTTTTCTGTAATGTCGGATATTTTGATTCATTACTTAGTACTACTTTTGGACCTGATTTACTATTACATCCACATCACCCAAGTATTTCAGGTTCTTGATCCCCATATATTCTATTATTCCCATTCCAAAGAGGAGGGATTCATACTCCACCATGTTATTTGTGTTATCAAACTGTAGCTTGTAGGTGAATGGGTACAATTCACCGGAAGGAGAACACAACACCACACCTACTCCCAAACCCACGCTGGAATGACTACCATAAAATTCCATTATCCATATTTTGCCTTCTTCCTCTTCCATAAGAAGTGAAAAAATCTCATCCTTCTCTGATGTGAGGAAGTAGTTACCCAGCCCACTGTCCCGGAATAGGATGTTCACCCTTAGATAATCAGATTTTCCTTATTGGAAACATTTTTTTCATCTTTCCCTTTACTAGAATGGCTGTATATGACCAATCCATTTTGATTTCTCTGCCCAAATATCTATAGAAGATTCAAATCATAGCATCCCAAAATATGTTGGAATGTCAGCTACTAAGATAGTAAGGAACACCTTCTTCTCTGGAAAATCAGCTAGTGCCACATGTGCGTACTTGATTTTTCCCACCAATAACACTTGTTTAGATTCCATTGAATAAAATAATTCACTTGCTTGGGTCAAGGTGAGGCATAGAAAATTTACAAATTTGACTAGAATTACATTGTCGGAGGCTCCAGAATCTACGATGCAATTATTGAGTTGGAAACCTTTAATGAGGAGTGACAGGTAAAAAGGTTCAACTTTTTTGGTTTTGGAGGCACTGAGGGCTAGCATGTTTTGTAAAGTTGGTGTGGATGGTGTGGGAAGTAGGCCTTTAGAATTTGAGTTTGATACTATAGAACTACACCACATACTACATCAACAAGCCTATTAAATTTTATAGGGTGCATTTGTAAATATTTTAGCTCTATGATATGGAATTTGGTTTTACTCGCGTGTTCCACATAATCAAATGGGGTCATGGTGGGTGAGGTTGAGGTTCTAGGGAAGATTGAAAATTTACATGGTGAATGTTTCGTTACTTTGGGAGTTGGATTTTCTTTAACATGCGTGGTAACTAGTCTGGAAGAAGACATGGATGTGGGTTTTGGTGGTACTTTAGATGGTTTTGCAGGGGTAACATTTGAATAATAATTTTCCTTAGAAAATTTAGAACTACGAGAAGGAATAGAAGAATTACTTGTTGTGGTAGAGTGATTATTACTAACCAGTGGGTCTAATTTTTCTTTAGCTGATTTTATTGAAGATAGTAGCGATAATACTCTGCTGATGATTTTATTTTGTGGAACTTCCACAGGGAGATCTTCTTTCTTTTTATTTTCCTTCACCATGGCCATTTAGGATGAATATCCTTTCTTAGATTGTGCACGTGTGAAAAATACGCATGAAAAACTTGGTGCTTCTTCATTATCTTCATCTTCATCTCCATCAACATACTCAATTAGGCCATTTTGTGTATCACTGTCAACTTCCTCTACCTCGAGAGAGTTATCATCATTTCCTATATCTTCCTCTTCAGGTTATTCTCTCTCTACTTCTTCATCTAGCTCATTGGTGTCACAAGAGGCATTGATTGGTGATGCTTTGAGAGTGAACCGATGATGAGATGGGGTGATTCTTGGTCTATTGGGAGGATTTGGATTCTTTGGAGTGCTATTCCTTATGATCTAAAACAATTATTTCTTCATGGAAACCAAGTCATTGGCCATTTTCTAGAACATTGGGTTCGTGGTGACTGAGTTTGAACTCTGAATTTGTTTTTCCCATTGGGACATTTTACTTTTCCACAAAATATCAAATCATCTTCAATATCGATCGCGAAGTCCTATGTTTCCTTCAAATCCATGGGTTGGGATATTCTGAGGAAGAAACCAACTTCTGATGGTAAAGCACTGATGAAGAATCTTTTCAAATTATTTTTAGGAGGCATGACATCTTCAGGAATTATTCTTATTATCCTATTATATGTTACGATGAAGTCTCTCATTGATTCAGAAACGTCTTTATTCATTTTCACCAACTAGACCAAGATATCCTAACAGTCTTCAGTAGATTTGAAACTATGTTTGAATTTGCTTCTTATATCTTACCAACAGGTGATGGACCTTGGGTGCAACATGTAGAACCATTCAGAAATTTTTTCTTGAGGTGACTCCACAAAGAGTCAAATTGACACATCTTCATGTTCAACACCCAACATACTACAAAAGGTGATGAACTCTGCTACATGCTCCTCGGGAAGTTGAGAACCTTCCCCTCTAAATTTTGGGAAGTTTTTTCTAGATCCTTTTGGTAGCTCATGGAGTGGTTGAGGAAGGGAATGTCAACCATTGTTTCCACCCCATGGAAAATTTGTTCTACATTCTTCATGGCCACGATCCACCATCCCATTCCTGATTCTAGCTTCCAACCTTTCTAAGGTTGTGGCTTTAGCCAGTTCTCTTGCATCTACTTTGGATTGAGCTCTTTAAATATCTTCAATTTGAGCTCTTATTTATGCTTCATCTCTTTCTTCTCTTTGTATAACTTCTTATTTGGTCTTTACATTGGTGAAATATTCAAGATTCTCATTGATATATTGAAACTCAACATTCAATGGATTGAAAACATTTGGACTCCTAATGTGACCAATTTCTTGACAAATGGGAGACCTCATATTTATGAGCATCTCTTATCTTCTTTGAAGTTCTTTGAAGATGGGATCATTTTTTCCTCCTTGAAAATCTATACTCTTCTTTGTGGTGCTTGAATCTTTCTTTTCCTTTCTAATTAACATTGCATTCTTCTTTGAGGTCAAGTGCTCTCGGGGAAATGAAGTATTGGGTGACATTTTTACCGTTATGACAAATATCCTCTCACAAATATGAAGCAATATCCTCTTGAATGTGGAAAACTAACTCAAGTATTTAAAGAGAAGGATTCCCAAGAATAGCCATAGTTTGAAGACATAAGGATCAGGTGACTATTCAAATTCCAATTTTTTATTTTCATGTTTTTCAATATTTTTTTCTATTTTTCCAAGTAATTTTTTTAGGTGTAGATGCTGCTAAATATACCCCATAATGGGTGCTAAAAAATGTTGGCAAGAAAATTTATAAGGTAGATAAATTTTTGGATTTCTTGCCAACGCTCTAGGATTCGAAGTCCCTCTACTTAAACATTATAAATTTTGTATTTTCATGCACAAGTAAAGTGATTTTTATCCATGGTGGCTTTGTGGTTGGGGATCCAATAGGGGCACCTGAACCTACAAAAAAGATAGTAATTACTTGTTAGAGAAGACTTTGTCAATAGACCAGGAAAGGGAGTGAGAATATGAAGTACGGGAACTAATGTTGTAAGTAAAAAATCAGATCCTTACATACTCTAATTAGAAAATCTTACATATGCATTTTTAAAGAATAAAACAACATGATTTTGGGGCCACTAGCTAGAGGAAACCATAAGTACAAAGACGTACACATTCATATGCCTTGGAAAATAAAAATTTCTTCCTTTATTAGCTTCCAAAATCACAGTTGTACATAGCGAGAAATTGAGGAAATTAAAGAGGGGGAGATAGCAGAAAATGGCTAACTCTTTTTTCACTCACAAGTAAGTAGTAGCTTTCTCATAAATTTACAATAATACAACCAACAACTGAGAAATTTCAGAATTTTAGAAGCAACTCAAATGAGGAGTTCATTACAATTTATAGAAGAGGAGAAACTCTTCAACATCCCGAGACCTTTCATATGTCCTATTTTTTATTTTAGATTATTCACATTCCTATCAAATATTAAGTCTCATTTATAAAAACAAGGCAACTTAATTTTAACATCATATTTCTAAAGTCACTTTTAACTGAGTTAAAGACATATTAAATGGTACAAACCCAAACATGAAATTAGAAATTTGAAGAGAGAGAAATTTAGGGGGAGAAAAGAGAGAGAGAGAAGGAAGAAGAAGAAGAAGAAGAAAGAACCATTAAAAATAATGAGCTGCTCCAGTGGACTTGATCTCACTTCCTGATAAGTCTTCGTCTTGCGCTGCTGAGAAGATCTTTGTTTCTCCAAATTTCTTAATAAAACGATATGCTACATGTTCCACTCTATCGGCATGGGGAATACACACATAGCTTAGAGTCTCTTTCCACCCATTAGAAACATCATTGATATCTTTGCACTTTTTGAACCATAATGGATGCTTTTCTGCAATGAGTGCAATAGAAACATGAATCCCTAAGAGGAATTATAGGGTATCCTTATTGAATGATAATGGATTTCCCACCTATTTTTTAACATATTATTCAAATGACACAATCAAATCATTGTCTATTGTGTCTTCTCCCATTGCATGCACTCCAAGTTTCTAAATTTGGCAATTAATACTATCCTGCAACTTGTATGCATATTCCTCTTTTTCATCCAACTCGGCGATGACTCAGTTGATTGCTTCAAATATGATTTCTAAGGAACTTTCCCATACATGCGACAAGTCTTCAGAAGGGGTGGAAAAAATCTTCTTGCTAATCAACTCCTGAGAGTAAGTGTTTCTCATTTCACTCACTAGTGGACATAGAGGACCCCATTGATCCCTTTCTAACTCCAAATCTTCTCTAAGCATCCGTATCCTATTTACAATTGCAGACATGTAGGAAAATAATTTTACTGCCTCTTAGAGAACTAAATTTCCCTTTTCAAAAATTGTGTCAATCCATTTGTATTAGCTCGTCCTTGCACCATGAGCTCTTGTTCCCTCTTGATAGAATCTAGGTTTAAGTTGCTGATAGGTGTAGCTTCTTTTATAGGAATCGTTGAGGCACTCGGATCCACCAGGTTTTGTACGTAGGATGAAAGAGTTTGCACATGTTCTTTTAGCTCATCAACATTTTTCTCATATTCTTTTTTCCCGCCACAAAGCGAGAAAAATACTACTGGTACATAACCAAATCCTCTTCATGAGTAGTTGAGCCTAGTTATATTGTGCTTATTTCATAATCAGCTGGAGTTATTTCATCTACAAGATTGATCACCTTAGGTTGGGCTACCTCAATATATTGGTTACCTATTTCTCCACTGTAGAACCATGAGGTCGTGTGCGTGAGATTTATTTTTCTTTCTTGGCCAATGAGACCATTGTCAATAAATAAGGGACTGTGACCTGTTAATTAATGCATGTATCAGGTTTTATTGTTTCATGTATCCATGGTAACATTTCATCGGACTCAAGCTCTACGATAGGCATATCGACCGTTCCCTACTCGGGTGGAGGAGGAATATCTTGGATAGGATAGGTAGTAGTATGGTCAAGAGGTTAGGTATCCTGTGGCAGTTCAAATACTGGGTCTTGAACTACATTCTCTTCTTCTACTTGTGTTTCTGCAACTGGGTCTTCCTCTTGTATTTCTAAAACTGGGTCTTCCTCTATCCTATCTCTCATTGGTGACTTCTCGTGGGAATAAGTCTCTGATTCTACGATTTTTCATTTTGAAATTGCTCCAAAGTGTCTTGAACTTGAAGTAATTTCCACCACTTTCGATAATGATTGTTTTGAATTTTGTTTATAAATCATGGGGAAACATTGTGAATGCATCATTCACCTAGGTGAAGTGTCTGTGACTTTCTTCCATTACCAAATGGGGAAGTTTCTCGAATGCTGGGACTTTGGCAACAATGTTTTGGGTGAGATACAATCCCTTGAATGACCTCAAGCTAGTGAAAAATAAACCAAATAAGAATTCATGGGCACCTGGAGAATTTGTAGATGCAAGTTGTCACTGATTATCGCCCCCAATCAATCCTTTGTTTTCCTTTAGCCACTGTTAGGAGGTAAAGAGCCATCCAATCTTGAAAGTATCTCATACTTGCTTCTCACATCACCTTATTGAGAAGAGTGATTGCATCCAAATAACCTTCACGAAAATCACTTCTCGATAGTTTTTTTAGCATCCTTGAAGTCTTTCTTCCTGTCTTCATCCATGACCTTAATGCAACTCCTTGTAGGTATGCGTCCATTTTTTCTCACTCGTGCACAACCTTCTCCTTTTTTATGACCACCATGTTAGGTGATGTCAATATTCACAAGGCGAGTGAGATGGTTCTTGGGGCTATGACTATCATTTCCGTACCATTGTTAGCTCTAATTGTTTGCGTGTCAAGCTCATAGTGATGTGAGCAGGCCAAGACCAACTCAGTGCTTTGTACAGACACAGGATGTCACGTAGCTGCATACATCCCACTTGTGAATACTTGATCTTTGATCTTCCCTCTTTATTTTGTCATCATGCAAGATTTTAGATCATTTAAATCTATGTAGGAGACATCATTTTCATGTATCTCATACTCAGAAGAAAAAGGTTGTGTTAATTTCATTCCTGAAAAATTGAACTTCATGATTACTCGTCACTTACTATGTCTAGGAATGACGACTTATTATTTTTAGTAAGTGACATAAAATTCTTCTCCAAACTCCAACTGTAGATGCCAACTTGAATGTCCAACTCCTAGTATGCTCCCTTTGTGAAATTCACCCTATGGAACGACTTACTATTTTTAGTAAGTGCCTATGAGACAACTTACTATTTTAGTAAGTGTGAAAGTTCAAGTTTTTCAAACCTCAATTAGATATGACAACCTGAATTCATTCTTCTCATTGTGTTCCTCTTGCCTTCTGGACCATTTTCTATTTTTAGCAAGTTCTTATGGGAGCACTTAATATTTTTAGTAAATGTCAATTTTGGACTAAGGTGACCTTTCCGACAATTTTCACATGCGATACTTCTTCTGTGTTCACCGCCTCCTTCGCAACTTCTTCAGACGGTGGCTTTACCAAAATGACGGTCTCCCATATAGAAAGGCATACTATTTTTAGTAATTATGCTTCTGGTGATTGGATCATAATGGGATGAATATTTTTTATATGAATTTTCACTCAATATCAACCCTCCTAAATTTTAGGCCTACCTGATCACTAGTTTATGAGATTTTAAAACTTGAAATTTTTTACTTGGTAGTGGCCACAGGTACGCCAACCATTAATGGATCTCAAAAATTGTAGGTGAAATTATATTTCTGGTATGGGTTTTTTCCACTTGTTAGACAGGTGAAATTACTTTGTAAGCCGATTGCCAGTTAATCAAAAAATTAGATTTTTTTTTCATTTTCGTTGCATAGAAAAATGGTTTCTTCACTGAAAAAAACCTTCATTGCAAATGAGAGATCTATTTCTAAGGTTTTTATGGCCTCCAAAAATGGTGAAGAGAATAAGAAACCTTATCTTGATCTGTGCCATGGTTTGAAAGTTACATTGATTTCTTCATCTGATGGCTACGAGGGGTTTCCGATGAAATTATTTGTGTTTTCCTCCATTCTTCATCTCTTTGATCTAATTTTATTATGATATTTATTTATTTTCAATGTGAGAAGGACTTGGTATAATTTTTGTAGTTCAAAAATGGTAGTTTATATGTCTGGAGAAAACTTTCTAGAGTTCCGGTAGGGTATGGAGGTGTGGGGAGACGAATTGAGATGCAGAAATGGCTAAGTCTTTGCTTTATGCATTTGAAAAAGAAAGCATGAGGTCTGGTTGGATTTTTGTTTCCCTAATGTCCCTTTTCCTAAAGGGATGAAAGGGATACAAAATTCCCCATCGCACCTCATCGCAACACTTTGCGAGATCTAACTGGCTGAGCATTTGAGGGAGGGAGCTTGAGGGAAGCACCTGGGGGCTGAGTTTTGGGTGTATGGAGAACCAAAAGGAATAGCTAGGGATGAACACACTTTTGATTCCCTGATGTCCCTTTTCTAAATGGATGAAAGGGACATCAATTTCCACATTGCTCCAGGTTGCGACACTTGGCGACCATCCGTGAAGTGAGAGGAAATGCTCCAACTAGCTCTCAGGGGCTGAACTGGCAATGCAGAGGGCCGCATTGGTGATCTAGGGGCTAAAAATGGATGGAAAATTTTTCATGTCCCTTATGTAACTTTTCTAAATGGACGAAAAGGACATGAAATCCCGTAAGGCTCCTGGTGATGACATATGTCCTCTGCAAAAATTAGCTAAGTATCAAACTCTTACCTTGAGCCAACTTGCGACGGTGATAACTCGAGATTCCGGATGAGTTCAGAGGTGAAATGTTTTATGAATTTTATTGAAAACAAAAAAAAATGAGTTGAATGGTGATGGTATTGAGCTTCAATTCTGACTGAATCACCTCCAAATGACCCCTTTTGTTGTCGGGATTTAGGTGGTCGTGACTTTATAATAGACACTGCAAATTTTGTAAAAAAAATATGACATATTGTTTACTTGAATTTTTTTCATTTGTTTTTTTAGTTTACGTTTAAAATCAAATTTTATTTTTAATTCAATTTTGCAATTAATCTTGAGTTGTTTCATTTCATTTTAAATTTATTTTTGTATGTTTTGTTTAGTTTAAATACGAAATCATGTTTTTAATTTTACTTCAATATTATAATAAATTAAGTTGTTTCATTTAGTTAAAAAAAAAAATCATTAATTTCCTTTAGTGTTTAAGTATGAACTTCAACTATTTTATTTACTTCAATTTTGTAATTTCAATTAAGTAGTTTCTTTTTTTAATTTGTTTTTATTTTCTCCCTCTAGTTTAAATATGAAATCAAATTATTTTATGTACTTCAAATTTCTAATCATTCAAGTTGTTTCTTTAGTTAAATGTGTTTATATTTTCTTCCTTTATTTCAAATATGAAATAAAATTCTCTTTTTTACTTCAATTTTAAAAAATTAAATTTTTAAATAAAATTGTTGCAATTTAGTAGACATTTTGGGTTGTAAACGTATAAGAGCAAGGAACATTGATCGAAATCTAGATCCTAAAATGGAGAAAAAATATAATGAAAAGATAAAGAAACCAAACAATTTTAAAAAGGAACAAACTTCTCTTCAAGCTCATGAATCTCTTCAAACTCAACAAGCTCTTAAAGCTATTCAAACTCAACAAGCACTTCAAGAATGAGAATATTTTCAAGCTCAAGATATTATAGATGAAGAACTCAAATTAAATAATGAATAAAGAATAATGGATGAAGATGTTGATTTTTCTCAAGGAGAGGAAGATGAAATTTTATAATGGAGGATTACCGAACTTAAATAATAGTGAGGATATGGATGATGATTTATGTGCTACTATTGAATAGAGTAAGTTACATTATGTAAACACAATAAAGGCCCATTCAATTTAGATATCAAAATATTAATTTCAAAACAAATATTTGATTAGTAGAGCTCAATTGGTGGCAATAATTTTTTGACGTAAAGATATGGTCCCTTTTTTTGAGCTATTACAAGTTTATTCAAAAGCTACGAATAACATGAAATATACTATTGTACATCATTTACATAATGCACTTGACATTATTGGTAGTGTCTCTCATAGAAAATAACTTTCTGTAGCACATTGATCTATTGTAACAACTTTAGTGGGTTTAGAAGTAGACAAAAAATGACAATTCACAACCGTTGCAAATGCTCTTGATAAAGGTAGAACTATCTCAAGGTATGTGAAGTGCATGGTTAAATTAGATGAAAAAATGGAAGGTAATTGGGAATTGATATGTAGGGAAACTCGAAGAAATTTTTTTCCTAATAGTGTAAAACATATTATTATTGAGTATTGGAAAACCCATACTCACATATCTTCTAATGATACTGATGTTTTATAAATAGGGGTTAGTCTTATTTTAAGGAGAGAACAACCAAAATATTTTATGCAAAAAACCCAAAGTGAAATGTATAGAATTTGTAGAAATGATAATGCTAAAATCAAAATTACACAACAAGCATTTAAGAATCTAAATTTGATGTAAGGACAAATATTTAATTCATGAGATATGTTGTTTTCATACCCATATAGATTTTGATCTACATCTAGCCACATTTAGAAATTTTAGGGAGCAGATGACAAAAAATGATGTCCCCCCTCCATGTGTAAGTTAGTTTTTCAGTGATATTATTTGTAAGAAAGTAGAAGGTGCACATAAATTTAAGGTTGGTTGTATTGAAAATAGGTATGTACAAAACGTGGAAACTTAGCAAAGCTACTACAATAAATTCATGACTCGTAAACAAACCAAAAAACTATGAAATGTATACTACAAATTTAGGGAAGTAATCAAAGAAGATTTCCCTTATAGAAATAAATGTCCTTATTTGTGATTTGATGAAGGTTCGATTATGAAATGTATAATATAAATTTAGGGAAGGAATCATAGAAGATTTGCCTTATAGAAATAAATGTTCCTATTTGTGATTTGATGGCCAATTTTAGGCAAAAAAATTATCAATGCATAAAACATAGCTATGGTTCAATGTGGTAAGATTTGGAGTTTCATAAATCTATGAATATTTTTCCCATTGGTTACATTGTGTCTGTGGTTGACTTTGCCGAGAAATATACTTGTGTCCATAAAAAGATATTAAAATTCATTATTATCATTCAAACCATGTGGCCATTGGTGCATGTGTGTTATAGACATGTGCACAACATGATGTCGACAATGGGCTTAATAAAACATATGAAAATCCATTAATAATGAAAGAGGTTCATTTTTATATTAGCAATTATACAAGACACGATAGATTTTTTCCTATTCATTGTTTTGAAATGTTTTTCAAATATATTAAAGTGTGTGATATCAACTTGAAAGAACATTGGGTGTGGTCATATGGTTGTGTGGGCCAATTAAATTTATCAAAAACATTCAATTTGTTAGGTTATATACATCATAAGCATGGTATATGCATATGTGGTATTTATTCAAAAATGGGCATGGAAAAGGGGAACATGACAGTGAAAATGTTCATATCAAACGTGAAATTTGATGGCAAAAACTCCAATTTTATGGGGTTCAACTTAATGATGCATCTGAAGTTGTTAATTGATGTAAGTCACTTGTTGGTGGTGGTGAGATAGGTGTAACTGAAAATTCTCCAATAAGATTTTTTCGAGAAGTGAAAGGTAAAATGCATTCTACCAAATGTTTTTTTACATATATTTTTCATTATTACATGAATGTATGGTTGATGTTTTTAAAAATATATTAACTAGTCACATAAATACAATTGTATAAGTATTATTTTCATAAGGTATTTTCATCAAGTTATGACAACCCAAATACTTCAGCTACATTGAAAGAGTGAGACTATTCCTGTGTTTTTTATTGCTACATAAATTAGGATGGATATGGGAGTGTGTTTGAAAGAATCACTAACAAATATGTGCATTATTGGGATAGAAATAGTACAATTAACACCATCTTTTGAGGAGGAGGATGTGGATGTGTACGATCCAATTTTTTCTCTTGATTATGATCATTTATATGGATTGTTAGAGAAGGTAAATTGCATTATCGTACCATATTGGAATATTCACAATTTTACTTCATGAAATGATGTATGTACTTATATATTTATTTAAAATATATTTTTTTGTGTATGTCATATATTTTTAGTTATTACAAAGGAAAAAATGCAAAAAGTGTTGGTTATTGTTTATTAAAATGCACAAAATAATCAAAGTTGCTTGCTACAATTATAGTTGATGATGGGAACTAATTTCCCACTAGATCAGTTGTGATTGAGAGTAGTGACTTGAAGCAAGTGGATCAAGCTAAATATAATTCAATCAATTTTATTGATTACATTCTTCATATAAAGGTTATTCTTTACAACCACTTTTCCATTGCTACGTGTCTTCACTTAACTCCAATATCATCTCACGGTAAGATTAAAAATGTGGAAGCTCTATTTGGAAGACCACAAAAGGATTTTGGAGGTTTTTAAAGACATATAAGATCCTAATTCCTTTTATTAGAGTTTTTATATTGTTTTTGGATTCAACCATGTGCACTTATGAATTGAATATGATGTATAATTTTGATTCGCAACATTTAAATTAGCATAGTAAGATGTGTGCACATTACAAAAATATGAAGATACATAAATTACATCCAAATACTCAAACTATGTTATAACATTACAATGTATTATATACACTCCATTGGATATATTTTTTTGTTTTTGTTTTGATCTATAGGGTTTGTGTAATGTATGTCTTGAATAGTGTTCTCAAATTTGGTAAAAATTGAAATTTAACACATATAAACTTATTAATTTTGTCATCTATTACAATACCCCTAATCATATATATATGGATAAGATCATAAATGACTAAAGACTCATTAGAAACATACTAGAACACTTGATGGAGACATGGAGAGTGGAGCACCATAGCAAGACCTTCACAGAAATATTATCCCTCAATAAGGAAAAGTATCCCATAACAACTTGGAAGGAATCACATGACCACTAGAGGAAATTTGGAAGAATATATATCCTTGGAACTATTAAACTAATAAAAAACTAATGAAATAATTTAAATAAAACCAATCTTCCTAGTAGCCTCAAAACACAAGGAAGAGGTTTAATCTGTGGTAAGAACAATTTTGTTGTGAATGGAAGCCAAGTTGAAGAGGAAAACAACCATGTCAAAGTGGATGTTGTACTACAATGCCTTCTTATTCTACTTGAAAGTGGCATTTTATGGGAAGCACCTTCAAGAAGGATATGGAGAGGATGTGGTCCTTATTTCCATACCCAATTTCCCACATATCAAATGTGAAAATCATCCAATTTAGACTTGATTCTATTTCATTCCTCGAATGAAATAATCAACACAAAAAATATGGTGTGAGAAGATTCTCTTCTTCCATAAATATTAAGTTTTCTCATTTCTCGGCCTTGTCAAAGTGGATATTGTGTTGAAATCCTTCTTGTTCCGCTTAAAATCATCATACCAGGTGAAGGAGATTGTGTGGATGTTCTCCTTCTCCACTCTAATGGGAAGTTCCTTCAAGAAAGAGATAGTGTGTATGTCTTCCTTCTCAATTCCATGCTCAATTCTCCCACAAATCAGATGTGAAAATCACCCAAGTTATACCCAATTCTATTTCATTCATCCAACGAAATAGATAACACAACATGTATGGTATGAGAAGAGTCTCTTCTTCCTTATATCTTAAGTTATCTCATTTTTTGTCCTTATATATATTGTGAGAAAAGTTACTATATCATGTTATCTCATGTTAGCATATAAAAGGAGGAATGGATTTGTTTTGAAAAATAACATATAAATACCTCTTTTACTACCAAAAAAATCTAATTGATGTTCAAGCTTTAACAAACAATGTGAGAGATTAGGGAAAACCTTTAAATATGCAATGAGGTGTTTGATTTGAAGACACTTAATTTGTTAGATAAGATGAAGAAATGAATGGAAAGTTGGAAATAAAAGGGTGGGAATTAAATACATGCATCTCCTGCACGTATTCCAAGGCTCAAATTAATCCTACCCCAATCATATTTTCTATCTCTACTGGGTAAGTGCACCAAGTTAAGGGGCCAAAAAGTGCACAAAAACCCGAAAATGAATGAAACATGATCACATTATGTTTTCTTAGGCTCAGGAATTCACGAACCCAAAACGCGTACACATTTCTAGTATTATGAAATGCGTACATGTTTTGGGCAATACGAATTTTAGGTGGGTCTGAGGGAGCCATATTTACTAAAATAAATGTTATAATTTCTTATACTTAACATTTATTTAAGTAAATATAAGAAATTAGGGTCACTCTGCACCTACTAGAAGTGGTCCCATAGCTCTAACAATTATAATCTAGAAGATATTTTTTCAACATCTAATATGGTCACTACTTACTCATTTTCAAAATTTCAGCAATGACCTAAAACTTTCAAGCCATATATATTGTATTCGGTCTTGGTTTTGTGAAAACATATAGTCATTTTGTAGGTTTTTTGATCTTCTGGATTGGATTTTGGCCCTACCACTACTTGAATTGGTACTAATTTTGAAATTTGGTCCCTAATTCACTTTAGTGATGATAAGTCAACTCTATGATGCTTGTCTACTTCTTACTAAAATGAGATCCTCACTTTGTAGATAGAGGATTGCTCCTTAATTGGGATTCCAATCCTATGGAAAAAATGAGGTGATTGTAATGTGTCTCCTCCTTAGGGATTGGGCTCAAGGTTTAGGATTTAGGGCTAAGGGTTTAGTGTTTAGGATTTAGTGTTTAGGGTTTAGGGTTTAGGTTTTTGGACTCAGGGTTTAGGTTTTAGGGTTTAGGGCTCATGGTTCATGGTTTAGGGTTTATGGCTCAGGGTTGAGGGTTGAGGGTTTAGGGTTTATTGTTTAGGGGTTAGGGGTGAGGGTTTAGGTTTGATGGTTTAGGTTTTAGGGCTAAGGTATTAAGGCTTAGGGCTCAGGGCTTAGGGTTTAGTTTTTAGCGCTCAAGGTTTAGGGTTCAGGGATCAAGGTTTAGGTTTAAGGGTTTAGTGTTTAGGATTTAAGGCTTATGGTTTAGGGATCATGGTTTACGGTTTAGGATTTAGTGCTCAGGGTTTAGGACTTAAGGTTCTGGGTAGTAAAAATAAGGTTTGGTCTTTAGACTTAGGGTTTGGGATTTAGGGTTTAGATTTTAAGGTTAAGGGTTTAGTGTTTAGGGTTTAGGGTGTACATTTTAGAGTTGAGGGTTTAAGGTTGAGGGTTAGGAGTTGAGGTTTTACAGTTTATGGTTTAGGGATAAAGGTTTAGGGTTTAGGGCTTAGGGCTTAGGGTTAAAGGTTTAAGATTAAGGGTTTAGGGTTTAGGGCTTAGGGCTCATGGATTAAGGTTTAGAGTTTAGGGTTTAAGGGTCATAGTTTAGGGTTTAGGGGTTAGAGGTTAGGGTTTAAGATTTAGGGCTTAGGGTTTAGGCTCACCAATTCACTCACTGTATTTTTTTGTGTCTTACCCATTCTTATTAGTATTTACTGAGAGTATTCAAGTAAAAATGGTTCATTAACTTCGTAGGTAGAAAATTCAAAGGGAGTCATCACAATTTGATGCCTTTCATCTGCTGATATTTTGGAGAGAAATTTCAGATATCCAAGAATAATTCGGTACAAAGAAATGTTAACCAATACAACTATCTTCTTTTTCCCATCGCATGGGAACTATTTCACTCGTTGTAATGTTATGTGTCTTGCCCACTCTTATTAGTATTGACAGAGAGTATTCTACTGAAAAGGGTTCATCTTCTTCATAGGAAGAATATTTAAAGAGACTCATCACAATTTGATGTCTTTCATATGTTGATATTTTGAGAGAGGGAAATGCCAGATATCCAAGAATAATTTGGTACAAAGAAATATTTTTGACACTCTTTTGAATAATTATTTCAGTTACAAGTTGTCGGGAGCGAAGGTTTCATTTGAAGAACAAATATTGATATGCCAAGTGCATGTGTAAGCTAGAAATTTGACAGGATTTCAGAGGTTCAATTTTATTTTCCAAGATGCATTACTCCAATGTTTGAAAATGTTTCTCCATATGCAAAAAAATTCTGATTCAGACACTCAATGATTCCTTAATGTCCAATCTTTCCACAGACCCCTGTAGTCTTCGATCCTTGGATATAGGGATACATTGTTACTAGATTCCATTTATAACGATAGAGATATTTGTAAATTTATGTTATGACCTCTAAATCTGTATGAATTTCAAGTTGTTTGGAAATCACATCACACCCTTCACTAGGCTTGAAGACTACCCTTATATTTTTTAAGGAGCTTTTGAAAACATCTATGGGTTTACCATAAAAGGAATTATCAATGAATGGAAGGTCACTAAGTCATAGGCCAACTGAATCCCATTAAAAAACTAAAAAAGAAATATTTACTAGGCGATTGATAACCCCTTTATGTTCTTAGCCTTTCCCTAGTTGTTATGCTCATTTTGAACACTTCAGGAAGTTCTGTAAAATTTCCTATATATTCTAGTAGAAGAGGAACTTTCTCTTTCTCCAGAGGAGAGGATACTACAGGTTGTTTGGTTTTGATCCTACACATACACGTTGGTGTATTCTCTTTGTTTCTTCCATTTCCTTTGAGATTAATTTGTGTTGCGATGGTTATTTTTTCCAGCTTCCAATGGGTCATCCTGGCTTGCATAATACCATAAATGGAAATATGAGAAATGTGAAATTTGTTTCAAAGTGTGAAGAAATTAACATTCAAGAGCGCAAGTATATGTGGGGAGAAACAATTTTGGTAGAGATGTGTAATATGCATTACAAAGAATAAGGTAGATGTCATATCCATTTAGTTTAATGTCCCACCTCTCATAAACAAGGTAGTTGTAAAAGCAAACTCAATGATGGTTCTAGGCACGAGACTAGGAAATATGGTCCTAATATTGATATTCTAAAATATGAACTCATTTATGAGACCTACTAGAAATACATGAAGTTTAGGGGTTAGAGCTTAGGGCTATGGATTTAGGGTTTAGGTCTTAGGGCTCAGGGTTCAAGGTTTAGGGTTTATGGTTTAGGATTCATGATTTAGTGTTCAGGGTTTAGGGTTTATTATTTTGGTTTTAGGGTTTAGGGTTTATAGTTTAGGGTTTAGGTCTCAGGGTTAAGGGTTAAGGGTTGATGGTTAAGGGTTTAGGTTGTAGAGTTTAAGTTTAATGTTGAGTGTTTAGGGCTTAGGGGTTAGGGCTCATGGTTTAGTGTTTGGGATTTAGTGCTTAGGGTTTAGGGTTTAGGGTTTAGTAGTCAAGGTTTAGGATTTAGTTTTTAGGGTTTATGGTTCAGGGTTTAGCATTTAGGGATCATGGTTTGGGGTTTATGGTTTAGGGTTTAGGGTTTAGGATTTTGGATTTTGGATGCATGGTTAAGGGTTTACGGCTCAAGGTTCAGGGTTCAGAGTTATGGCTTTAAGATTTAGGGGTTAGAGCTCAGCGTTCTAGATTTAGGGTTTAGGACTCAGGGCTCGGGGTTTAAGTTTTAGGGTTTAGGGCTCAAGGATTAGGGTGTAGGGTTCAAGGCTTAGGGTTTAGGGTTCATGGTTCATGACTTAAAGTTCGGGGTTCAGAGTTACTAGTTTAAGGTTGAGGGGTTTGAGCTCATGGCTCTGGATTTACTGTTTAAGGATTAGGGATTAGGGCTCAGGGTTTAGGGTTTAGGGTTTAGTGTTTAGGGTTGAGGGTTTATTATTTTGGTTTTAGGGTTTAGGGTTTATAGTTTAGGTTGCAGGTCTCAGGGTTAAGGGTTTAGGTCATAGAGTTCAGGGTTTAGTGTTTAGGATTTAGGGATTAAGGTTTAGAGTTTAGGGATCAGGATTTAGTGTTCAGGATTCAATGTTTAGGGTTTAGGGTTTAGATTTTATGGTTTAGGGTTTAGGATTTAGTTTTCAGGGTTTAGGGTTTAGCATTTAGGGCTCATGGTTTATGGTTTAAGGATTACGGCTAAGGGTTTAGGGATTAAGGATCAGGGTTTAGGGTTTAGGGTTTAGGGATCAGATGTAAGGCATGAATATTTAAGGATTAGGGCTTAGGGTTTTGGGTTTAAGGTATGGTTTAGGTTTTATGGTTTGGGGTTTAGGGATCATGGTTTAGGGTTTGGGGTTTAGGTTTAGATCCTCAGGTTTAAGGTTTGAGTTTTAGGGTTTTGATTGTAGAATGTAAACGCTAAAATGTTTAGGCTGAATGCTAAAATCCTAAAAATTACCTTTGTACTAACCAGATTATACTATAAAAACTATCTCCTAAACTGTGACTAATAAATCTTTGAGACTAGTTCCATAAGGTGCAGAGTGACCCTGATTTCGTATATTTACTAAAATAAATTTAAAGTATAATAAATTAAAAACTTATACTTTTATTTCTGTGAATACAAGCATGCCAAAAGCACATACTATGTTCATATTATGAAGAATGTGTATGCGTTAGAACGCGTACGTGTTTTGTGTTTTCACTTTTTCCAAGCCATGCCTTGAGGCTTGGATTCGGTTTGGATCCCCAAGCCTGAGGCATGGACCTCCAAAAACATAGAAAACCATGTGTTTTTGTAGGAAAATGCAAAATATCCACTTTCGCCATGCTAAATCAACATAAAACAATCAATTTGTTTTAAAAAAATTATACCATGACGTACAGAAGAATATATACTTTCTAAAAATATAATTTTTCAAAGTTTCTGACTAATATAAAGTTTCCATAGTATTTATTTTCTAGCAATGCCTTTTTATAGCTATTTTTTAAAGTTTAAACACGTCTATATTTTTTCGTATATCTTTTTTTTTGCTCATCAAAATTGGAAAAAAAATTACACTAGCCCAAACTAGTTCAAATTCTATACACATCCAAAAAAAATCTATTTTTTGATATTTTTTTAGGTATTTAGGGGGGGCACAACCAGAGCTCCATTATGTTTTTAAATTCAAAATTTATGTACTAGAAAAATCATATAAAAAAATGCTCACTAAAAAAATTTAAAAAAAATGTAGCTTAAACTATATGCTCCTAGCTATCTTTCTACCAAAGGGTTTTCAAAAGTACTAAATGGTGCTCAAAAAATGGTGGGGGGCATGAAAGTTACTCTATTATGTTTTTTAACAAAAACAAGAGCATCTATTGGTATTTTAGTTAAATGTAGCCCAAACTATATGCTCTTAGCTATCTTTCTACCAAAGGGTTTTCAAAAGTACTAAATGGTGCTCAAAAAATGGTGGGGGCACGAAAGTCACTCTATTATGTTTTTTATCAAAAACAGGAGCATTTGTTTGTATTTTAGTTATTTGACCCACTTAAACTTATCCGTTTTCAATAAAATTTAGTAGCTTAAAAACTAGACTCAAAATTCAACGATTCATGTTTATACAACATCTTCCAATTTTGAGTGTAACTATTTCAAAAACCTCGTACAAGTTGAAGTTTTTTATTTTTCAAAAAAATGCATCCACTTAAGACCCCCTTTTGGCCCCCCAACTTGGTGCACTTACCCTACTCCATTTATCATTTCAATTTTTCTCACATTAATCACATAAATAAAATTTAATATTAAAGGGGGGAAAATAAAAAAATGGAAAAAAACTATAGGTTTTAGGTTCAAAACCAAACCACACTGCTTGCTTCTTGTAGCAATTTGTATCCCCTTTTTCAATTTTAAGATCGAGTAATTGTAATGGTTGGCCATATGAGAAATATGTATATTTAATAAACCAATGAAGCTATGTTATTTCTTAATTTTAATCAAGGTCCAACATTGGATGACATTTGATTTACTAGATAATTCGAAGACACAAATGGAAATCTGAAAATAAAATGGTGGGAATCAAATATGTGAATGCCCCACACCAATTCCATGGCCTAGATTGTTTCTACACAAATAATATCATCTATATGTGCTCAAATATTCTAGGTTCAAAACCCAACCATGATGTTTACTTATTGTATCACTCTGTAGCCTCATTTTCCAATTGTAAGCTTAATTAATCATAGGAAAATAGGTGATGCATGAAAAATCACCGATAATTGAGCCTCTTAAATAGTTGGTCATATGAGTGATTAGTAGATTTTATCTGTCAATCAAGATTTGTTATTTTTTATTTCATAACATCAAGATTTTTTATTGTACAACATTTAATTTGATAAATAAAACATAGAAATGAATGGAATGTTGGCAATTAAAAGGTGGGAATAAAAAACTTGCATGTCCTACACCTATTCCATGGATCAAATTGTTCCTACCAAAATAATATAAGTTATTTGTGATCCACTTAATAGTCTTAATCTCATACATTATTCATGTGAGTGTAATTTGAGCTAAAATGGGCTAGTAAAAATGGTGAAAATTCAAAAGGCTCCAAGTTCTAAACCCAACCACACTACTTGCTTCTTGTCTCACTTTGTAGGCATATTTTTTTACTTTTGAATTTGAGTAATTTCACAAAAGTAGGTGATGCAGAAAAAATCATTGATAATTGATCCCATCTCATGGATAAATGTATGGGCGACAAGAATAATTTATCTATTAATTGATCTTTGTTATTTTGTTATTTTATTTTTTTATGATGTCAAGGTTTTTGATTTGATGACATTTACTCTATTAGATTAGGCAAAGACATGAATGAAAAGTTGGAAATTAAAAGGTGGGAATTAAAACCATGCATGTCCTGCACATATTCCATAGCTCATTTTATTCCTACCCTAACAACATGTAATTGATTGTGTCATCTTGATCTCGCTCACATTATTTGCACGAGTGTAAATTGCACTCAAATGGGCCAAAATAAAAATGATAAATATCTAATAGGTTTCAAGTTAAAAACCAGCCACAATGCTTTATTGTTGTAGCATTTTATATCCCCTCTTTCAGTTAGAACCGTGAAACTTTTTAATATCAAATTTAATATACTAACTTTGATATATTGGTTTAATTTTATTTTATTTTTTACATTTTTGAGAGGTGAAATTTTTTGGAGGATAGTTTGACATATATGAAGGTATTATTAAAATGTAATCCATATCCAGGAGAAAATAAGGAGAGAATATTTCAGAGGTATATATGATTAAATAAGTATTGAGTAACATGTGTCTACTTAATCAAAAATAATATCGAGAATGTGTTATTTAATGAATGAAATCCAATAGGGGCATTAGGAAAGAAAGTGATGGGGACCTCATTGTGGAGGGTTTTCTCAATCAACACCTTTTAACTTGTTTTCCAATTTTAAAAATGTGATGCCAAATAGAGAAAACACAAAAAAAAGGGCGAGAAAAGTAACATAGACTAGTAACGATGGAGTGGTAGTTTTGCATGGGCATTGAGACAAATTTGGGTCCAAAAAGATGAATAAATGTTCTTAATTAATTTGATCAATAACGATATACTTAATCAATGCAAAAACATTTATTTTATGTTGCATATGTCATATTTGGGAGGCTATGTCTAACTTATAGGAACACCTTTTGCGTAATTACATTTTCAACTCTACTTCTCTTAACTAGAGATCATTGTTTTCTACCGTTCAATTTTAATTACATTGACATTTTATATTTAAATATTTCTAGTGATACAATTACTTAACCTAACAAATTTCAAATATTAGATATTCATGATCTATATACACACGTTGAATAAGTAGGAAAACTATTTACAATCTCGAATAAGTGAAAACTATTTAATCATCATCATCAAATGACATCATATGAAAGAGTAGGAAAAAGTATAACTAGTAATCATCTCAAATGACTACAAAAACTAGTAATTGATAAATATGTCCTCAAATGACTATAAAAACAAATAAAAATATCCAATAAATTCAACATCATATGAATACAAAAGATAAACATATAAATGTCTAGCGGTGGAACATACGTTACTATCTATAGAATGGCCACCTGATCCTACAGAACTCTAACCAAATGTTACTCTGTCATCGAAAATAGAACCCTACTCGCCATGGGAGTTTGATACAACCTATAAAACACACAATATCATGTATTCGTGATAAATTTTATATGTAAATTTCAAAACTTAATAAGTTATAATTATATTTAACATACTTTAATTATTTACTTACCACATCTACCTCTAGGTTCTATATATGTTGATAATTTCTATTGGAGTATCTCTCGTGTGTTTGATCCACCATGGTGTCTAATAAGCTTGTGTTCTTGCTGACCCCATGGGATAATTTGTTATTGTAAATTCCTATAATAGATTAAAAATAGTTAAAATAATAAAAGAGACAATGTGGTCAAGCCACCGCTAATCAAATTGCCTCTATCTCCCCTAACACCACCTATGATAATACCACCTCTAATTAAATATCCTCTACTCAACCTAACCACCACCAAATCACCTCAAAGTAGACTTATGTACTAGCCATCACCAGAGGCGGTAAAAGGAAATTATGTTTTCCCAAGCAGTACATAAATGATGTAAATAATACTTAGAATTTTATCATTTTGACACTTAATGTATATTTTCTACATTTATAATTAATTTAAAACATACCTAAAATCCTAAAGATCAATAAATGGATAAATGCTAACACATCCCTAAACAAATTTTGTTAATGAACCATGTGCTTAATGTGTATCAATGTCAAGCCTCCCCACACACCCATGGATTCCCGCAATCCTCTAATCTACAAATTGTGGCGCATTAGGGATAGGACACTAAACTCCCTACTAACAAATAACTATGTCTTCAAAAGGGTCTTAGGTAATTGGTGGGAAACATTTTGAACAACTAAAATATATATAATACGATCTAAATCAATTGGATTAATGAGCCACAATATACAAATTATCATATTGAATTATTATAAATCAATTTCAATCCATGCGAAGTGGACTATAGTCTAGTGTGATGGTACTCTAAATGAATCAACATGATCAAAAGAAATATTATCAACCTTAGTGGCCACATTAGCCACACTCTCTAATAAATTAATATTCCTTGGAGCAATAAAAATTCTAGCCACCTCCTCAAACCCTGTGGTGAAAACCTCTAAATTTTGACTAACCCTCTTCCTCTTACTAGCATGAGGAGACGTATTTACTGTTATAAAGTGATCATGTAATTGGCCCTTTCCAGGACTAGAAAAGTGATGAATGTTTGTATAATCTACATCAACACCTAAATATATCTAAACATATAATTGTTTTACAAAATATAAAGGAACTGCATCCTTCACATGCCACCTCTTATGTGCAACTATATAGCGAGGGTATATAAGAGGTGTCATCAACTCATCCTCACATGAAGTCACATAATAAGATTTGACTCTTTTTTTGTCACTAAGGCTTCGAAACAATGGTTTGACTTTATTTGTATCAACTAATTATAAAACTCGTTCCCATGGTGTTGTGCCTTTCACACTAATAAATAATGAAGCATATAAAAAATTCAAATTAGTGTGAGATTTAATGTGATTGATCATTCGGTCCAACTCATTTTTAATATTCAACAAATTCTAACGATGATACATTGTAATAAAATATGTCAATGTATTTTTTAACTTCGCAATGAAATCTTCAAAGTTTTTCAACAAAACCTTCATAAAACTTCTATCATCCATATTCAATCTATTAAACAAAAAACCAAATTTGTGAGAATTAAATCTTCATTATAGTTAACATTTATCTTCTATAACTTATATTTTTAAAATGTCAAAAACAATAATTAATATGTAATTAAATCAATCCTTAAAATCAATTGATTTAACATAATATTTTAAAATATTCTTGAATAAAATAGTAAATTTACAAAAATACTTTATTCATTGCAAAAACAAATTTGTAATACATTGATATCCTAAAATATATTTACATTACAAAACATTAACTTTTTTACATCATTGGAGAAAAAATAACATTTTTATTAAATTATATAATTTAAATCTTCTAAACGTGCTACAAAATTTAAATATTCCAAATGTCACCACAACTCCTTCCCAACTACAACCCATTAAACTCTAAATTTTCCATTAGCATTTTCAAGATTGTAGAGAGAAGTGGTTGAAGGATTCCAAGGAAAATTTAAATATTTATACTTGCAAAATGAATGTAAAGATTTAGAAATTATATTGATAAATTTGATTGAAACACACTTTTATATTGATATGATCAAGGAAAGTACATAGGATTTCCAACCAAAAATCCAGGTGGAGAAGTCACACCCCAAAAGGAAAACTAGGCACACACATGCCACAGGATGTAAAATTCAGACGAACATAAACCAAGTCAAGAAAGTGACAACATGGAAAGGAGATAATTAAGTAGTTGTTGCGAACATGGCGGTCAGTGGAGGAGGAGGAGAAGGTGACCTATGTGAAACATCTCCCCAACCCTTAGTATGTGGATCGAGGGAATTTGGTGCAGGCTCCCAACCATCACCCTGATCACGGGTCGACAAATCCTATCTGGTAGGAATTTCAAGAGATAATCAAGGAAATTTATCAGGGGGATCTCCCCACATTGTGTTATACATCAGAGAGAAGGAATAAAAACCAAAGCCACTACCACTATTACGCCCGGAGGGATGAGCTCCTCAGCGCGAACCATCACTATGGGGAGGATCCCCCCAGCCATTGCCACCAAGTCGTTGGAAAACACCACTAGATTTTCACCAAGGAGGGGAGAGGCTACGTCAAGCACGAGCACGTTGTCTTTAAAAATCTCCTTTACCATGAGAACGAGGCTACAGAGGAGGGGACCAAAAAAATTCGAATTCTAATCTTCCAAATTTCAGAAATAATTTTAGCACAAAAAATTCAAAATTTTGTTGAATTTTGCAAGAAGCATGGCTGAGTCCCCCAATAGAACAATTCTCCAAGTGAAAGGATTAGGGTGGAACAGATGAAAAAGGGATTGAATACACTTCCATGCAGACTGAGCAAGCGGGAAAAACCAAAAAAATGCATAAGAGACTCAGGACGCTGACATGTAGGACACAAGGGGTTCACAACCCCAAGATTTTGGAGGCATTTTCCAACCAGAAAACCCTGGTAGAGAAAAAACCATAAAAATTGAGCCTTCTTTGGCTCAATAGGAGCTTTCCAAATATTGTAAAAGTGTCTCTTCTAGACCCTGTGTGGGGAATTGATGTTTCAAGTCTTGTTTACTTTGTCAAACGGGATGTGCGAAGGAGCAAGGAGCTTGTAACCAAACTGGGGTTTGTAACAACTGAAGGGATTCACAGTAGGCCAGTGTTAATCACACCACCAATGAACTGGAGGAGAAACCCCAATTTTTTGAAGCATATCTTCGAGTATGGCATTATGAAGTTCTTGTATAGATTCTTTATCACCATTATTGAGACCAAATTATGCTTTTAGAAGGATCCAAGGTTTCTAAGAGTGAGTGGCCTTACTGAAAATATCCCCAAGAAACGTGATGCCATGGTTGAAAATTTGAAGGCTCTTAATCTATGAGACCATCACAAAGGGGACATTTTGGAAATTGAGAACAAGAGCCCACCATAAAGATTGTGAATTAATGGAAAAAACCGGTCCTAAAACCATCCTCCACCCAATTTAGGTGGGGTTTGACTAGTTCCCATGCCTTCTAGTACTTTTCATCACAAAATTTCCTCCAATTTTTACTGTGACTAGATCGAGTAACAAGCTTTGCAGACCCAATTTTTTCCATGATTGTTTGCCAAAAGGAGTCCCTTGAAAATGCAATGACGAAGAAATATTTTCCAAGCTTTAGAACCTTCAAGCCCTCTAATAATCCATTTAACACTAAGAGCAATACCCTATAAACAAATTTCAATAAGCCCTAATCCACTAACTTCTTTAGGAGACTAGCAAATGTCCCAAACCACTCTATGAAAAGATTTGTGACCATGAGAGTTATCCCATAAGAAATATCTAAGAAGATTTTCTATATTAGCATAAGAGGTCTTAAAGGGCGCCCAGTAAGAAGAATAGTAAACATGTGTAGCAGAAAGTACCTTGGAACAAATCTGAAACTTACCAGCGAGGGAGAGAGGCTTGATGACCTAGTAAGAAATTTTTTACTCAACCCATTAGACAACATAAGACCACATGGTAGCAGGAGTAGCTTGAAAAACAAAAGGAATTCCCAAAAACTTAAATTGAACCCCATGTTGATCCATTTCCAATCATATCCTTCCAGCTAAGGAGGTATGGGATCCATAGATTTCCTATAACATTTTGTTTTTTTCCATTGAATAGAAGAACCTGAAGCCAAGGAAATAATATCAAACAAGGAAAATTATTGGTAACAGACTCTTCATTTTCAGACAGAGTTATGAAAGAATCATCAGCAAAGTGACCATTAATCAACTATGACTCAAAGTTAGGGAGATAAATTCCCTTAACAAGCCCTTGTGAAGTACCCTTAGCCAACAGATAGCTAAAACCCTCAGCAACACGCACATACAATGCAGGAACTAAGGGAAAACCCTGTCAAATGGATCTATGAAGCTCAAACATATCAGAATGCACTCCATTGATGGTAAGCCTAACATTAGTATCATTGAACAAAATTTTGACAATCTGAAAAAATCTTGGACCAAATCCAAAGTGCTTGTAACATAGAAATAATGAACGACCATTCAATCCTGTCATTGGCTTTTTCAAAATCAATTTTGATGAACAGTGCCTTCTGATTCAAGATTTAGGCGCAATCCATGCCTTCCCAGACAGAAATGATGTTATTCAGAATGAACCTTCTTTTGATGAAGCTAGTCTACTCACTCCGCACAATGAGAGGAAGAAGATTTTAAATCCTCAAGGTTAAAGCTTTAGCAATTATCTTGTATGAAAAATTCAGCGGAGTGATCGGTCTCCAAATGGTAATGAGTTCCGGATCACCAGCCTTAGGGATGAATTTGATATTACCTTGATTTATCAAAGCTCTAATGGAATTATTGGTCATGGCTTCACAGTAGACATGATGAATATCAGGCCCAACAGTATCCCAAAGAAATTCATATAACTCACAAGAAAATCCATCAATTCCAAGGGATTTATCAATTTTCATTTGCATAATAGCCTCCTTGATATCATCAACAGATAGGGGGTGATCACTAGTAACTCTCTGAGCCTTAGAAATTTTTCAGGGCACCGTTTGAATACATTGTAGCGAAGCCTCCTCGCTCACTGGATTGGAAGTTTGAGCAGCAACAACACCATGATAATGGTGAACAAAATCTTGCATGACATTTGGGAGATCAGTGATGCGATCAATAATACTTTTGATTTCCCAGATAGAATTGGAGGCATTACGAGGGCGCATGAAAGCAAATAAATTTTTGGTAATTCGGTCCCTAATCCTAAGCCATTGTAGTCAAGCTCTAATTTGAGCCCCTCAAGCTTGATATGCTTCTTCCATATTAAATTTGTGATGCCAATGTGTCACCTCGGTTTGAAGGAGAGAATTAAAAGGTGAGCAGTCCAGAGCCTTGGATTTCTTGAAAAATTTCCCAGGTAAAATATTTATGCACCCTCCATCGAAATAATGTAGCATGCTTTCCAAATACATGAAGAAAATTTGTGACTCTGTAAATGGCATCCTACCATCAAACAATCCACCCGGATGAGCCCGCAGGGCACTTAACCAAATTCCAGATACACAATATGTGATCCACAGTCCTCTTGTGCTGCAGATGAGCAGTATTAAGATAAAATTGAGAGTTCTAAAATTTAATCGAAGCAGTATTCCACATAATCTAAAAAAATAGGTGAATGATCAGAGAGCAAAGTCCCTTCCCAGATAGAGATAGGTCTTTCAGTATTGTTGGAGAAGGAAAACAACCTTTGATCTAGGAGAAAATAACAATCAATCCATTTGACCACTCTGTCATCACCATGGCATAAATTGGTCCAGGTGAACCAGGGAGCATCAGAGGCATGCCAAAAATAGTGGTTGGGATCAAAAATTCCTATCTTGTTACACATGTAAAACTAAGCTTCTCTTTCCCCCACACACCACTGCATAGGAAGATGTCCCACTTTATCATCTTCAAACTCTACCATGTTAAAATCACCACACAGACTCCAATGAGTGTCAAGCATCTCATCAACAAGCCACCTCTAGAGTAAATTCCATTCCACAGCATCATTAGAAGCATAGATATTAGCAATACCAAAAATTTTATTATACAAATAAAAAAGTGTCCACACAATTCGAGGAGTTGGGTCATAACCCAAAGAAACAATAGAATGTTGCAGATAAGGAGAGAGGATATTGATAATCCCCCTTTTGTCAGGCTCGTGGTTTGAAAATGACAAATGGAACTTGGCTAGATAGTACGAGCAACAGAATGAAGAAGAAATCCAGCAAGCTTAACCTCCTGCAGACAGAGCACATGCATGTGACCAAAATTTTGACAATTGTCTCTAACTGTGTAATGACGGGTTGGTTTAGTAAGACCACGAACATTCCAAGAGAACACAATCATTGAGAACCATCAAGGTTCATTCTATATTCCTCCTCGAGGCCTCCTAGGATGGCGTATTTATTCACAGAAATTCAAAAGCCAATGATTTTTTAAAAAGGAACATAATCTCCAATTTGAAAAGGACGCCTCTGTAGCGGGACATACTCCTCCTCTAACAGAGAGGGGCTACAAGAACACTTTCACACAGAATTTTGGAAATGCATGTCAGGGTTCACCTCAGAATAAGTTGTGATCTTATAGGCTTGGGTGCAATGGTGGACGCCGCAAGTGAGGAGCGATTGAGCGGGGGAGGGGCAACCAGTTGTTTTGCATTCGTGGCAGATGGATTTGAAGAAGACCCTCCCACGGGCCGATAAACAGATGGCTGGGATTTTGAATTTTTCTTGTTGGTGACCATAGTCCAGCCCTCACCTGAGGAGGAAAATGGCTTAGGGTTAGCATTTTTCTTTTCATTACTGGTCGGGGTGGAAGCATGAGTTGATGAAGCCATTAGTGGGCATTCACATATCATGTGATCAGTGGATTGATAGTGAAAGCAAGTATCAGGCATGTTAATTTAAAGGACTCCTTGCAAGAATTAGGTGTCCCCAACCTGAATATCAATAGTTTACTTGAGTTCCTTGGCTAGGTCCACTTCAACACAATCCCGATGTTACGGGTGGGCCATATAAAACTTGTTTTCCTCATGACAGATGAACCGCCCAATGGGATTGATCAGGTCTTCCAAACAACTTCATAGAGGTAAGGGGAGGCCAGGAAATTCAATACATACATGAACTTTAAGCTTATCATATTCAGAGACCTGAAAGTCACGCATCCAGGGGAAAAAATAACCAAGGTCCATGGTTCATAATAGCCTTGCAATGTTTAGGATTGTTAAAGGGAAACAGAAAGAAACCCTTAGTGAGATTTTGAACACCCTCAAGTTTGACACCATGACCTTGTCAATGGTTTTGAACCCACTGTTTGAGAATAATCTACGAGGGGACACGACCAAAAAAATAGGAAACTAAAGTAAAATATTCAAGCCATGAGAAATTATTTTCAAATTGCGAAAATCTAAAACAACATCTGGCTCAAGAAGAGGAATATCACTACCTCTTCGTAAACCTTCAGGACAAACTTGTGAGCTCATTTCTTTCCTAATCTGGAGGATTTTTTAGATGTTGGAGATTTTTTAAACCTCCCTAAACCTATACCTCACTGCAGAGTGTTCTAATACCTTTCAGATGGTATATAGAACTTTAGAATAGGAGTCTGAATGCAGATTTTATCGCCAGTCAAAGTTAAGGTCTTAAACGGGTCAACAGTGGTCAACAGTCCAATCCAGAAGTGACACATGGCAGTTTGGCAAAAGGTGAAAAAGGTTAAAATTTGGTTTTTTAGGAGGGGTTCCTTTTCCACCTTTATTTCACATTGAGATTATCATTTTTATGATTTTATATGCCACTTATTTTTCTAACTCTCCCAATGTGGGATAATGTATTAGAGAGTTATAATTGTGCATTGCAAGGTGAATTTGCTCGAGCGAGACCTATTTTAGCTTGGTGGGGTGATCAACTCCCCACCGAGTTTATCACAGTTTTTCCCACATGATTCGGGACTATCTTATCTTCCTATTACCTTGGCAGATCCCATTTAACTCAGCGGATTATCCATATATCTCGGCACCCTTACTACTTGGGCGCAACGATCAAACAAACCACAGCTCGACACTCAATATGGGTGGTTTAAACCAATGCACATCCCAACGCATTGGGCATATCCCATACACCTAGGTGGATGGCTCGGCACCACATGGCACAATTAGTTCAAATATCGTGGCACTTAAACACATCGCAGCATCCACTTGGCTCAGCCTCATAGGGAGAACAAACCCTTAATGCACATTGTGCTCATGTATAATTAACCAAACTATAAATTGAAATTAATATCTACATATCTTCAAAAGCAAATGTTAATTAAACAATGAACCATCAAGATAAGAGCTTCAAGGAAATGCTTCTTCAATGCATAAATGAAATTACATGCTAAGTTATTTCCTACACTCTATGATTGTTAACTTAAACTATGAACCTATGAAGAATATAAGCAATCAAAGTGGATTGTTACTTGATCTCAAGGATTGAGAATGGAATCTCACCAAGAATGGCTATAAGGTCATCTTGGATCTTCCCATATTACTCAATTTTGAGTGAAAGGATGCAATATGGAAAAGCTATTTCCAACAATGGAGAATGGCTCAAGATCAAAATGCTTATAGTTTTCACTATTCAAAGCATGGTACAAGAAGAAAGGTAAGGAGGGTTCTTTATATAGCTTCCCTGAAGAGGCAAGGCTAGTAAATTGATGAATGTGGGATAAAGGTAAAACAAGATTAGGAATGGTTAAGGTTTCTTTATAAAAGGTAATCTTGATTTAAAAGAGATTAATTTTTCATTAGTAAGTCACGGGAGTTGGGGGTGTTTTAATTAATCAAAGATGATTAATTAATAGGTATAGATAAGCTTATAGAAGCTAATTAGAGGAAAATTAGTATGATTTGTGGGATGTAAGAAAGGAATTTGATCCAATAAAAGATAATTTATTGATTTAGATTTGGGAGCGTAGTTAATTAAGAATAATTAATTAACCCAAGTAGAAGCAGATATTAATTAACGAAAGTTTGTTAATCAACATCCTTAATGATAAGAAGACTAATTAATTAACGAAAGGTTGTTAATTAATGAATATGAAGAGGAATGTTAGCTAATTAGCTGAAAAATGCTAGTTATTACATAAATGATGAGAAAGAGAATAATTAGTGCAATCTTAGCATTAAAGCCTACGTAAGCGTATTTTAGGTGTCTACATTTTCGCCTCTTTGGGGTGGCGTAAGTGAAACCACTTCAAAGATAGTAGACAAGTACAAAAGAATAATTTTTTTGAAGAGATAGAAGAAAAAATTAATAGAATGAAGGATGTCCCCTCAAGTGTCGATGAGGTGATGAAAGAGGGCGATCGACGATCGAAAATATGAAAGAATAGAATAGAAAAAGTAGAAGAATTGATCCATATTGACCCAAGTTGTTTTTGAAGAAAAGTGTTGATAGAAGGAGAGTGATATAGAAGAAAAATGAATATGAAAAGAGATAGATGTAGCTATCATCTTGCTAATGTAAAAACCAACTTTATTTCATCATTTTGCTTATGATCGACATCATCAGTCCTTATTAAAAAGAATGAACAAAAGTGTAGTATGACATGAAAATCCATATACGAACAAATGTCCATTGCTAAAAACACCAACTTCGTGCAACATACAAAATGCAATGCAATACAAGAAAGTAAAATATGCCTAACTCCCTGCAACATACATAATGCAATGCAATACGATAAAGTAAACAAGCTAACCTAACAGAGAAACATAATGTAATGTTTTTGTTATCAAGCTTCGATTCCGACCTATGTGAATTAACGAAAAGGGCTAAAAGTGGTGCCCCAAGCAAGGATACATGTAAGGGGAATAACGGAGGACACTTGGGTCCTATGAAAATCAATTATGCACTATGAAACAGTACCAAGCAACTTGTTGTGCCCCAGAGTATAGACATAGTAAAAAAATTAGCTTTGTTGATGGAGGTAGATCAAGATGATTTGCAAGTCATGCAAAACAACAGGTAAGAACCAAAGAGCGAAGTTTTGTAAGATGATTTATATTGTTTTTTATTTTTCTTGAAACATATTTGAATGTTTTTATGGTTTTCAACATATTTGAATGTTTTTGAATTTTCTAACAGTTTTCTAAAGCTATGTACATGAAACCAAGAAATGTGGATGCCCCCAATGATAGATGGGATGTACAAGGGAATAATTCCACACATACGAGAAAGTGAAGATGCGACATACCCTAGCGATTAGGTGGGAGTATTCAAAGACAAACTCTTCACACATAGAAGGGGGATCAAGGACAATATAAAATAGGTTCAATCATGAGGGAGCAAGGATGCCCCCAGCTTAAGCTGACCAAGAAACACATGAGAGAAAGGAAGTAGAAAATATTCTTATTAAAAGGGGACAAAATTTTCTACAAACATGGAAAAGAGGACATCCTATACATATGGGTGTTCTAAATGATTCCAAAGAACACAAGGATGTTATGAAAATATTTAGAAGGAGGACGATAAAAATGTGATTAGCCCAAGGCACAAATCATGAGATAAGACGTGTTAAAGAAAGAGTTTGGAACACTTGGTAACATACTAATCTTGTTTACTCATCGAGATCTCATGTGTGCTCATAGAAATAAATTTCCTCTTGAAGGAAAGATTTGATAGACAACAAGTGAAGACACTAGCCAATGTGTAGGAATGATTTAGTTTGAAAGGTGATTTGTGAATAGATTGTGGAAGGAGAGTCATTCATTGCTTCATTGCCAGCCAGGCATCCATAGCCCCAACAGAGATGCATTTTGATTATAATCAGAACATTAATCTATTGTCAGTCGGGTGTATATAGCCCCAGTAGAGATTATTGAAAATACCCCAAAAGAGAGTTGTATATCAATTATTTTTTTTCTTTTAGCTTTTTTTTTATTGATTGATTTTGATTCTTTTGCTTTCTAGAAACTTATTTCACCTCTCTTGTTTTTTAAGGGGTTAAGAACCATTGATGGCTTGATGGAAGGATGTGGAAGTGATTGTGATGACGACATTGGCTAGTGTCAAAAAATATGCCCAAAAATTCTTCCCAACAAGTTTATTATATGTAGATAGTGTTAGGATCTCTAAGAGGTCAGTCGTTCTTTAATCTACCAAGGTGATGAAAGACCAAGGTCAAACAGATACCATAGAGATAAATGTCACAAAATGTGTACAAAATAAGCTAACCGAAATATCATTCGAACGGATGAAAATGGTGGATTACTTGCAAAGGAATATGAAAGAAAGGGAAGAAAGAACTTCCACGCGTATGAAATACCTAATTGCAATGTTTGATCTTTATACCTTGATTTTTAATGTTTTTCAATTTTTTTATTTTTTAAAGAATTTTTCAGTGCTTTGAGGGATTGGGACCAACCATGTCACTCTACGTGATAGGATCCAATAATGATGTTTTTGATTTCCTTGAAAAGGGAGAATAAGCACGTTTGTTTATCAAGAGTGATATTATCCCCGATCTCGATAATCATGGTGAGTTCACACTCAAAAAATGAATGATTTGTTTTGAAACATGGCTTCCGTATGTGGGAGCTTGAGTTCCCTATCCATAGGTTTTTGCACTTTTGCGCCATACTTAATGGGTATGTTGGTGTGCATTTTGGAATCGTGTTTGATTTTGAATTTTATAATCGTTTGAGTTGTTGGGAGCTTTGGATCTCTTCAGATCTTTGATCTTAGTTTAATAAATAACTTGTCTGGGTTTCTTATAAGCTAATGTCTGACTTGTCTGATCCCTAGAAGTGGGAGAAGAACATGGATGTTTGGAATTGATGAGAGGAATGACAGTGGGCTTTCCACAATCATTGATAGCATAATGTGATAGATGAAAAGGATATGGTCCAAGAATTGAAGAAGATGGGCTACCATGAGGTGAGCCATAGACAAAAGATGGAAGGCTACTTGGATGTGGACCCAATATAGAGGAAGAAAGGATATTAGGAGGTGGCCCAAGAATAGAAGATGAGGGGCTACTTGGAGGTGTCCCGTATATAGAAGACAAGGGACTAGTTAGACATGGCCCCAAAATAGAAGGTAATGGGCTACCCATAGGAGACCCACAAGTAGATAATGAAGGGCTACTTGGAGGTGGCCCATATATACAAGATAAGGGGCTAGTTAGACGTGGCCCCAGAATAGAAGGTAATGGGCTACCCGGAGGATACTCACAAGTAGATGATGAAGGGATACTTGGAGGTGGCCCATTTATAAAAGAAGGCGATGGGCTACTTGGCGATAACCCAAAGTACAATTACGATTGAGGGATTGTGATATGTAAAGAAGAATTGGGTGATGAGAATATGGGCAATGGCTCAATACTAGACCCAAGCAGTTCATAACATAATGAAGAATGTGAGGATGGAATAATAAGATGAGGATCAGGTTGCATGCTCTTAGGCTCTTCCTTTGTTTCTTGATAAAATAAAATCAACCTTTTCCCCACAATACGCTAACACATCGAGGTATAAAGAGAATCCTTTCTCGTAATTTGTTAGAGGGATATATTCATGTGCCCCTATAAATTTCATGATCGCTCCTTCGTTATGAAAAAATTAAATCGGTATGAGTTTTTGATCGATCACAGGGGTTTGATTGGAAGAAAAAGTTCCAACTGGTGTGGAAGACTTAGAATATGTTTGATGATGATTGATAGAAGAAGATGACTCAAGAGACGAAGTAGACTTAGGGCTAGATGTCTCGTGAGTAGAAGAAGATGTGGATTTAGAATTGGTTGGTATAGGTTTCCCTATAAGACAACATTATCGAGGAAGAATAGGAGGATTTCATATCTAAAATTCCGTAGATTGTGATGTAGGAATCAACTTAGATGAATGACTAGAAGGACTTTGAGTTGCATGAATCTTCAAAGGAGGAAGGGTTCATTGAGGTGACTGATAAAAGAGGTCCTACAAAGAAGGGGAGGATGGCGACTTAGGATTTGAATTGGATGAATGATAAAGGAGGTCCCACAAAGAAAGGGGGGACTCAAAAGTCACAGTAAAAGTATAATGAAGGAGGTCCTACGAAGAAGGGGAGGACAACGACTTAGGATTTGAATTAGATGAATCTAAATAGTAGTTTGGATCCGAATCATCATAAGAATCAAAGGAAATATTTGGATTGGAATCCTCAGACGAAGAGGAAATTTTTGGATTAGAATTAGAAGAAGAGTGGGGGGAACCCAAATAATAATTTAGATCAAAAGTGTCCAAACCATACCACCGACTATGAGATGAAGGTGGGGAACGGGTTACCCGAATGGGTTCTCTAGTACAAAGAACCAAACATGGTTTAGTCATGATGGGAATATTTTGATGTGAACACCAAAAGTTTGATTCTTTATTGCCGTATGTAAAAGGGAGCTTGCAATAATCAGTCATTGTTGGCATGTGTTGGGTTCAAAGGCCTAGACCTAGATTTTATGATCAAACTTCTTCAAAAGGGAAGAAGGTTCAATGTCTATTTGGAAAGAATAATGACAACCAACTAGAAATTTTGTAAAGATGGGGATGCTTGTGTGATTTTCTAAAAGGGATCTAAGAAAAACATACATCGTGATAACGCAATTACGACAATCCAACAAGGTTTGGACAACAAGTTGCGAGTGTAAAGGATCAAAAGGATTATCCTAAAGGGATAAGTCAATATGAAAAATAAGATACAATCACACAATGTTTAGTTCTAGACCAATCAATCAAATGATGTACTTCCTAAGTCTGTTTCCAAATGGTAGTTGGTGTTTCAAGATGATTAAAAAAATGTCACCACTTATGTCAAGTTTAAAGAAATGAACGAGGCGTAGGTAATAACAAGAAGTTAATGTGATCCCCAAACAAAGTATACTAAAATCAAGCTTGAATCCAATCAAGACCTATATCCCAAAAAGTGGCAGTTACGATTGAGAACAACACAACAATACCGCCAAGATATGTTAACCAAAATTTAGGAAAAAGTAAGGAATTAATATCAAGATGATATTGATATAACACGCAAAAATGGTAACACTCGACACTTTTCAAACTTGAGGTAGTCATTGAAATTAAATTAGGGTTATAGTATACCAAGGAATTTGTTAAAGTGTGTATAGTGTAATGTCACAATATAAATATTTAGGCCAAGTTTAAGAGAAACAAGACGTAAATACTGAAATTGTAGTGACGCGATATAAACAAAATAACAGTTCAAAGGAGAATCAAGGTGATGAATCAATCCTAACAATGATGACGATCTTGACTTGGGTATCAAGATCAAAAATGCTACCAATGATATGAAAATATCTCCACACACTTTAGATGTTTAACAACTCAGTCGCAAACATGGATGAGTCTAAACAGACACAAAAGTGGCGAATATAATTAATTAGCAACACAAGGGTAGTCACTCTTCTTCTAATAAAAAAAGTGTCAAAAGAAAGTGAAGGAAGTAGATTAATTGGAGGTGAAAAATGTTGGCCTCAGTTCGGCAGAGTTTTGCCTCACCTTAAGGCAAGTGAAAAACTAAGAAAAATTAACACTTCACACCTTTCGTGATGAATAATGGTTCTCAACTCAAATTGGTTTTGAAATGGTCAAAGTTGGCTCCTAGTCAAAGATAACTTCCTATGCAATTCACTCAACTAGGTGTCAAAATTTATCTAAGAGCTAGCTTGGTTTGCCAAGGTTTCCCAAGGATTGTCCCAGATTTACTTTACCCCCTTCAAGTACAGTGGGAAATAAATGCGTCCATCGTGTACTCTCGTTAGCGTCGTGATACGAATAAATTTGACGTTAAATCTCATGTGTATACTACTTAAATAGGTGTGCATAGCACTTCCCGTTTCGTCCACAAGGTTCCCTCTTGTGTGGACTACTTTAGGGTTCCTAGGACCACCCACATTGTTGTAGCTTAAGGCTTATGCCAAATGGGTTATATCCTAGTTTTAAGTAGACGGGGCGTACCCTTATTTGAACCTGCAAATCAAGTGTTTTGAATGTGGTGTATTTTTTATATTTTATACTTAATATGATTTAGTCGTTCATTGTTTGACAACCTGCAAAACACGTGTAGTTAGAAAAATTTGTTTCGAACTCCTTTCTTTGACAAACGTTTTTAGGTCATGCACTCAAGCGTTAGTAGTTCTCCAAGAAAATCACATTATTTGAAAGAGGATTAAGAGTTTCTTTTGATTCTTAAAATCACCCAAGGATGCAAGATAAGAGCATACATAACAAATAATCCAACTAAAAAGTAAAGGAAAGTTCTACAATTAATGAACCATAAAAAAATATTGATAAATGTTCATTCCCTTAAACCAAAAATGAAAGATGAAGTTTCCAATTAACCAAATGTTAGAAAATGAAGACTAAAGTTGCTTTTGATTCTAAATATCACCTTAAGGTGCAAGAGAAGAGCATACACAAAATTTAGCCCAATTAGATAGAAATAGAAAACTTCAAATCAAATGACCATTAAATTTTTTTTTATAAAAGGTTCATTCCCTTAAGCAAAATGAATAATCAAATTTCCAAGTTGATTCAAATGTTAAAAAGATAGATATCAAAGTTGTTTTTGATTCTCAAGATCACCAAAAGGTGCAAGAGAAGAGCATACACAAGTTTTGGTCTAAATCAAGTAAAACATGGAAATACAACATTCATCAAAATATTAGACATATTAAAAAATGATCAGTTTCACAATAAAAGGGAAAACCTGTAATTTTTGTAAGTATAAATCTCAAATTTAAGTTTTCATTGCATAGTTCACTTCAATACCTTTATAACACAAAAAATGGAGTCATTTCAAGTTCGGAAGAGAAAGTTATGGTCTTTGGAAAATGGGTTACGCATATGCTCTTATGCTCACAGGTATGTACATAACATGTACTCAAAATGTGAAGAAAAAAAACGTCAATTAATCTGTAGAAAGGTCAAATTCTTCCAACCAAGATTCAATGTTGATAACCCATCACATTATTATATGAGTAAAAGACTCAATGCTATTAAACATTAACATTCACGATCAAAAACTTAACATTTTCAAGAATTTGACAAAACTAGTATGTAGAATGATGAAAAAGTAAGCTCTAAAAATGAAAACATGGAGAAATCTTGAAATTTTCTCACCAAGATTCAACTTTGACAACAACCCACCACATTAATATGTAAATAGAAGACTTGGCACTATCAAACACTAACCTACATGCTCAAGAATTTAAGATTTTCAAGAAACTGACAAAACTAGCATGTAGAATGTTGAAAAATGAAGCTCAAAACATGAAAACATGGAGAAATCTTGAAATTTTCCCATCAAGATCTAATTTTGACAGCACTTCGCCTCCTTTATACCTACAAGGAAGACTCAACACTTGCAAACTCAACAAAACAAGTTAAGAAAAACAAGTTAGATCAACATGTGCAAAAAAGGGTTAGTAACCAAAATTGAAACATAGCTACAAAAACTTGAAATTAAGTCCAAAGGACAATGGAGTAAGTCTCATCGGTGTGTCATATGTGCTCATGTATAATTAACTAAGCTATAAATTGAAACTAATATCTACATAGCTTCAAAAGCAAATTTTAATTAAACAATGAATCATCAAGATAAGAGTTTAAAGGAAATGTTTCTTCAATGCATAAATGAAATTACATGCTAAGTTATTTCCTACTCTCTATGATTGCTAACTTAAACTATGAACCTATGAAGAATATAAGCAATCAAAGTGGATTGTTACTTGATCTTAAAGATTGAGAATAGAATCATATCAAGAATGACTACAAGGCCATTTTAGATCTTCTCATATTACTCAATTTTGAGTGAAAGGATACAATGTGGAGAAGCTATTTCCAACAATGGAGAATGACTCAAGATCAAAATGCTTATAGTTTTCACTATTCAAAGCATGGTGCAAGAAGAAAGGTAAGGAGGGTTCTTTATATAGCTTGCTTGAAGAGGCAAGGCTAGTAAATTGATGAATGTGGGATAAAGGTAAAACAACATTAGGAATGGACAAGGTTGTTTTATAAAAGGTAATCTTGATTTAGAAGAGCTTAATTTGTCATTAGTAAGTCATAGGAGTAGGGGATGTTTTAATTAATCAAAGGTGATTAATTAATAGGTAGAGGTAAGCTTATAGAAGCTATTTAGAGGAAAATTAGTATGATTTGTGGGATGTAAGAGAGGAATTTGATCCAATAAATAATAATTTATTGATTTAGAGTTGCGAGCGTAATTAATTAATAATAATAAGTAACCCAGGTAGAAGCGGATATTGATTAATGAAAGGTCGTTAATCGGCATCCTTAATGATAGGAAGACTAATTAATTAACGAAAGGTCGTTAATTAATGAATATGAAGAGGAATGTTAGCTAATTAGTAGAAAATCATTAATTATTATAGAAATAACGGGAAAGACGATAATTAGTGTAATCATAGCATTAAAGCATGTGTAAGCAGATTTTAGGTGTCTACACATGCAGTCAACAATGCACAACTCGGCAGCCTATAAATGGCTCGGCTAACTATTGTGAGGCCCAAAAAAAGGGTGGACATGGCCTAAGCCACAGTAATATAGGAAAAGCGGCCTATTTTTAAACATCTCAACCGTCCTCCTTACTACTAATGTGGGACTTTATTCCTATCCATTCACAAAGCGGTGGCCAAAATGGATGCGACATGACTCAAACCCGTGACCTCTCCAATGAAATTGGGTTGTCCCAACCAACTCATCACGGAGCTCGGATGAGAATAAAAATGAGCTCGTTGCATTTTGTTAACAAACAGTTGCAAGATTGTGCAAGCCAGAACATGGGCAGTTTGTAGAGATGTCTAATTTTGGAGGACTTCTACTCATAATTTCGCCGCAGTGTAAAAATGAAACTTCTTCATAATTATGAGAGGATCTCATAAATGTAGTTTTTTAAAATGAAGTGTTGTATATTTTCTGATGTATGTGATTTTCCATCACATTTTCATGAGGAAGGTACTGGGAGCAAGCAAAGATCCTCGTTTCTGAGGCACCTAAGGGTCAAACCAGGTCTTGGTGTAAAAAGGGAAGTTACTCAAAATTTCATGAGGATTCCAGATATATGATTTTATTTCATGTATTTTTTATAAATCTCCATTTGTAGGCATTTTTTATCACATTTGCAGGGGGGTCACACTATGAAGACACTATAGGGGCCACAGATGGACTTGGGAACTTTTTCTAGTAAATTACATAGTTCCATGAGGTCTGGTATCAGCCCATTCGCAGGTATAGAGATCTATTTGTCATTATGGAAAGTTTAATTGTACTTCTTTAGACTTGAATAGATCGATTCTCTTTTCGAGAATCTGAAGACGTAGCCTTCGGGTGAACTTCGTTATCAATCTTGTGTTGTGGATTTGATTTCAGTTTGTGGATGTTAATTCTATTGTGAATCAAACTTTTGATGAGATAAAAATCAATCAAATGGATTTTAATTATTTGATTAAGCAATCATCATTACAAATGAGAAAATAGACTCGAAATTTACATTTTAGTATCCATAATCCACAATTTACAGTTGAATGCACATTTCAATGTTATGATTAAAAATTCAGACTGGGGTGCATATTTTTAAAGGAATTAATCAATTTTGGAGTTTAAGAACCGTAAAATTGATGTTGAGTTCCTCAGATCCTTGAAAATGTTTATAAGTGAAAATTTACCTCACCCATTTTCAGATCATTTACCAGAGGCATGATCCTTTGAGCTCTCGCCGCCTACACTTGCATCAAGAGATGCAGTACTAATGGCTACCGCCATTAAAATAGGCAAGCACCACCACCTAAAGGGTGAGAAAATCAATTAAATGCAATAAATAGATAAATTAGTGTCCCTCCTTAAATGAAAAAGGTGGTGTGACAGGACGTGGTATGATACAACAGACTCAAGCATGACACTCAAACCCTAGCAAAGCACCCAAAACTCCCTAGTTATATCATATTGATAAATTTGAAATAAAATTAAATTGATAAAGTTTGATCATAACTTTAATGTAAACATAATTGTTGATAAGTCAAATTCTACAATAATATAAATGTATACATGTATACATATTTAGTATATATTTTCAATTCATAAGAAAGATGTGTGTGTGTGTGTGTGTGTGTGTGTGTGTGTGTGTGTGTGTGTGTGTGTGTGTGTGTGTGTGTGTGTGTGTGTGTGTGTGTGTGTCTACATACATACATACATATATATCTACATATATATATATATATATATATATATGTATGTATGTATGTATGTATGTATGTATGTATGTATGTATGTATGTATGTATATGTATGTATGTATATATATATGTATGTATATGTATGTATATATCTATGTATGTATGTATGTATGTATGTATGTATGTATGTATGTATGTATGTATGTATGTATGTATGTATATACATAAATACACACACATGATCACTCACCAAACAAATATGATGACAAACACTAAAAAAAGACATGGTCCATTACTGAAAAAAAGTGTATTCAATATTTACCAAAAATAAACAATTTCAAAGCCAATTTCACCCTTCGTATGATAACATATTTTAATTGACTCATTAATTGTTATAATCATTTTTTACAAAAACAATTTAGTTATGCAATCATTTTTGTATAGCTAATTTTATTGATTTATGCAATGTTGCTAATGTATTGCGAGAAGGGTTTATTAGAGGCTTAACCTTGTTACATTTGCTTGTCAAACAAATTTTCAATGAATGAGTTCAATTTTTACACAGTTCAAGAGAAATATATTGTTTTTTTCTTCCATTTCAATGAATGGGCTTAGTTTTTATAGAACTCATATTAGACAGAAACAAAAATGATCTAAAATTGCTAATATCTAACAAAAGCCACATCAAAGATTTCACTTGCTTAAAAACAATAATATATATTCAATGTATTTTTTGCAGGAAGGGTTAAATAGGAGGCTACAACTTAAGCTTTAAATTTAACATTCACTTATCCCTGTCAAACAAATTTTCAATGACCATGTTCAATTTTTAACAAATTTAATGTATTTTTTTAGTTAAATATTAACTTTGACAATCACCTATGCTTGTGAAACAAATTTGTAAATTTTTGACACTTATACAGTTCAAGTGAAATGTATTGTTTTTCTTATTCATTCTCTTCTTTTCTTACATATTGGACAAGAACGAAAATTATCTAAAATTTGTCAATTTTTGGAAAAAGTCTCATCAAAGATGTCACTTGCTTAAAAACAACAAATATATATTCAATGTATGTTTTACAAGAAACTTAAGCTTTAATTTTAACAGTCACATATGCTTGTCAAACGAATTTTCAAAGATTGTGCTCAATTCTTATACAGTTCAAGAGAAATATATTATTTTTATTCTTTTCATAAGTTTTGAATATGTGATTAGTTCTGAACTACATGGAATGCTTTATCTCTTCCCATATACGACCTCAACACCTCAAGAGCCAAATGTGGAGTGTTTCTTGCTATGTACTACATGGAAGCGCCTAAATATGGAATGTTTTTTATTGATTCTTCTGGTTTTATTGCCACAAAACCATCTTCTAATAAGCCAAAAAATGAAAAATGCTTTCTGAGTATGGAAAATAAACTAGTATTTATGAGGTTTAATCAAATATAAATGAAAATAAAATTATATTGTTTTTCATCTTCCATTCTTTTCTTTTCGCACGACAGGAAAAAAATTATCAAAACAAAACAAAATGTAAATCAAAGCTAAATTGAACTTCAAATTTAAAAATGTAATTTCTAATCTTGACTTGCCAACATTCACTGCAACCAATACTTGTCGATAAAAAATTTAACAAAATAATTCAACTAAAAATTAAAAAATGTGATTTCTAATATTTACCTACACCACCGCCAACACTTGCAAATGCCAATACTCGCCACACCCAACACCCAACATTCGCCGCACGCAACAACCAACACTCACCACACCACCCAACACTTTCTGCACCCAACACTGCAA